>OX103943.1:537500-1137500 GCA_944470405.2 Schistosoma mattheei
TAGTATGGAACTTCTCAGCAGTGTGCATCCACGATTCCGCTTTGCAAGATTCCAAGTCAGAATCTATCGTTCTCGCACGTGAACGCTTAACCTTTATACCACTGAGAAGGCCAGCATTCAACGGTGTTAATGTCTAACTTCAAGTTTACGAATGAGATAAAAATATTTTTTTTGTTATCTTCATAAGTAGGTTTTCATTCTAAGTTATCAACGTTGCACTGGTAAATGGTCAGATTTTATAGAAGTTGTAAGATTCATAGAAGATAACTGACATTAATAATGTTATCTATAGATAGATACTAAAACGTTTATAAATGTGGACTTTAGGTTATTAGATAATTTAAAAAAGTCAGATGTTTAATAAAATAACTTCCACAAGTAATATGGATGCACACTGATGAGAAGTCCCATACTACAGTGAAACAGCCGTCCAGTGCTTCCAGGTTATCCATGGGAGTCTAGGTTCAATTGACTTATGAATTCAATTATTAACTTGCAACAATCTCCACAAAACCCCTCTCTGATTACAAACATCATATGTTCACTAGTAACTGGATTCAAGAGGTATTTTCTCGAGTTCTAGTGAGAAGCAGTGACCAATGGAGTTCAACCGAGTCTGTTGTGAGATAATAACTTGCTGATGAAAATGCTGGATGTGTTGCTCAATTTCTTGGATTCGTTAAAGTTAAACATTAACACCATTGGATGCCTGCCGTCTCACTAGTCTAGAGGTTAAGAGCTGCTGCGCGAGACTTATAAGTCCTTGGTACTAATCTCGCGGTGAGCGTTCGTGGATGCACACTAATGAGGAGTCCCATACTTGGACGAAACGGCCATTCAGTGATTTCAGGTTTTCCACTAATAAATTGTTAAAGATTAGTTGATATGAAATTCAATCAAATGAGGAAATACTGAAAACTGGAAACTATATGGTGAATAACTGTTTCATCCTAGTCCAAGACTCATCAATAATATTAAGCTATGACTTTATCTGGGAAATGAATTTATTATTTTCACTAATTATGTTCACATATTATATATTTCTTGAAATAGACTTGATTTCTAAAATTTAAATAAACTGTAAATTTACCTATCAACAACGAAAAAAACCAAAACAACCTAAACACTATTGACGGTCATGAATTCTCTCTCTCCTCCTCCCTCCCAACTAATTTATGGTTTGATGCCAAATCGTTTAACTATAAGACAGACACAACATGGAATATATATATATATATATATATATATATATATATATATATATATATATATATATATATATATATATATATATATATATATATATATATAGAAATCAATTATTCGCTGAACCTATTTTAAAACTTTCCCAGTTACTATGGCAACATACAAAATAAAAAAAATAGTCTCTAAGACGATAACAAAATATGAATATCAATACAACAAAACTACATACATACATAAATATCAAAAAAGGGTTATAATAAGATCTATTGACTGGTATATCCAGATATATATATATATATATATAAGTGCGTGTTATCTATAAAGAATGGATTCTCTTTTGCTTGTCACAACAACAACAACAACAAAAAGAAAAGAAAAAAAATGTAATGCATGTCTTAAACTTACATAATCTTCTTGACCGAATACAAGATACTGAAAAAGAGAAAAAAAAGAAAAAGAAAAATGTTGAAAAGGAAACTTAAAATGAATTTTTCTTTTTTTTCTTTTTTTCTCTTTTTGTTTTCTTTTAGAAAAAATTTTTTTGTTTTAAACAAAAATTTTTAAAAAAATTGACAATTGAACATTAGAAATTGATTCATTTTTTTTTAAAAAAAAAATTGGCATGTAACTATGGTAGATTTCTAAGTAAAGACGGATAGGAGGTTAGCAGTAGAAGCTAGGATATGAGTTTTATTCTATTTGGAACTTTTTAACTAGATATATCTGCATCTTGGAGTTGATATTCACTTTGAGACTCGAACTCAGTATCGTTGATTTAGCTACTGAGTTCTGATAGCTAGTTGCTATCCATCTTTGCTTATAATACTTGTGAATTAAAGCAATATCGATGCAATCTGCACAGTATGTACGTATACCAATAATAAGAGACTGATCGATTGCAGTACTAAACATGAATGGGAAAATTCAAGTAAACATTATCAAGTGATTAATATCAGATGGGTTTTTTGTGGATATTATAGTAATTTCAATGATTAAGATCATGATTCAATTGAAGCTAGACCATCATGGAAAACGTGGGAACACTAAACGACCGTTTCCCTACTAGTATGGAACTCCTCAGCATTGCGCACCCACGACCTCACCCGCTGCGAGACTCGAACCCAGGACCTACTGGTCTCGCGCGCAAGCACTTAACCACTGGACCACTGAGCCGGCCGGTATCCACTGGTGTTATTGATGTCCAACTTCAACTAGTCCACGAAATTGAGCGACACATCCACCATTGTCATCAGTGAGTTACTATCTCATTACAGACCTGGTTGAACTCCATTGTTCAGTGCTTCTTACTAGAACTCGAGGAAATACCTCTTGAATCCAGTCACTAATGAGCATATGTTGATTAATATCAATGGTTAAGATCATGAGTCAGTGAGTTATTGTAGATTTCATTTTAATTTATATTAGCTAAGATGAGAAACATTCTGGATGAACTCTGATCAATAAATTGAAAGTGTTGGAACAATATATTATAGATTTCGAAATACTTCACTTGGATGAAATAATCTTTATTTAAATGTGAAGTGTCTATAGTAATTAAATATAACTATAGTAGGTTTGAAATATGAACACGTATATTCTGATCCAGCAATCGAATGATATTGTGTTTATCTTGAAGATTGGATGATATCTTATCCAATCATAATTTTGAAATCTTGAATGTATACTCCTGAAGAGTCATGAACTAGGACGAAACAACCATCCTATTGATTATTTTATTCAATAATTCTTCAACTAGTATCAGTTTAGAATAATAATGATCATAAAATGTTACAGACTATTCAGTTTTTCTTGAAAATAAATATTAGAATTATTATTACTAACACAAAGAAATCAGCCTGAAGTCCTTCTGAGGATACTACCAGTTGCGGAGGAGGTTTGAACATGGGATTAGCAAACCTATCCTATAGAAAACTAAGTATATCTATGATATTGTTCTATTATACCTTCACTTGAATCAGTTTTCAAGGATGAAACCTTGGTTTATGATCAGTTTATTAAAAGAAAATTAATTTCTTTAAAACACCGGATGAAAACTGTTATATTCCAATGAGAATTATGTATGATCACTTTTGAGAACTATTTATGAACAATATGGTACATATTCATGTTCCTCTTATTATAAGCTTTATTTTGACTCATAGACTATTATGATACGATTTACCGTTCTTGAGTTATGCCCTGTCTATCAGTTGCACTCTCCTGCATTCACTGCTACTTATGGCTAGAGCTTGTACAAATGTTGCTTCTTTATTTTATGGTTTGATGTGGTCTGTTTAGTTTGTATATAACCTTAGTATGTTTGAAATACATCATTCATATCACAGAGATTAATATTGTTGTTTCTGGACTCAACAGGCAGGGACAGACAGCATGAAGGACCGATAGAGACTCTAGACTGTTCATACGGGTCTTATGCATCATTAGTCCGGTCATTAAGTGAATGTTCTCTTACTGGTGGTATCATTACTTTATATATATTAATAGAGTTACAAGGCCATAAGTTATAACAAAAGCAACAAAAGAAATTTAAATCATTCGTTTAAAGTATGATAGATCTGCTATGTTTGAAGCGATGACGAGTTCATGTAGTCTACGAACGGAATCAAGACTCTGTGACCAAAGATCAATAAACTACCTATACTGATGCATCTCAGCCCTGCTAACTAGAAAGAGAAGTTCAAGTTCGAAACGGGGAAATATATTCCACAAGCAACCAAAGGCACGAGCATTCACAACAAGTCTAGTCGGAAATACACTCATTTATATATTGCTTTGTAACCCCCCCCCCATTTTTGACTAACAATCAGAATAAATCACATCGATTTCATACAAGAACACCTTTCAGTAGATTTGATTATCTTCCATAGATTTTAATATTTACTAAATCATTTTATACTACTCATTAGTACTTTAGTTAATATAGATAAAGTTTTAAGCAGTATCGGCATAATTGCTGGAATGACGAATGAACAAACATTATCCTCACAGTATTATTGCTTAAATATTCATATAAATATACTATTGTACAGCTTGGAGTGAGATCCCTTTGCTGAGCTTCATGTTTTGAGAGAAAGCATGAAGAAAACTGCGTCTTTTAAAACTTGGCTAATATATTTGAAAAGACTAATCTATGACAGAGAATAGTCTTTTCGATAAATTCTCTTCATGTTCTACAATTATATATATATATATATATATATATATATATATATATATATATATATATATATATGCTCGTGAACACCTCCCAGCACAGCTAAGCAAAAGTCTGGTGAAAAAAGTGAATAGCTCGACATTGGCCCATTTAGTGCGAATTGGTCATATTGCCAGTATTAACCAATCCTTTTCAATTATTCATCAGGTCAGTAATTTTTTGCCATAGCTTGTCAGACTAAAGTCCATCAATGGCTGAAGTAACAATCATCTGGATTAAGAAATCTGAGCTATACGTACAAAAGAAATATCTTCAATCGTTTCTCCTCCCCTGACCAACCTTGAGGCCATTTGATCAACAGTAATCTTCACTATTGAATAACCTAATTTGACTATTGTACTTTCTACCTTTCGTAGTCAAATGTACTTGTCTTTGTTTATCTTTATTCACAATCAATGTATTATTATAATCATTATTGTTATTATTATTGGTCAAACATCATTATTAATCTCCCCAATACCCCATCTCGTAGAAAACAACCTTGTTTAAAGCATTGAAATTCTACCCTCCTAGTTGAATGATCTCCATTCAGAACAACTATGAAGCTTCAAGGCGAAAACCGAGATTTTTCGAAAGTCACGAGTCCTATACCCCTTTCTAACGATCAAAGCAACAATTTTTATAGGTACATGGAACGTCCGGGCAATGTGGGAGACCGGGAGGACCAATCAAACAGCTGAAGTAACAGAATGTTTGTTTCATCTATTTGAGATTTATTCGTTAAATCATAGTTATTTGTAATATATTGTGTAATCCATGCATCCTTTTTATATGACATTCTTCACATAACAACAGTGACATGGAATCTGAATCATATGCCTGTCTTTCCAGAAAAATTCGGTAGTATTCAATAACAAAAACAACAATAAAAAGGCCTTAAAAACACTAGACGAATGTTACTTATATCTATAACCAAACTAACCGATTATATTTTACTTTAAACTTCTTTGAATCATCATCAGTGTACGGTACTGGAACAATTAAACTTCAATCTTAGATGTAGGTTTGTGTCCCTAGTTACTGTTTAACTCAACTCTCAATGAGTAATTATGAGATCAGTCTACTGAATTTGGAAGATTTTTGTAGATTACAGGTGAATGAAATGTTTTCGAAGAGTTGGGTAAGTGTAGGGAAACCAACTAGTGAGTAATATTTCTATGTAATGAAAATACTAAAGATTAATCGCATCCACAGTTAAATTGAACAAGTTTTTTTCTACGTTTTTGATTGAGATCGTGAACCAATTGAAAACCTGAAAGCACTGGAAGGCCGTTTCGTTCTATCGTGGGACTCCTCAGCAGTGCACATCCACGATGCCCGTCTCGGGATTCAAACCCAGTGCCTTCACTAATCACTGTAACTCAGTTTAACTTTGATGTGGCCTGTATGTATTATACTGTCAATCGGCGAAAATCTTACTCTTCTTAGAAATATCATTGTCATATACACTTTGAATTATGGTACCGTCTATGTGTTATATTATCCATATTTGACTAAATATCATCATTCGGAATATTTTTATATTATTTTGTTTAACTACTAACTAGAATCCAGTAGAACAAAATGTTTTGGGAAAAATGTTGACGGGTAATCATAATTTTTGTTTGATTTTAACTGTTTAAATGGGAACTTTATGAAGATTTGACATCTTATTCCATTTGTTAATAAAAACTGGAGAAAAACATAAGTAGAGTTTTTCTTGAATCAGCTAATATTTAGGTTAGGTAACTGATTCCCTTAGTAACAAACTACAATTGATATGTTATTGATTCTGATCAAATGTGTGTGTGTGATCAAATGACTATTTTTAAAATAAATTTCTAATAGATGATTATTAAAACTAACTAGAGAAACTATAGAGAATTGTTTAGCTAATTCATTTTCATTTAAGATTTCAAAACACATTACATCATATCTATCATCCCTGACGAATCCAAGAAAAAAAGCGAAATTATCTGTGATTGGTGAATATTTACTATGACCTTCGAGTTATATCTCCAATTAAGAACGTTGCAACATCCGTTTTATCGGATTTTATCAAGGGTCAGTAACAATATGTAATTAATTTCAATGATTTATAGGGGGAGGGAGCAAGAAGGTGGTCTCTGAAAGTTTAAATCTCATAAGAGTATTAGTTCTTTCATGAATCCTGATGTACCTTGTTGACAAATGTGATTTAATACGAAATACAGGTTAGTAAGGATTTCTTGATAACTAAATTCACCCATTAACCTACGTGTAAAATCTATGTTAGTAAGTTTGATCTTTTCAATTCATGTAATTTAATGTAATACATTGGTTGACTGATATTCTCTAAAAGCTTTAATTCACGAGTATTATAAGTAAAGATGGATAGTGGTTAGCAGTGAAATCCAGGACGCGCGTTTCATCCTATTTGGGATTCGTCAACTGGATTTACTTACATCTCAGAGTTGATGTTCACTCCGGGATGAAACGCCCATCCTAGATTCCACTGCTAATCATAATCTATCTTTATTTAAAATATCTTAGTTTGTGTCAAATATGGTTGGTGATAAATCCATAGATGAGGATTATCCATTGTAACTAACATCCAATAAACTCACATTACGTTTCTATTGACCATCTAGAAATTTCAAACAATTAATCTCTTTGATAAATTTTGATAATGCTATGAGAATATGAAGTTTATCAGAATTATTGAAGCCTTGGTTATACGGAAATTGAAACCCCCTTTTATGCGTTCAAAAACAATTTGTCCTTACCCCTAATCTACCTAGGTGGTTGCTCCGAATGGAGCTCCTCTATGGCTGCTGCTGGTCCTAAACCCGAATAAAGGAGGAGGGTTGAACATTGAGTTAGGGACCCTCATCTTGTCAAAATGTAATTCGCTAAAAAAACGCTAACCAGAAAAAATAATTCAAACTATTTAAACTCTACCCTGAGAGTTAGAAAATCTTCATTAAGAAGAGTTATGACGCCTCATAGTGAAAACCGAATTCCTTCGGAAGTCATGAAGTTGATTCACCTTCTGACAACCAGAACAACCATTAATTTAAGTATATGAAATACTCTTACAATGTGAAAGACTAAGAGAGTCTTTCAAATTGCTGAAGAAATGAAAAGATATAACCTGGATGTGAGAAGGTATATGTGTTTATTAACAGTTGTCTATGCAAAATACTTCAGATTCGTTGACTAGACACTATTAGCAACAACCAACTGTGGGAAAGAACAAATGAGATCCCAGTGGAGGAATAAATCAGGAAGAAGCACTGGAAGTGGATAGGACACACATTGAGGAAAGCACTCAACTGCGTCACAAGTCAAGCCCTCACATGAAATCCTGAAGGCCAAAGGAAAAGAGGAAGACCAAAGAACACATTACGCCGGGAAATTGAGATAGATATGAGAAAAATGAACAAAAATTGGATAGAACTAGAAAAGAAGGCTGAGGACAGAGTGGGTTGGAGAATGCTGGTCAGCGGACTATGCTCCATTAGGAGTAACAGGCGTAAGTAAGTAAGTAAGTAACTTGGATGTGATTGAAATCAATGAAACACATTAGATACGAGTTTAAACAACAACCACAACAGCAACAGTAAGAACTAGCTTCAGGGGAACTTCTATTCTACTTCATTTTAATATTGATTATATTGATTACTTATTGAATAGCAAAAGATATCATAAATAATTTCAATGTAAACAGTATCATCATAGAAACTTACCGATGTACATAAAACAAATAAAGTTAAATGAAAACGCATTTCTCCCAATGATCTTAAAATGATAATCGTTTAACTATTGAATATAATAAGAGTAAAATGAACAAGATTCCAATGGTGTTGATAATCAGAATGTATAATTCCCTTTTTTTTGTATCTTGTCTAATATGTGCATTTTCCCTAATTACACTACTATAAACATCACTGATTGGTTAATAGATTTCTTTCCCTATCCCCTATTTTGTTAGTGTGATTTGCTGATCGATCGTTTTATGATTGAATGAAACAATTTATAGGATAAACAATGAAGGATTAATTTTTGGACAAATATTTAAGTGATAAATACCATCATCATTGTTACTATCATCCCTATCATTAAACAAATATTATGATATTTCCATTAATCAATCAGTCAGCTACAATGTAGGACCAGGCACATATACTCACCGGTCCAAGTTGCCATACCTCATTAACACAACAAGATGAACACCGGATTCGTAGAAGTAGTCGCTTCAATGGTAGTAGTGATATATAAAAGAAAGATTGTATATAAGGATATAGTACAGGAAGAAAGAATTACTAGTATAGGGGTTGTGGAGATTATTAAGTTTTTGATTAAGATCATGAAGATCAGGTTTCCAAAGGTGGTCTAACATCAGTCGGTTCATGGTCTCAATCAATACCTTAATAATCTCCACAACCCCATAATGATAATTACCATGTGTTCACTAGTGACTAGCTTCGTGAGGAAATTCTCAGAGTTCTAGTGAGAAGCCGTGACCGGTGGAGGTAATCCGTGTCAGGTCGAGAAAGGTATCTACCTCAGCACAATGGAAGATGGTCGCGCAATTTCGTGAATTGGTTGAGGTTAGACATTAAAACCGTTGGATACTGACCAGCTCAGTGGTCTAATAGATTGAGTGTACGCATGCGAGATTGAAGGCCCTGGGTTCGAATCCTGCGAGGCGGGATCGTAAATGTGCGCCTCTGAGGAGTCCCACAATAGGACGAAACGGACGTCCAGCGCTTCCAGATTTTCAATGGTGGTCTAACATCAATCGATTCATGATCTCAATCAAGAAATAATTAGTTCGTGCAAAGAAAGATATGAAGCGATTTTAATCTCTTAGTTTGAGGGAAGAAAGAGAGTGTATACACGAACACCAATGTGATCGATCGATTCTGAGCCATGTCTCCAAGAGTCTCCAACCATTGGTTACGATAGTCACGTGGGCCCCAACCAACATTTCCACTAATACATATATAACATTGGAACGTATCTACAAGATGATCTGTTATAAGATGAAATGAATTATGTATTCGAACAGTAAGATTTTAATGGATTATTATGAACTGATATTTCATTATGATGAATCACTATGAATGGGATAAGAAATAGGATAAATATGTTATTCTAGAAATAAGTACCATGTTTATTATTAGAAATAGGGGAGACTATAATTTATGAACCTAACCAATTAGAGTTAATGTAAGATGTCTTGAATTTCGGCGCGAAATTCACTCAATTATTTTGTAACAGTAGCAAAAATCATTACATGTAATGTTACTAACACGAGTCTGTTTTTGGTGAAGTTTTGTTCTCTGAGCTGGATGGTTTAGTCGTAGAGCTTTCATCGTTCTTCTGAACGATGAAATCAGCACAAACTTCTCCATTTGGAGAATTTCGAACACTTCACTTCTATCTGAAGTTTGTGCTGGTGATGATGTCGTTCAGAAGAACAATGAAAGCTCCACGACCAAACCATCCAGCTCAGAGAACAAAACTCTACCAAGATCATCCACCTGAGCTACAAATCTTCTCCATCATCTTACGGGTCTGTTTTTCTTATTGCAAGACAACAAAAAGTAAACGCACTGAAAGAAGAGGAACAAGCTCTACGAAAGCTGAACCTGCAGAACAATAGATAAAACTGTTTCGTAATAAGCTTTCCTTTTTTGTAATATGACCGCTTCTTTCAATTTTAAAATATATCTCTGTTATGCCAGTACGTCGCATTCTCACTTCAGAGGCAGTTACCAGCTCTGACTGTTCTGTTGTTGTTTCAGATCATTCCTACTTCCAAATAAACACTAATACAACGTGCTACAATTTGGTTAAATAGTATCTTGGCATTTTATTTTATGTCCATTTGTGATGAAAACCCGTAAATCTAAATCCTAACCCCGTACCATCAATTGTAAATCATTGTGCTTATTCTTCAAACTGTTTTATAATATTCATTTAGCCTTATTAAGTAGGTAGATACTTTCAAGGTCACTTTGGTATCATTCAAAGGTCGACCATAAATTATAATCTCATCCAGAAATATCAGCTCTGAATATTATAAGAATAGGCCGCCCACCATCAATCTCTATCCAACCCTGTCTCAAGCAATCCTTTTCAGTTGTTATTCATCCTTTTCATATCTGCTTCTGTTTCTTGACGTTATGTGTTCTTTGGTCTTCCATTTTTCCACTTTCCCTACAGGATTCCAAGTTAGCACTTGTTTCGTGATACAGTTTAATGATTTCCTTAATTTATGTCCTATCCACTTCCAACGTCTTTTCCTAATTTTCTCTTCACCTGAAAGCTGGTTTGTTTCTCTACCATAGAAGACTGTTGCTGATGGTATCCGGCTAATGGATGTTGAGTATCTTGTGTTGACAACTATTTATAAGTACTTGTACATTCATGATTATGGTTGTAGTAGTTCTCCACGTTTGAGCTCCATACAGTTGGACTGTTTTAACATTCGTAATGAAGATTGTGACTTTGGTATTGGTTGACAGACAGTTGTTTTGAGTTTTATATGTTCTTTAATTGTAAGAATGCAGCCCTTGCTTTGCCAGTTCTCGTCTTTACGTGTGCATCTGATCCTCTTTGTTCATCGATGATGTTTCTCAGGTACATGGAAGATTCCACATCTTCCAGAGTTTCGCCACCACGTATGATTGGGTTGATGTTCTCTGTGTTGCATTTGAGGATCTTATTTTTTCCTTTGTGTATGTTGAGGACTACTGATGCAAAGGTTGCTGCCACACTATTAGTGATAACCTGCATTTGTTGATATGTATGAAATAGAAGGGTTAGATTATCTGCTAAATCCAAATCTTCTAATTGACTCCGAGCTGTCTATTGTATTCTTTGCTTTCCCCCAGTTGTCGAGGTCTTCATAATCTAGTCAAATACCAGAAGAAAGAGGAATAGGGGAAAGTAGACAGATTTGTCTGACTCCGGTCTTTACTTGGAATGCATCTGTCAGTTGTCTTCCATGCACGACTTCCGGATAATGTTAACAATCTTCTCAGCAACTCTAAAGTGTCAAAAATTGATGCCTATAGGAATCTTAAAATAAACTGACATTTTTACTATTCTGATAAACTAAATCAACGTAGGATACGAGTTCATTGTAATGAATAATGAAATGTTAGGTCCCGATAAACATAATGAATGGTAACTTTAGGCTATAACAATTGTCGACGGGGATGGGGTTCGAACACACTCCTGTAACTGGACGAAATTCAGTCTAATTATTTCGAGCAATCAGTATCCAGATTTGTCATCAGTGTCCTTCAACGACATTGATCATTAGTCATACAGTTAATTTTCATTGCCGGTGCTGATTAAAAAAAGACTCTCCCTTCCGATCGATTACAGCTGCTATTTGAGCGACAGTTGAAGTTCTTAGTCAAATTACGCACGCAGCTGCTGAATCACTCATGCTTTGGAGATGCAACGGAAGTGGATGGATTAATTTCTCAATTGCACACTGAGCTGGAAAATGATTGCAGCCTCCATGAATCCTCGATAAACCATACTTCAAACGAAACAGCAGTCATTCAAGATCCGCCAAGTGGTTCAGTACTCTACATTTCAGAAACATGCCCGGTAATGGATTCAAACTCCATTATCCATTCATTATGTTTATCCGGACCCAGTGCACCTCCCCTTTTTTTGAAGATCCGGTGTTGATATCCGGATTTTAAATTTTCCGGGTTCATCATCCCCCCCCACGAAACAGTGTTGGATCCTCATATTCTCAAGTTACAATTAATTTGAATTTATTTAAAACATATTTGTCGCATTGAACAGAGAGTCAACTGAAAGTGACTATGTGGTGAGGCTGAACGACGCTTGATATGAGGTTGTTTCACCAGATGACATACGCTGCTTAACGGAACGTCAGTTAAATTTAGCCGGTCAAACCAATCTAAATCAAGTAGATTAAGATCAGCTGGTGTGATTTAACATACCTCGGTAAACGTCATCAAAATGTGACGACTTTAATAAATATCACTAAGGTTGATGTTAAGTCCTGATGAAAATTATAAATGGTAACTGTTGGAATCTATTTATGGAATAATACGATATATTTATTTTTATTGTATAATTTTTAAGTAGCTAAACTATCTGCATATTCGTGTTCCTCTTATTATAAGCTTTATTTTGACCTATGAACTATTATTATACGATTTATCGTTCTTAAGTTATGTCCAGTCTATTCATTACAGTTTCCCGCATTCACAGCCACTTATAGCTAGAGCTTTTACAAATGTTGTTTCCTATTTTATGGTACGATATGGTCTGTTTGGTTGGTATATAAACCCAGTGTGTTTGAAATATAAGGATTCATATCACAAAGGCTGAGATTGGTGTTCTGGACTTAACAGCCAGGCAGGGCTAAGCAAGAAGAAGGACCAATAAAGACTGTAGACCGCTCGTACGGGTTTACGCGTCATTAGTCCGGTCGACAAATCACTGCTCGCTAATTAACGGTATCCTTATGTTATACATTAATCAGGTACAAATTCACAAATTCTAACAATTAGCCAAACAGGAAGTGATGAAATCAGTCAATCAATTCTCTGACTCTATGTTCACAAATTTTCAAGAGCTGGTTCACTCGTAATCACTGATATCACTTCCAAAATGATAATAGAATAACTGTCCTACATAAAAATGTTCAAGGAATATGGTAACGATGGTGTACAGAAAGTTTATCAACTCGTAGTACCTATGCAAACTGAAAAACGTTGACATCAATCATAATCACCTTAACAATCTCCCATTGATCTACTTCATTCTTCTATCAATGATATTGATCATTCTAATCTATTTCATCATTGTTTAGTTGCTTTATTTATCATATTGTACTTTAATGGTATTCGTACCTCATGTTCATCTTGTAACAATAAAATCTTTGAGAACTCTTTTTAAAGTATTTTTCACCATCTTAAGATTATAAAGGTAAGTGATTAGATGATTTATTGCTGATTGTTTTGACAATACAATAAATTATCCAATAAGATTTCCCACACTAGGTAACAGTATGAATTAAAATCTGGAATTGAACCTCATCAACTAAGAGTCTTAAATTGTTTTTTGTTTTTAAAATTTAGGGTTAGCGTTTTTTCTTTTAGTGAGTTAGTTTTCTACGAGATAGGGTTGCTAACCCTATACCCAACTCTTCTTATTTATCCAGGCTTAGGACTGACAGTAGCTCCAGTGGTGTCTCAGGCAGGCTCCAAGACAATTCTACTGTATGGGACGAAAACTTGGTGAACTACAAAAGCAATTATCCAGAAGATACAAGTGTTTATTAACAGTTGTCTATGCAAAATACTTCGGATCCGTTGGTTAGACATTATCAACAACAACCTACTGTGAGAAACAACAAACCAGATCCCGGCGGAGGAAGAAATCAGGAAGAAGCGCTGGTAGTGCATAGGAGAGCACCAACCTGCGTCATAAGGCAATCCTTCACATGGAATCCTTAAGGCCAAAGGAGAACAGGAAGACCAAAGAACACATTACATTGAGAAATGGGGACGGATATGAGAAGAATGAACAACAGTCGAATAGAACTGGAAAGGAAGGCGGAGGAAAGAGTGGGTTGGCGAATGCTGGTCGGCGGCCTATGGTCCATTGGAGGGAGTAACAGGCGTACGTAAGTAAGTAACTTTCAAAATTTATTCATATTAAATAACTCCCTAAAATGAATGTTTTTGAAAACATTCGACGTTGATACTGATATTGCCAGTTTTATTGGGCACTAATAATTGAAAGTGCTCAGGCAAATACCACCACTAGATCTTATCAGAACTGGATATGAAAAGCTTTGGCTTTTATAAACAACCGATTTGTTAGTTTCATGCTCCTCCACCTCTCTTTCTACAATCTAATATATATATATATATATATATATATACATCTTAACAATAGTTTACATAACTTTTTGATTGAGATCATGAACCGATTGATGTTAGACCACCATTGAAAACTTGGAAGCACTAGACGGCCGTTTCGTCCTATTGTGGGGCTCCTCAGCAGTGTGCATCGAAGATCCCGCTCGCGGGATCCGAACCCAGGGCCTTCACTCTCGCGCACGACCGCTTAACCTACTGGACCACTGAGCCAGCATCCGATGGTACTAATATCTAACCTCAACCAATCCACGAAATTGTATGACCATCTTCCATTGTACTGAGGTAGACGCCTATTTCTACCCGACACGGATTACCTCCACTGGTCACGGATTCGAATCCCGCGGGCGGGATCGAGAATGTGCACTGCTGAGGAGTCCTACAATAGGACGAAGCGGCCATCCAATGCTTCCAGGTTTTCAATGGTGGTCTAACATCAATCGGTTCATGATCTCAATCAAAAACTTAACAATCTCCACAACCCCTAAACTGTTTTATTTGTTTGTTCTTTAGAATCATCAAGGAGATTAATGAAACTTTATTGATAAGAAATTTTTTGTCAAAACTTCTCTTCTTGAGATTATATACTGTAGGATATTTTCTTCGTCTTATGCAATTGATAATCTGTTATATCTAAAGCTTAGATGCTTACTATGTCGCATACAACTTGATCACTCAATGTTAGAATACTCCCAAATCACAAATGAGAAGACAGAAAACAAGTGAAAGGAATGTTATTTCAAAGTGTTAATTATGGTACAAAACTGTCAGATATTTATAGTTTTTTTTTATAGTAAAAACGAAATCATCATTATAGTCCTCCAATCCGCATACAAGAGGTTATCAACATTTGTTCAATAGAGGAGCTCCATGTAAGGATTCTGGAATATTCTTTTAAAAGATGATTGGATCGAATATTTTCGGCTTTTTCTGAGCTTCTCAAAGCTTTCTCGAGTTCATCCGTGAACTGTCTTCACATTATACAAATCAACTTCTTTGTTAGATTACCTTCTCCCTCTTTTAAGAACAATGAGCTTACTACGACTTGTTATAATTGATACGTTGAACACTGTATCCACGACAAAAAATAGTCATATCCGAATTTTATAGAACAGTCTTATGATTATTAGTACTCTCTTCGCTGTTCGTAATTCAACATTTGTTCGACTATAATAATCATGGAGAAATATCTATCCAAAAATTACCTATATGGCAATTTAAGCATCTGAACATTTGAACCTTACACCCGTAAATAGATTGAACATTCACTTTTGTTTTGTCTATCACAAATAAATGTAGGAACAGAATTCTGTTATTAGATCATAAATGAAAATAACGATATATGCTTCAGTTTAGTAAATCTATATTACGCTATCAAATCAAGCAGAATGAATAAAATGAGTTTTAGCAGTGACGGATAGTGAGTTGTAGGGAGATTCAAGACGTGTGTCTCGGCCTATTTCAGACTTATCAAATAGATATACCTACATCTCAGAGTGAATATTCATTCCCAGAGTAAAACAGTGCCATTCACTTCAATCGTTATCCACTTAGTCATTGAATCCACTTCATATATATATATATATATAATATAATATATATTATTTATATATATATATATATATATATATATATATATATATCGGTTGTTTGGATATTTTAATCGATGCTTAAGTCTGTAATCGCACAATCCGTTGGCCGTCTTGAATCAGTAGTTAAAGGGATAACGTGATGAGTTTCTGAAGAGGATGGTACCAAGTTCAAGTCCCGAAGCAAAAATCAACTAAGATGCAAGCACAACCAACTAGCCACTATCCATCTTTTCCCAAAATGCTTCTACCTTAATGGCGGCATCGATGTAATCAGCACAGGTCCATATACATTGACTAATAGCAGTCTTAAACATCAACGGGGATATGAAAGAGTTTTATTCTCTGAGCTGGATGGTTTAGTCGTGGAGCTTTCATCATTATTCTGAACGACATCATCGGTATTTTTCTAGATCGTTATCATAATATTGTCATTTTGTTAAACTTTCAATGAGTTAACCAATACGAATATTAATGACAATTAGAAGAGATCGTTTGTCAAAAAAAATTATTGATGATCTGTCAAATAAATCGTTCATAAATTGATCTTCCTTTAGAAAAAAAACTGAGTTTGTATAAGGAAAATATTTTCATTTTAGAGTAGAAAATATCGATTATCAATATTGAGAAAAAAAAACTCGTTAGCTACATAAGATTCTTGAGTTAAACGATCTGTGTACTAATTGTATAATAAAAGTTAAGTAGCCCTCAAATACCCTGATACGACCGAGAGTGGGGAGAGACAGCTCTCTCTCTCTCTCTCTTTCTCTCGAAAGCTCTCACTTGGCCACGCGCGTACATTAACTGCCAAGGTCCCACTCACTGCCTTCTTGTGGCGGGGGTGTTGTTTACGAAATTGAGAAGACGGAAAGAAAATGTCTGAAGCTTTAACCGTGTTGGTGTATATGGAGGGGAGTTCGTAAACCCTGATTTCAAACCAATGGTGCACATGGGCTCTAATATCCTGTAGGAACAAATAGCGTATGAACTATTTGTTGATGACCGGCTGCCATGAGACTGCATTTCCTGACGTTGCTCCTGGGCCGTTCAACGCCTACGCTCCAGTGGCCTACTGAGCCATCTACACCCTATGTCCACCCATCATTCTCACGTCTTACCGCTCCTCTCCGTCGACAGCACTCGCAACAGCCAACCCCCCCCACTGGAACACTCCACTTGATGCCAACCCCCCGCACCAGACTGTCCCAACCCTCACATCAGCTCCAGGCCCACAATGGCATCCACAGAACAGTACCCTTCCCCACCTGGTTGTTTGTGACTTGACAGTGAGGTTTAGCTAAATCCCAGTGTTAATACTCATATTAGAAAAGAATATCCATCTTTTCATACATCAATAAGTTTGTGATCATTAGAAGTATTTAAATTATTTTACGAATTAAGAATCTTAGAAATAGCGCCATTTAAATCAAGAAAACCTAGATAAGCATTATTGAATTCGAAATCAGGCAAACATGAAGTATAAAGGAATCATTAGTTCATACAAACACTGCAGAGTTGTATACTAATCTTCAAAGTTCAGAAAAATCAGTAACTTATTTAACGGATATGATGTTTGAAGAAACATATACATTAACGCTGAGACTTATAAACAGTACATACATACATACATCACGCAAATTGTCAAACTGCATCACGAGGCAAACCCTAATTTGGAATTCTGAAGGAAGGTGGAAAAGAGGAAGGCCAAAGAACACATTACGTCGGAAAATAGAAGCAGATATGAAAAAGATGAATAACAACTGGAAGGAGCTGGAAAGGATTGCTTGGGACAGGGTTGGATAGAGAATGCTGGTGAGCGGCCTATGCTCCTTCATAAGGAGTAACAGGCGTAAGTAAGTAAGTTATAAACAGTATGGATTGCTTCAACCAGTTATTCTAACAAGTTTCTAAGGAAAGTTTGTAAATTTATGTTCTCTATATATGATGTTAGTTAATCAAGTGACAATTAAATGAGTCATTCCACTTATATCAATTACTTAATTACTTGTTCATATTATTATCAACTCAATATATACATGTGGTTGATTATGAACTGGGCTAGTTCTGTAACTTGAATGATTGTCAGTTTGGATGTTTAGATTTCTAGTTGTTTGAACACAATTCTTTGACTCGGCTTATCCACAACGATTAACTGGAAATGTTTACAATACATAGTTTGGGATAACTCCAGTCATTCACATTACATGAATACTTTTGTGATTATTGTCAAAATTTTAGTACGATTACTAATTCGTATTCATTAATGCAAACAGTACACTTATTCACTAAATGATTGAGTTAAAGAAAATGTACCCAAAACTTGTATCAATACTCTCAGTCAGTCAGTGACAACGTAAAACTTTGTACGTACGTACGTTCATCAGTTCGACTTACCATACCACATTGACACAGAGATACAATTGTTGATTCAAATCCTGTAGTGGTAGAAGTAGTAAGACTATAAGAAGTAATCGGAAAGATTAGAGTTTGAAGATGTTATACAAGGAGTATAATTCAGTGAAAAAAGGGACATGAGGAATTCAGAAGATTATGTATCAATACTCTGAGTGATCATAAACAAACGAACACTGGGAAAATATAGACCTTTGTAAAAAAAACAAACAAAGAAGCCCTTCAGTTGACGCTTGTCTAATTGATTATTCTGAATGTATTACTACTATGTTACACTAATGCAAGAAAGAAAACCGATATGAGAATAAGGGTGTTAAGATCATAGACTTTTAAAAAAATCCATATTAACAATATGATGGATACCCATCTATAAACAACTAAATATCAATAAACGCACCCAATTTTGTATAAGACAGAGAGAATGATGGTGACATTTGTATTTGTTTTCTTGTTCATAGTTAGACAAACAGATATAAGGATAGACATAAGCAACGTACACTACAGCACAACTTAAGCTATATTAAAAGAAAAGAGGATAATGAAATAAAAATTTGATTGATTACATGTCCAAGTATTTCAAGGGAAGGAAGCGAATACAACAGTGGGGACATTCCCTTTGACAACAATTAGGCCATTATCGACAGTTCATCATATTTGTGTGAGGGCTGTGATACTGCCCGGGTGCTCAGATCAAAGCAGGTGGCTTTCTCAGAGGGCCACACCCCGAACCTTTGACCTAATGGTCTAACCCACAAGGCAGTAGAGCATCGTGAGGAAATGCAGCCACATGGTAACCGGTGACCGAAAATTGGTTCACATGCCATTTGTTCCCGCAGGATACTAGAGCTCATGTGCACCATTGGTTTGGGATCCGGTTAAAGCGCTGGACATTCGCTTTTCGTCCTCTCATTTTCGTAAGCAACAGTAATGCCACGAGAAGGTAGTGAGTAGGACTGCCCTGGCAGAGGCTGTGTACGCGTGACCGTGTGAGAGCATTTCGAGAGGGAAGGCGGGCCCACCCCACTCTCGACCATACCAGGGCACTTGGGGGCAACAATTAGACCGCACGATGTTGTCGATGGGCTCACCACTTTAGTGGCTCATGATCTGACTCCAGTGAGATCATATGAATGATTGGTATTGAAGTACAAATATCGTCAGTTCTCGTAAATAATTATCGACTTAGATCGCGTTAGTGAATAACGGAATTAAATAAATCAAATACAAGAATGGATTTTGAATATGTATATTTCATGGACTCATTGATTTGAACAGGTAATCGGGGAATGAAGCGAAGCGAAATGACGCACAGTAAAGGCATATGAGTCAACTCCCTTTAACCGAGGGTTAATTATTATTTATAGTCACACAAGAATAAGCTACATATATGTGATGAATAGAATAAGAAATGTACACACACACATACGCTCATATGAAGGCAGTCAAAGTTGATAAGTGAATAATTAACAAAATGTGACTCAAGTAGAATGAATAGATTTGTCTGTTCGAAAGCTAGAATAAGGTATATAGGCTTAACATAGTAACCGGCACTACACTTTCATCATTTCTCCGAGAGCTTCTTAACTATATCTCTGTACTCCATAAATCGAGAAAGTAATCTCAACCCCGTATCTAACATGGATTTTAAACAATTCAAAATAACTCATATTATCAACGTAAACACAAAATTAACAAGGAAACTACTCTTAACATTCATCGATAAATAAACTTCAGTAGAAAAGTATTTTTAAGAAATTAAAATGCATGTAAAACTACGTCATTGCTGTTAAGATCAAAACCGTCGAACAGGATCATTTCTTTTTCATGACAAGAATCAAACAAATTATGTAAATATCTCAACCCTATATAAAATCAGCCGGCGCTTAAATAACTCAATGGTAATATCTATGATCGGATCCTACACTGATTATCAGTTTCTCTATGATTGAAGATCTACCTCGCTAATTAGAATCCATCTTGGCCAAGAAGAATTTCCTGTTGACTGATGTTGGCCATCAAATATCTTCATGACAATGTATGATCACACATCTAACAGACAGCTTGAGAATAATTCATCTACCTGATTTATCAAAAAATGACCTTATTCATTTTGATTTCTGAGCTTATCTTCAATAAATTATCATCATTTGGAATAGTTAACTAGCTTAACTTCAAATACTAATTCAAAGCATTTTGGTCATAAAACGATTGTACGGTGTTTTGAAAAGAAGTTTAGTGTTTCCATTCACTGATCGTTACTCCATTTCGCTTTAATCATCAAGGATCTATTCCATTCACACTAACAAACTATCATTTCTTTATGGTTCAGTACTTTTTTCTAAAATGGGAATCTCTTAGAGCTGTCAGTAAGCTAGTTATTTTACTTCTAAAATACTATACTGAAGTGTTAGACTTTGGAAATACGGATTTCATCTTAGCTTTTCCTGTTCTCAATAACAATTGTAGCCCATTAAAAAGATTTCATTTCGTACATGATTACCTCTAAACTCTAGACGAATGTGCATGTGAAAGTGAATACTCAATAGAAGGTCGGAGATTTATTCGGTTGGGATTAGTTGACTTATTGATCAACCACAAGCTTATAAACCCGGCTTTGAACAATCCATTGATTGAATAAAGACTGGTAATACTACCCGAAGTGCAGTTCGAACTTGAAACCTAATAATAGGTTGGGAGTTGACTATTTAAATCAACGGTTTGCTAAATAATGATTGATTGGTACCATTCTGTATTATCAAGCTTTGAATAAGAATTGACGAAAATACATCAAGAGTAGAATGGTGATGATAGGAATCCCAGCAATATGTTCGAAAAACAAGTAGAGCTGCACAGTTGATATTGACCCATATCACTCAAAATTAAAGTAGAACTCGATACAACAATACACAAACCGAAGTCACCATAACACATGAGCACAACAATATGAACAGTAGTCCAAATAATAACAGTATAAACGGAAACGACGGACTGAATACTGGAAATATATTCCGAAAAGGCAAATATGAATAAATATATTGTAACCCAAGAGCTGGAGGAAAACGGAGAGTGAACTCATCTACGACATGTCATACGTCTTCGGTCATTGATCATACAGATCCTAATAATGTAGTCAGTATTTACCAACACGGTTTAATCTAATGGTCAATAATTTCATGAACTGACAGCACGGTTTGGTTTGGTCACCCCCGACTTTATTTCGTGGATTCCAACATGGTAGTATAAGTAAAAATTACACTAGGCTAGCTTTATTAACTAACCCCAATTTAGTGGGTAGTCTAATTGAAACATTTATGAGATGATAAAGTTTGATGAGCGCTTATTTGCATTCATAAAACAATTTGAGGAATATCTGACACTATAGAACACCTATGTACTAATGAGGAAAATTTAGTTATTAAGCAGAATTGGTTTGTACCTTCTATTAAGTTAGTCTTTCATTAACAAGTCATCCTTTAATAGATATCCACCCAACATCACGAAAAGACTAAATAGAAAATCTTTTGTACGAAGTCAATGAAGATATTTCACCTCACCTAAACTAACTAACAAAAAACTACCGAATAGTATCCATTACAGTTAGGTGATTAATTGCAACATACATATTACTAAGTGGTTTGTAGTATATTTAAGCCATGGAGCCAATATATAAGAAAATGATGCATAGTGTACGAATAAATCATCTGCTGAATTGACGATAAACTACTACAATGACACTATTTGTAATCATTTGTTTAGCTTTGAGTTAAGCTTGTACATCATTTACGAATACATCCAATTGTCCAGTAGATCTTTCTCAGTCTAGTTGGAGTGCATATAATATCAAAAGTACATACAGTTCTATCATTTAATAACTCACTGAAACAAAATTATTTTTTCATGTGACATTCTGACTAGCTGGGAAAACCTTAGACTATAGAGTCAGTCAAACGCAACTCAAAACATGACACATGAGTAGATCGGTTGCCATACATCATTAACACGAGACGAAATTGTCAGGACAAATCCCATAGCATAGGTAGTAACAGGCACTGAAAATATGATTCAAAAAATATAAATCAGAGGAACAAAGTTTTTTATGAGGAATTGAGAAACTAAGAGTGAATGCTCCTCTGTCATTGTGAATAATTCTGGACTATGTCACTCAAAGTCTCTAACCACTGATTACGATAACCATGTGGACTCCAACCGAGTAGTTTACACCTACAGCCAGTGACTTAGTGGACTAATGTCACGTTTTGGTTTGGCCTCCCTCATCTTTCTCCCAACCTATTCTTATGCCATTCATCCATGAGCATCGAGGTAGTCAGTGTATGAACATACGTAATAAATATTCTAACCATCTCAGTCGATAAAGATTCACCACTTCGTCAATCAATTTGTCATATTTACCTAGTACTCTGCGCCTAGCCTTAGAATTGCGAACTCAACGATCCTAAAATATACGAACAATCGTTCGAAGGAACCAATGATCGAATAATAGTAACTCAGGAGTATCCCTTATTTTAAAATTCCATGCTTAGCATCCATAAAGCAGAATGGAGAGAACTGGTTGATAGTAGGGCTACAGAAAAAGTCGAAACCATGTCGTCTTACAAAATACGTATGAAAAGTGCGAAAAATAGGGTGAAATATATTTACGTATGAATTGACAAATAAATATTTATGAGACTGTACAATTATGGTTATGGTTCACTTTATACCAACATGATAATAATAATACCAACAATCACATGAAATAATCAGTTTCAAATATACATAATGATACTTGTTAAATAGGCCATTCATCTCTCTGCGTACCCGAATTCGCAAGAATCACTAAAAATGAAAATGAAATGAGAGAACTAACAAATGGTTTTGATAATGGAGAAACATCAGCAATTAATAAAGGTCGAAATATCTTGCTCTGTCAACTGGAACAACACACTCCTGGATCATTTACATGGTATTGTCACTAAACAAGAGGAAACTCGTGGGGGTGGTGTTCAAACAGCCTCACTTTAGATAGACAAGTGTCATAAGGGTTAAGTAGAACTATTCGCATCCCAGTGTTATTCATTGAACTGAGGTAATAACAGAGCTAAGGGGCTAATAGTGCCATGCGCAACTCTGGTCCTCACTGTGTAGATTGGTTTTATTTGCCATAAATAATTGTTTGTTTTTCAAAGCAAGAAAGGTAATTTCCGTAGGCATGTGGTCAGTGCATGACATGGTCGTGGTCAGTGCATGACATGGTGTCGTGGCATGAAAGAAAGCTGCAAAGGACTGGCTTGTGTTGGTCCTTCACGACTCCCTGGTTGGGGTCCGAGAGATGGTGCTACACAGTGGCTAGAGACGTTATCAGATATGGCTCAGAATAGAAGCCAGTGGCGATCCTGCTGTAACCTTCTTTTACTTTCTTTCTAAAAAGTGGTTTTGTCTCCTTTACCTGAAAGATTTCTTCTGATTGTACCTTTTCGTCCCGTCGTTACTACCACACTACCTTACTCCAATCTCTTCGTCATTGTTCTCTTTTTCTTTTGCGTTCCCTAGTTTTTTTTTTCTCTTTCTATTTCTCTTCGAATTTTCATTGTTTTGTGTGGCGCATATATATTGGCGCTCTCTTGTACCAATATTTATGTGTTCAAATAAATAAATAAATAAATTATTTGCCATGTCAGCATAACCATTGACACATTTATGCAGGCACGTAAACCTTTTAATACGTCATCAGAAATTGGATTCCGGCATAAAATTTAACTAATTTCATAAATACATACTGATGATGTACAATACTTGTCATAAACTAATTGTTGACCTCTAATTGATTATATATAATTTGAGTAGTTTACTTGTCACTTCATTGTAACAGACTACCTATTCACAATCGGCAAATTTCTCACCAGACAGGCCTACAACAATATCAAGTATGTTATTAAAAGACGGCTTCAGAATGCCACTTATCACCCCCAATTTGGAACAACAGAAATAAGTAATGGTATTTTTTTTACAAGGTACTCAGGACAGTCATCGACTTCCTACATACGCTCCTGAAACACTGCTGACTGTACAGAGGTGTGACAGCAGTAAGGTGTTTCCTTCAAACAACCAGCATGACAGCGATGCTGCCTTCCGACAAGGAGGGGTGGGTTAGAAAAGGTCAACACTAAAAATGCACACCTCGCCTTATCTCATGGATATCCGTCTCCACCGGTAACGTCTCAACAAGTACGGAGCTAACACAAAAATTACCCATAAGAAGGTCGTGTGTGACCGACCTCAAGCAGTTGTCCCTTGAGCACTGTGGTCACGCTCCCAGGTCACTAAGATCACCAATAATCCAATTTCCAGAAGAACCCTTCCACGGTGTGGGCAACCGGGAAGTGATAACCGCCCTTATACCTCCAACAGGCACTCAAGAAACACTGCTTTGTCCTATTGAAAGCATTTAATGATATCATGGCTAGATTACATTTCGAGGCTTTAAAACTTAAAACATTTTTATATACTATTTTACCTGATTAAGAGTACATAAAAGTGCTAGGATAGAAATAATCGAAACAGTTAACACAAAAACCAATTTACTTTGCATGAGATTGTTGTCGAGGAAAGACAACCGAACGAGCGTTACAGTTGCTTGGTTGAATTAAAATACGCTGGTTTGTTGGTTGACTACTCGACAATCGAATTCCAGGGGATATAGTAGGCGAAGTCACAGACTTTAAACGTTACTAGCTGTATTATTTACAGTCCCGGGACTAACAACTTTTAGGGGACGGTTTGTTACAGATACATATTTTGAGTGGGAACCAATAGGTGTTCGTTGGGATGCGAATGATACATAAGGAATCGATGGATTTGAAGGACATACTGACGAGTTAGTTACAAGAGAACCACTTCTGTTTGGTCGCTGGGTAGTAGGTAAATTATTGGAGCTAGCAGCAACTGGTGTGACTAAATGAGTATTTGAAGTGATTGTAGGCGGCGATCCTGGATTACTCAGGCTCGATTTCAAAGTATTTCCAGAAGAACTTAGCAGCCGTGATGAGGTATCATTATCGCCACTAGGAGTAGCGGAAATGGTTGTTTTTGAATGAACTGAAGGGATTTGGTATTGTAACCTGGGTTTAGTAGATATAAGAGATGAATGGCCAGACAGATGACTGTGGTTCGTCTCTACTTGGTCATGCGAAATCCAACGATCTTCCTAAACAGGGAAGTAATAGAGACTTTATTAGAGTTAAGGATTAAAACATTCTTTTGATAACTGAATAACTTCAAATAATACGTCCTACAAAAACAAATCGGCACAACATCAAGTGATGAATCTAGCAGTATTCTGTCTCATATTAGCATTGAATATGTAATGGTTATGTTTAACATTCAAGTACTTTGAGTCTATCTATGAATAATAATTTGTACGTCTCTGATGTTTTCAACTTTAAAAAGGTATATTTAACACCTATTAGTTAGGATATGAGGATTATCAGAGACAAAATAGGAATAAATATTTTAGTATGTAGATAAATTCAACCCAAACTTACATTTTCTTGTGCTGAGATTGAATTCAAAGCTAATAAACTGGTTGGGTCACTGTGGAAACCCGCATTTTCGTTATGATCTATGAATGAAAAAGAAAACGAGATTTTATAGTTTAAACTCTAATCGAAAGTTTTGCTTGAGTCAACGAACACAACAGCAAACGACAGGCTGCTAATTTACCTTTCCTTCATTCACTTTTAAAGTGACGTTTGTTGGACAGGACTATTGTGAAAACCATGGACTTCCAGAATCAGTGTGATTTACTTATGATCAGTGGTTGAAAGCAATGTACGACATTATTCATTAATTATCACAGAAGCAGATGTATTTACTCTGTATTGTCCTTTAGGTTCTGAGTTCCAGTATTCAATCAAACATACCTCTTAATTCCTTCTAGAACCATATTCTAGATGTTAAATTCTCACTCCTTTGTAATTACTTGTATCAATTTCATTTGTGGTGTGAGAATCAAGGCTGACGTACATTTGTAACGGACTACGCTGATCATGACTAACTGACCAAGATTCCCATAGTGACCTACCAACTACCAATAACATTAAGAGTGGTGGGTGAACCCAAGTTACTTCGCATTATTTGAAAATGGATTGTCCTTACATAGCACAGTTCCTTAGAAAATCAGACAGGGATACTAAAGAGTGACTAATTACCAGTTAATGCAAAGAATAATAGTAATATGGCATGTTATACATTAAAGACTGGTGACTCATGACGCTTGACGTTAACAAGGTACTTCATTTGGATGGATCTCACCGCATAAATACGCAGCCAATGTGAAGTACTTTCATATTTATCTAAAGTGATCTGAGATTTATTGATAGTGATCATTAAGAGCGAAGTCTTGATCACATTTTGCCTCTTCCCATTAGACTAATCTATAGTGACGGACTGTTATGTCGAAGTGAAACCCCAGGGACAATGGACTTTATTTCAATAAAGTACAACGAAAAAGAGTATAATACGTCTTTTCTTAGGAACAAATATTTACTACAGTGGACTTACCAGCGACATGCGGGTCACTCTTTATTTTTTTTAGATCCTGACAATTCTCGGAAAAATTCACAGGACGTTTATTGCCGGCAGAGATAACCGATCTAAAGTGTTATAAGCAGACAGAAACCTACTTTTGAAAGGTTTGGAGTCGTCTCTGACAGCGTTTCGACAAGTAGAATGATTATTGATCAATTCATCCAGTAGTAAACTAAAATTATAAGCCGTAGTTGACGAAGACCCAAGAACTTACTCTTTCTCACTAGAAACTATGCGGATAATATTATTTAACTTAGCGATTTCGGATTTCAGAGTCTCATTTATCTTTAGACATGTAAGAAACCAAAAGACAAACACACTTACCACGATCTGTTGTTTGCACAAGTTCTTAAGCATTTCATATCTTTCCTCTATTGAGTCTTTAAGTATATAAAAACATTTTCATTTATAATACCTTGGGATAATTCCTTCATTTCGAGGTAAACGACGTTTTGTCCAATGTGGCCAGTCAATTGGAAAGCTTGTTGAGTCCACACAGGGACTAAAATGCATGAAATTGTAAAATGGCCAAGTTTCGTAGCGAATTTCAAAACCGGATGCACGGAATAAGATGGACTTCATCATCAACTGGAAGATGAGACAGTGAATGTTGTAGAGTAGATCGAAAATAATTTTTTATACATCATTATTCATTATTTGTTGATAGAAAGTTGAGAACTGTTTATTATAATTTGTTTTAGTTTATTTCAAAGTGCGCGCTCTAGCCTGGGCGCAAAATCGATTTCCACAAAAAAGCAGTAGGTTCTATATATGCACTCAGAACTAATAAAAAAATAACTCCATCTATTCTTCTTTCCGGTTTGATAGTTGAAGTGTTATGCATTCTTCAGATGTATATTGTCTGTTTTCGGAAGCGATGGCAACCTTTTTAATATTAGGTCGGTATATTGTTTTGCATAAAATGCAACAGTACATAGTTAACGATACAATGCAGGTGGGTCTCTAGTGCAATACTCTAAGTCCTTAGTTTGGTCAGTGAAAGTATCAGTCTGATGCGGCGTTTTCATTAATGTCACAACTATGTTAAGAATCCCAGATTCAGATTTGTGTAGCAGGAACAGAAGACATACGTCTTATGTTAGTTCTTTTTTGTAAGCTTTTGACAGTGTCCAATCAATTGGAGGGTCAGACATCACTTTTTCGAGTGACAACTTTCAAGAATTGATGACCCAGTATGGAAACTTGTGTGGCATGATATTTCGTTTATTCTTCGCTTTTCTACTCGTCCGCTATGTTGTTCTAACCTGGTAGGAAGAAATTAAGAGTGGATATCGGGCCCAAAACCATTTCTTAGTGTTCTATACGCTAAAATCAGATCACCTACGACGGAGTTATGAAGTCTGAATTCTCAAGTCGCTTTCGATAAAGTTTTGCTTTGAGCTGCATGGTTTGGTCGTGGAGCTCTCATCATTCTTCTGGACGACGTCATTAGCACAAAATTCTACGGCCAAACTATCCTCAGGGAATAAAACTCCAACAAATTTATCCACCTAAGCTACAAATATCCACCATCTCAAGTCTCTATGTGTATGGTAAACCGCGGAGTTCTGGAGTTGCATAGGTAGCTGCTCTCTGTGCTTTTCCAGTATATGCTAGTCACCTTTTCAACGAGAGATTGTAGCCTGAACACACTTCTGAAATTTGAATCTCACTAATTATGTTCATACTACAATGAAAACAGTAATATCTATATTGGTCAGTGACCGTCCTAAAGCCCATAGGGCTCTGAACCCCTTAGCTGCGACCCTGCGGCCTTAAGATTATGGCTCACTGTCAGCCCAAAATCCTTGAGGCTAGCACTTTTATTCTGGATAAATCAGTCACTGATGTTTTAAAGTCAAGGTTTTGTAACTTGGTATCAATCAAATAAAACCAGTCAAGTTATGTGACACTAGAATCTAGGAAATTGTTTGCGTTAGTACTTATCGAATAGAATTTAGTCACCAGGCAACGGTTTTACGCTACTGGATTGTCAATTGATTAAAACTATCGCAGAACCTGGCCCATTATTTGCCTCCTAATATAGAACAGTCCTTATGCTATAAATAAATATGTGACATCTATTGTGATATCTAACATGGTTACTTTGGAATTATCTGTACCGGACAAAACCTAATAGTTGGTTAGTTAGAAAGGTGTAAGCATCAGTCATAGATCATATAGAGCGTAATTATATATATATATATATCATCTCTGTGCCCGAACACACGATGCCGAACCTCTGCATTACTGACATGGTGTTGCCACTGAATGTCAGCAATCCTTCGGAGACAGCGATGATCGAACACAGAGAGTCGTCTAACGTCCTCAACTCGGAGAGGCCAGGTTTCACAAGCATAGAGCAAAACTGCTCTCACCGACGCGTTGTAGATCCGACCTTTTACAGCCAGACTAACATCACGAAGGCGCCAAAGGTGGCCCAGATTGGCATAAGCCGCTCTGGCTTTCACTATTCGTGCATTGATCTCATCACTCACACCCCCACCAGCACTTATGCAGCTACCCAGATACACGAACTTTTCACTACGTCTATCTGCTCACCATCCAGGGTGAGTACAGGATTAGAATCCTGCCAGTCTTGTAGAAGTACTTTGCACTTCGAAGGTGCAAAGCACATACCATACCTACGGACACTGATTGCCAACTGATTAAGTGCGGATTGCATGCCTTGGGCATTATCGCACAGTAAGACAATATCGTCCGCATACTCAAGGTCGAGAAGTCTTTCTCCAGGCAACAGATCCACACCACCATTACTTACATTCATCAGAGCTGTTTCCAGAATGTCATCGATGGCAAAGTTGAAGAGGAATGGTGAGATTGGGCAACCCTGCCTAACCCCACTGCTCGAATGGAACAATGGAGAGAGGTGGTTGTATGCCCTCACTCTGCCTGAGGTGTTTTTATACAGGGCTTTTAGGATGTTAATAAACTTCTCAGGCACACCCTTCTTCAATAGACAATCCCAGAGAACAGTCCTATCCAACGAATCGAAGGCAGCCCTGATGTCAAGAAACACTACGATTGTTGGCCTTTGAAAAGTATGGCGGTGTTCTAACATTTGGCGGAGGGTGAAGATATGATCAATACATCCTCGACCAGAACGAAACCCAGCCTGCTCCTCGCGAGTCAATCTTTCTCGGGTTTTGAACAACCTACGAAGAATGACGGAAGCCAATAGCTTGGACGCAATCGGAAGTAAACTTATCCCCCGATAGTTGTTACAAGAACGACGTGAACCCTTTTTAAAGATAGGGACAACTATCGACTCATTCCATGACGTTGGTACACTCTCTAGTTCCCAAACCTTTGTAAACAACGTCGTCAATTCCTTAGTCAAAAAGTCACCACCATCTTTAAAAAGAGCCGGAGGTAAGTCATCTGGGCCAGGTGATTTGTAACGCTTCAAGAGTTGGAGTTCCTTGCGGACTTCCTCCTCGTTTGGTGGATCAGTCGTCACCGGCCATGGAGGGCAGGACAGTCTGACCGATGTTGCCGGAGCAGCAGGCCAGTTGAACTGCCCTTCGAAAAATTCTGCCCATCGTCCAAGACGTCGATGGATGTTAGTGATTGGCATCCCATCATCCTCGCAGATTGTTTCACTCACACCAGACTTCTTGCTGCCAGTGGCTCGGATGAGTTGGAAGAGCTTCCGGTAGTTACCAGATGCAGCTGCTGCTTCCAGCTCATTAGCACGCATCGACCACCAGGCTTCTCGGTCCTTACGCAAGCTTTGCCCGATTTCCTTACGTAAAATCCTTCGTTTATGGTCAAACTCACGGTCACCCGGAGTAGACCGACGGGCTTCAATGAGATGTAAGGAACCAGAAGACGTTATCAGATATGGCTCAGAATAGAAGCCAGTGGCGATCCTGCTGTAAGCTTCTTTTACTTTCTTCATAAAAAGTGGTTGTGTCTCCTTTACCTGAAAGATTTCTTCTGATTGTACCTTATCGTCATTACTCTCTTTTTCTTTTGCGTTCCTTAGTTTTTTTTTTTCTTCTCTTCGAATTCCCATTGTTTTGTGTGGCGCATATATATTGGCGCTCTCTTGTACCAATATTTATGTGTTCAAATAAAATAAAATAATAATAAATATATGCATGCCATGTCACTTATAATACCAGACTCGAAATTTGGTAGACAACTACTCTTAAGTCTACTAGGCTCTCCATCATTCAAATTAACTATGAAATATACATTCTGTACCCGTGGATCAGTTCCCGAGTCACTAATTTCATGAACTGACGTTGTGCCATAGTATGACAGTTACCAGACTTTTCATTCACTCACTACTTTGTTTAGCGCATAGATCCTTCTCCTTTGTCAAAAAGCATTACCCTTCTTTATTTCATTAATACAGTTGCTAATTATGTTCTCTTAACGATCTGCTCATTTATAGCAAAAATCAAACCTATATATGTTAGTTCCTGTTATCATCTTTTAACTAGCTTTTAGAGTACGTTTACGTAGACAGGAGTATTGTCAAGACAGTCGATTCATGATAATTAACACTATCACTTTTCGTGGATAATTCTACACATATTTCCCTCAATCTACCTGGATTTCTTATGGATTACAAATCTATCAATAATGTTGCTAGTCTATTTATTTGATTCAAAGAGTAATGGCTGATTCGTCAAAGTCTGACTTTCAACCTATAAGTTACATGTACACGCTGCCCCTAACCTAACTTTTAGTTGGGTAGCCAATTGATATAACGAGTCCTCAATATGTATCGCTCAAAGTTGACTACATGAACTAAGTCATCTGATCTGATGGGGAATTTAACTAAGAAGCTATTTGGCTTAGTTTGTTAATATATTATGTAGTTATTTGTATTTCGAAATAAATGTTTGACCTATGTTTTTTAATCTTTCTAGCTCGATTCGATGACACGTCATTCAAAAACTGCACAGCCCATACAGTATATACTTATTATGAGCGGAAAAATGATGCACACAGGTCAGGTTTTGGCACCCAGGAAATCCGTTTAGGAAAAGATTCAGTGAAAGCTCTTGATTGTTGCTCTCTTTGTCTACAACCAGCAAAGGATCCTGTCGTTACAAATGATGGATTCCTTTATGATCGAGCAGTAGTTCTGGAGTACATTGTTTCTCAAAAGCTGAAATTCAACGAAAACTTAAGTTGTATGAAAAACAGAAAGCCCGTCTAGATGCTGAGACAAAAATGATTCTCAAGGCTGAAAAAGAGGAAGAAGCCCGACGATTTCTATCAATGAATACTCTGGATACCCACTCAAAAGCCTCTGCACAAGCTGCTGAAGCAGAAGCTTTGGCCTCATTGTCCATTAAACGCAATGGTTTGAATGAAGCAACTTCATGTTTTTGGGCTTCTGGTAGCAAATCAAATGAGAAACTGAACAAAGAACTCTTAGATAAACCTGATACTGTTGTTCGCTGTCCAATGAGTGGCAAGCCATTAAGGTATAAAGATTTAGTAGGTGTTAAATTTACTACGTTTGAAGATGACTCTAAGGTCATGGGTTTTGGTCAAGATAAACCAGTCGATCGTGAAGTCAAGTATTGTTGTGCCGTTTCCAAGGATCCACTTACAAATGCTACAGTTTGTGTTGTTCTTAAAACTTCTGGAGCAGTAGTTACTAAAGAAGTTGTAGATACTGTAATAAAAAAAGAAATGATTGATCCTATTAATGGTAAAAAGATGAAATCATCTGATTTTATTGAACTTCAAAGAGGATCTCTTGGATTTGCTGATGAACGAACATTATTGACTGCTAAACGTGTTAGACCATCAATGCAAACTTGAAAAATATTTTTTTTCTTTTATTTTAAACTGTACATAGTTACAAGAATTCTTTTGTAAAAATCAAATAAAGTAAATTATTCATTTATACTTTTTCTTTTTAATTTCAGTTAGGGATTATTTTTATTTTTTGATTGAGATCATGAACCGATTGGATGCTGGTTCAGTGTGTTAAGTGTTCGCGCGCGGGACTGAAGGCCCTGGGTTCGAACCCCGCGGGCGGGATCGTGGATGCGCACTTCTGAGGAGTCCCGCAATAGGGCGAAACGGCCGTCCAGTGCTTCCAGATTTTCAATGGTGGTCTAACATCAATCGGTTCATGATCTCAGTCAAAAACTCGGATCGTGGATGCGCACTGCTGAGGAGTCCCACAATAGGACGAAACGGCCGTCCAGTGCTTCCAGGTTTTCAATTGTGATGGTCTAACATCAATTGGTTCAAGATCTCAATCAAAAACTTAATAATCTCCACAACCCCTATACTAGTAAAAACTTAACAATCTCCACAACAACTATACTGATAATTATTTTTATTATTATTATCCTAGTTACGTTTTCAATTCATTTCTATTCATAATATAGTGGTCTACAATATTACAATTTATTGGATGTTTGAAATTACCGATATATCATATTAATTCGGAACAAATCAGAATTTTGAAGACTCCACATGATTTTTTTCATGGTTTATTGGTATGTATTTTTTTATAACACATTCTAAGTTTGATATAAGTCACTCGTTTATGTAGATTAAAATGTATACTTATTCTACAACTAATTTAGTCGTCTCATTTCTTCATAGTTTTATAGTAATATGATAATGATCAACATCAAGCAGGGATAGGATTCAATGCCTCGCAGTATGAAAGCTGCTCAAGCATTTACGTCTCCCCGACAGTGCTTGAAGTCACTAACTTCTAGTCTGAGCCGTGTTGGTAGATGCAGACTACTTGGTTGGGGTCCACATGACTATCGTAACCAATGGTTGGAGACTGTTGGTGACATGGCTCAGAATCGATCACAATGGCGTAGGTGTATACACCCTTCGTCTTCTCTTAAACGGTGAGATTAAAATCGCTTCATATCTTTCTTTCTACGAACTAATTCTTTCTTCCTATACTATATCCTTATATGCAATCTTTCTTTATATATCACTACCACCTCTGAATTTACTACTTTTATGAATCCGGTGTTCATCTTGTTGTTGTGTTAATGAGGTATGGCAACTTGGACCGATGCATATATGTGCCTGGTCATACGTTTTAACTGACTGACTGAATATGATAATGATAGTTTTCATCGAAACATGTTAAGCCTGTTATGGATTAGATTTTATTAAGCCTTATGTATAGATTGTAAGGTGGGTCTGTAAAGTTGATTCACGAATACATTCGATTAATTTGCATCTTATGTATGATGTGCCTTGAAAATAACTTTTTCAAGTTAGATGAGAACTTTTTTGTAAGCATTCAAATCTAAAGTGTCACTTTCTTTCTGTTGAAACATAGAAAACTAAATTATTTGCTGACTTTTTAAGTTCGTATTGAAATAAAGAACTTATGATAACTACGTGCAAATTAGTGTGCATGTGATTGGTATAGTTGTATAATATTCAACTGAGTTGGGAAAGTGTTCATTTGAACTGTTGTTTACGAAATTGAGAGGACGAAAACCGAATGTACGGCGTTTTAACCGGGTTGGTGGACATGGAGACTCCACCTAGGGGAGTTGGAAAACCCTGATTCCAAACCAATGGTGCACATGGACTACAGTATCCTCAAGGAACAAATTGTGTATGGACCAATTATTGTTCACCGGCTACCATGGGACTGCATCTCATCACGATACTCCACTGCCTTGTGGATCAGACCTTCAGGTTTAAGGCTCGGGGTGTGGCCCCCTAAGAAAACCACCTGCTTCGGTTTGGGCACTCGGGCAGTATCACAGCCCTCACACATATCAAATGAGATTTGTGTGGCGTATATGTATTTGGTGCCTCCTTGTACCAATATCTATGTGTTAAAATTAAATAATCATTTGAACTAAATATGTTGCTTATGTACTTCTGATAATTAGTTCAAATGTTTATTTAACGTTTAATGAATGAGGTATATTATAGATAAAATTTTGATAATTGGATACCGTTTTAGTCAAATATTTCGATTCAGCTTTATTGAAGTTGACTAAAAGACCCTATAAATGCTGATCACTAGTGTTTGACCAAGTCCAAATATATACTATGAAGTAATGTTAACCAAAATGTTGGTATTCAGTCACTTGATATCATATTAGCCTATTCGTTCTAATTAGTCGTCATCACAACGGCATGACCTGTCACAAATGTGCATTACCCTTAATTTGTTACTCTGTGTCGGCACAGCAAGATAAACATCATGGTACTAGTGTGATATGTGCTACTTATGTCGACATAAGTAGTATGTAACGCCTCAGAATAGGATGTCTGGCAGCAAACGTTGAGAAGATCGAGGATGGAAGAACGGGAGCATCAAGCAATTGTATGGAATGCAGGAACAATGTAGTCTGAGACAATTAATCAGCATTTTGCAAATGAAGTTTCTAGTATGGTAACTCTGTAATTATGTCTGAATGTAATGTTTGTTCTCACGTGCGTTCTTCACTACACTCGACCCAACAGCAATAGTAGTATCAGTACTAGAGAATATAGTTCTGATAGATGAGATTAGTCCCTGGTATGCCGACTAGGAAATAATTTTAGAACTCGGATCTGAGGTAGACAAAGGAATGGTTCATCTTCACTATTGCTACAGATTTTGTTTCAAATTAATCAGTCTCCAAACATTGGTCTTGGTTATCGTAATGACCTTAACCAAGTAGTCTGCACATACAAATAAGTTCAACCAATAATCAATAGCGTCATGAATTGGTAGCAAGGTTGGTTAACGCTTCGCTAGTTTTCATTCAGTCTACCCCTACTCCATGTAGAACTACACGTCGAGTATAGAGCAGCTGCGCATCTATAATACATGCAATCAATTTCCCATCTTTACCCAATAACCTGAATCAGTGTAACTCATTTGTTTGTTCCACGTTACGTGAACAATCAAAGATATCTATGGTCAAATACTAGGCTTACGAATCTAGTAGACATTCAACACTCCTAAGTTCATACAATTATGGCGTTAGCTTAAGATACTAATTTACATAGTTTAGACTGCTATAGATTGGCTTGTAATTGGGATAAGAATGTAATGATAAGGCGGATATACTTGTTTATATCTGCAGAAAATTGTAATACCAAAGATTTGATTGATGATGGAATACTCAAATAAACATCATAATAAATATTGATTCAGATAACTATTTTTACATCTTAATTGAGAAATACATTTTATGAGTATAATATATGGAAACGGAAGACTTCCAGAGAGATAGAGAAAAACGGACTTATGGCACTGCAACCTGAATTCAAATGATGATACTCAAGATGTTTTTTGTTCGGTTATTGTTCACAATTATCACAAGGATCTTAACCAAGAAGTTTGTACTTCTCTCTACAGTCACCGAAAATTCAGTTCATTAATTGGAATAGACGGTTAAAATATTGATTGTTATTACAGTAGGTAATCTCATTACCGTAGTAGTTAACAAAGTCAATTAGTGCCGTATAAACTGTTATTACTATTACTATATGTTAAAAGAAACAGCTTTTTGATGTAGCAAACTCATTGATGGTGTAAGTTGATGATAAAACTTCAAAATAATTATTGAGATGTCAAGTGAGAACTTTCTAGGTCAAAATACTCAACTAATACTCTTCTAATTCAGTGTGCTAGTATCACTCGTTTGCATGTACTGTGTAGCTAGCACTCTATACTTGGTTACCGAGTTAAAGTTAATATTAAAGTGTTTGTTTATTAAACGAAGTACATCAATTAAACAATAAGCATTCTTATTTTAATTAATATAGAAAAAAGAACACTTCAATCTAAATGATTTAATATAAACGACTACTATTAACTACTCAGTTGCAGATTCGAACTCTACTCGTCTCGTTTTATAGCAACCGAATAGTATATCACTACTCCTCACCTAAAGTATGTCTCAAATCTGAATGCATGAACCTGTTTGTATTTCGTAAGTGAGCTACATTAGTAGAACATCAACTAACCTATTTCTTTACTGGAACTTTCATACAATGTTAATCTGTATTGTATTCTTAGCAGATCATGGCAACCGGTCAATCAGCCAGTCTATAAGCAACCTATAGTCCGGTACATCTAAGCAACAGTTCGAATTCACATACCACATCATCATAGCAAGATGAAATAATTAAGACATCCCAACGTATTAGAAATAGTATATTAATGGTAGTGCAAGAGATTGGGCATAGATAATGGGGTTTGAAGAATGGATTCGTTTAATTGAATGTTAGACATAATTTTCATGCTGAAGATCTAGGCAAAGACATAGTGTGGATCTCCGTCATCCCGAACGATTCTGAGTCATATCACCGAACATCCCAAACCACTGGTTACGATAATCTCCACCCAACTTATTAATTTGCACCTACCAGCTCGGTTCAGTCTTAGAGCGCATAACTTCATTGACCAATACCAAGTTTTGGTTCCCCTCTAGTTTTCTTCCAACCTATCGTTATATCAACAAACTTCGCGCGTCAATGTAGACAATGGTTCAGGATACTTAACATATGTCCCAACCACCTTAGACAATGGTGGCGACTACCAATTACAATTATATTCTAACACAACGTCTAGTGCAATAGGGCACTATCAAATGCTCCCTGTGAAACAGGACGATAATATTGTAAAGAAACAAGATAGAGAAAAAGTTAGGTAAATTTTGATATTTGTACTACTACAAATCGACTAAAAAAACAAAATTGATTTATTTAGTCTAAAAGTTGGGTTTTACTGTTTAGCATCTTGGATTTTGTTTCCAGCCATACTGAAATCACTAAGGACATGTAGAACTCAACAAAATTGTATTTTTAAATTAGAAACATATGCAAGAAATATTTTTTTCGTACTATGACCGAAAGCATACTTCTGGATCTCAGCACTGCTAACACAATGTTGCCATCGTATATATAAAAAATCATTTGCAGGCAATGATAATCGGTTACAAAGAGTGTTCACACATCCTCAACTTAAAGAGGTCAAATTTTACAAGTAGTTGACAAGACTAGCTTCACCAATGTGTAGTTTTCATGCATGTAATGCTGTTAGTTTAAGACCACTGATGTATATTATACAATATGAGAAGGATAAATATTCTTGTTTCGTTTCTGATTTCCTTAATAAGGTAGGGTAAATGATCCTTTTTTATAGGTGATAAAATTGAAGCTATAGACCTGTTCAGTTATCACGGATGAACTAGTATGTGATGACAGGAAAAAGTCGTAATCATATCTATTCCATATAAACAGGTTTCACCTCGTGGAGTGAGTACAGTAGTTGTAGAAGTCCTCAATCGTCAAACAATCACTCAGTTAAATATGAAACTGTTCTTCGATCTGGTAATTTTGGTCCATCATCTTGTAAAGTTTTCATTACTCTCCCCATTTATTTGTTTTGATATACAAATATACTTTTTTATTAGGATCATATAGAGAATGCAAATAAACGAATTATTTTATCAACATTGTATATTGGAACAGGTCCATTAGAAGATGAATTAGTAAGTAATTTCTTTTGGGTAGTAATAACATTGTGTATTACTTGTTACATGTATTTGTTTTGATGGTATATGTGTATGCATGTACGATACTTGACAGAATTGCAACATTATGACATCATCTTGACTGGATAATGTTTCATTTAAAGGATTATTTTACGTAGTCAGATCGAGTCGAGGGAGAATCCTTCTTGACCTATACTCCATGCTGGTTGTCACTCATTATCGAAGTGTACCTACAATTTTGCGGTAACCGTTCTTTCATATAGAGTTCTAAACCGGTATCCATTAACTTTAAATTTGCGGACGTTACTACTAAGCTAACTGAACCGCCACTAACTAATAGAACTGATGTGTATCAACCAGCAAGAAACTTGTGTCCAGCATTTCCTGTCGATCACTTTCAACTACAAAGATCTTAAAATAAAATTCACACGTTTTCAAGTCACCTAAACTGGTAGACATGTAACTTGTAAGCAGAGATGGATGGTGGCTAGCAATGGATCCAGAATGCTTATTTCGTCCCATCGGAGACTCATCGGCTGGACGTTCATTCCGGGGTTCGAACCCAGTACTGTTCACTTCAAATGCTATCGCATTATCCTATTAGCTACTGAGTAACTTGATTGATAAAATTCGATTAGCACTTAAAGAACTGACAAACATGATATTTATCACAATACTCAGTGAGCAATCACTGCAAAACTTTTCATTCTATCTGTGAAACCATCTATATGAAATATGAATTGTCAAATTATTTCTTTTTGCATTTCCATTTTATTTCAGGTTAGTGCACTGACAAAAGCTGTTCGTGAAAGAAATGTAAAACTTACTATTCTAATGGATGCAACACGTGGTCAACGTCGTTGTCTGACAACTAATTATTATAGTACAAATGCAAATAAATTATCATCTACTACAAATCTACTGGAACATCCAATTCCATATTCTTCATGTCATTTTTTAGCTCCACTAACTGCTTTACCTAATGTATCAATCCTATTGTATAGTCATCCATCTCCAAACAGATGGATTCGTTACATATTACCGAATCGTTGGAATGAAATATTCGGTGTACAACATATTAAAGCGTATATATTTGATGATTCAGTTATTATGAGTGGGTAAGTTTACTTATAATACTCAAAATTCTTTGAATACGTATGAATATGGACTGAGCCAGACAATAAGATGTGGGTGGTAACCTTGGCAGATACCATTCGCTTGTAGTGAACACGGACACCAGTGGGGAACAATCGGATATATTTAACACAAAATTACAGGACTTTTTAATAAAATCTAACAATCATAAAGTAAATGCTTAATTTGCAAAATGTCCATCACTTGTCTCATAATGACTCAGACTTCATTGTTGTTGCATTGTCATACAAATTGCATTCTGTTTCCATTCTCTACTGTTCGATCCTCTTGTCTCTCTGCTGTCAGACCTTCTGTTCACGACTAACATATACTGTGGTTCGTGCTACTTATATTGATATAAGTAGTATATAACGCGAGGTAAAGAACGTAATGTTTGTCAGCAGAAGATGTAGGAAGATCAAGAAAGGAAGAGCGAGAACACAATGGAATTTGTAAGAAACCTCATGAACAATAGATTGATGTTTGCAACGGCAACAGTCCGGTTTGATATGATGGAATGATATTTTGCAAATTAACGATTTACTATATGGTTTTCCTATTTTGCCAAGTAACTCTGTAATTTTGTGCTAAATACAATTCGGTTGTCCTCACCTGTGTTCCCTTCACTACAATACTAATTATGTCAATATAAAAAAAGCACACACCGCAGCTTACAATAGGCTTTTCATTCACTTTCTATGTAGATTTGGTATATCCTTTCGTCTGTCACGCCTTCGCTGACATATCACTTTCACTATGGTTTTCAAATTATCTGATTACGTGTTTAATAATAAACTGACTAAAGTTAAAATTAAAACTCCTGTATGAACATTATAAGAAGGTTCGCTTGAAATAAATTATAGACTCGACATGAAATATTTCATCAATAGTATGAATTCGAATTCTTCTAATTATACAACCAACTAGTAAATTTGTAGTTACTAAGAATTAGAAGAGAGCGTTTATCACGGAGTAATAGTATCTAGGATACCAAATGCCCTGGTATGGCCGTGAGTGGGGAGAGTCAGCTCTCCCTCTTTCAAATGCTCTCACATGACCACGTGCATACAACTACTACTCACTGCCTTCTCGCGTCATTAATGTTGTTTACGAAATCGAGAGAACGAAAAACGAGTGCCCAACGCTTAAACCGAGTTGGCAGACACGGAGAGTCTATCTAGGAGAGTTAGAAAACCCTAATTTCAAACCAATGGTGCAAATGGGCTTCAGTATTCTGAAGGAACAAATGGCGTATGAACCAAACGTTGGTCACCGACTACCTGGTTGGGTACCGCGAGATGATACCAACCGATTGTTAGAGACCTTAGATGACATGGCTGAAAATCGTTTGCCATGGCGCAAGCGCATCCACTCTTTGTGTTCTCCCAAATTCTAATCTTCTGAATTATTCATGTCCCTTTTTTCCTCTTCCCAAATTTATTTCACTGTATTATACTCCTTGAATAAAATCTTGGAACCCTAATCTTTCCGATTACCGCTTATACTCTTACTACCTCTACCACTACGGAATTTGAGTCGATAACTGCATCTCTGTTGTAATGTGGTGTGACAACTCGAACTGTTGTACGTACGTACGAAGTTCTACGTTGTTACTGACTGACCATGGGACTACATCTCCTGACGTTGCTCCACTGTCTTATGGATCAGAAGTTTAGGTCGAAGGCTCCGAATGTGACACCCATCTGTTTCGGTCTGGGCAGTCGGTCAGTATTTAAGCTCTTACACAAACTGAATGACTTGTGTGGCACATATCCGTTTGTTGCCTCTTTGTACCAATGTGGATATGTTTAAATAAATAAATACCTAATGGTTATCTAACTAAACTCATTTCAGAATTGTAACAAACTATCCATCTCCAATCATCATTTGTTCTATGTACTTTTTTTTTATTCTAACTTTTTTAGGGCAAATTTAAGTCATGAATATTTTACCAATCGACAAGATCGTATATGGATATTTAAAGATTTTCCAAATTTAGCCAATTTTTATTCTGATTTAATTCATAATGTTATTAGTAAATTTTGTTATACACTATGCTCAAATGGTAGTTTAATAGCTAATCATTATGATATTGTTTCAGGTAAGTAATTGAGTGAATTTATTGATTGTTAGTATTGTTCATTTGTTACCATGTTTACTTGAATGATGAGTATATTTCAGTTCATTAAATCATCAAGCGTATACAGCCTCTGCGAGGGAAGTCCTACTCACTGCCTTCTCGTGGCGGAAGTGTTGTTTACGAAAATGAGAGGACGAAAAGCGAATGTCCGACTCTTTAACCGGTTCCCAAGCCATGGGCTCTAGTATCCTTAAGAAACAAATGGCGTATGAACCAATCGTTGATCACTGGCTACCATGAAACTGCATCTCCTCACGATGTTCCTTGTGGATCAAAGGCTCGGGGTGTGGCCCCCTAAGAAAACCAATTGCTTCGGTCTGGGCAACTGGGCAGTATCACAGCCCACACACACAAATATGGTGTGGCGCATAAATATTTGGTGCCCTCTTGTACCAATATTTATGTGTTCAAATAAATAATAAAATAAACATTAGATCATCTTATCAAGTGGAATGTTCTTTTTTTAAACTTCCATTTACATTCTTATTCTCATCACCACTTTCATTTTACAATAACTTAAGACAGATTTAATATTCCAATCGATGAATATTTGTAATAACCTTTTAATGAGTTCATGTTACGGTGATATTACTATAAAATACCGATATTATCCAATCAAGGTAACCTTTAATTAGTAAACGTGTGAAGACAAACATGTTCAGCTGCACTCAATATAAGAGTCTAGTCTAATATAATTAAATTCATTCTACTTACTGGTTACTTTTTAATGTTCTCTATTCACTGTTGTTGTAGTTTATATCTGGGTTCTTGATCGATCGACCAATCGTACTAGTGAGCGGTTGTTATATCACGTGATTAAGTGTTTAGACTGATAACGTACATAATGTCAATTCTTTTTACATTGCAACAAATCTAAATATAAACTGATTGCCATTATTTGTATTCACTCAGTGGTCTTGAGTGCTGTTAGAGGTATAAAAGTGGTTATCATTTCCCGGTTGCCCACACCATGGAAGGGTTCTTCTGGAGGTACCTGAAAAGGAAATTGGATTAGAGGTGGTCTTAGTAACCTGAGAACGTGACCGCAGTGCCCAAGGGACAACTGCTTGAGGCCGATCACACACGACCTTTTTATGAGTAGTTTCTGTGTTAGCTCCGTACTTGTTGAGACGTTACCGCCGGTGACGGATATCCGTGAGATAAGGCGAGGTATGCATTTTTAGTGTTGACCTTTTCTAACCCCATTCCTCCTTATGGGAAGGTAGCATCACTGCCATGCTAGTTGTCTGAAGGAAACACCTTACTGCTATCACACCTCTGTACAGTCAGCAGTACGACTTCGCCTTCAGACCTTGGGTTTGTTGCTTTTAGTCTTACCGCTCTCCAACCGACCTATCATATATGGTAGGATTGTGGTGGACCAGACAAATATGAACGCAAAAAGTATAAAGCAAGTTATTAAAGATAAATAGTAATATTAATATATACAGTTAACTGTTACAAATACAATAAAAATTAGGGACGTTACTTAAATTGCCCAAACGTTGCGTGTTCTGATTAGGTCCAGTAATGTAAATCCACAATTATAAATGTTTGATGACTCTGAGCAGGTTGGTGAACTCTCTAGCGATATAGTCCAACGTTGGATGTGATATATTCCGATTATAGTCTATAAATGTAGATAGTATTTGATTTAGACTTCCATTAACTCAATCACAAATGAAGATAGAACGAGGAATGCGTGAGTAGTAATGTATTTTGTTAACCAGCACTAATATGTCACGCTATGTAGTAGCTCAACGGAAAGTGTGTTCAAGGTCATTTACTAAAACAACGTGTACAGTCATTTAATGATAAATGTACATACAGTGAAAAATTGACAAACAAATACAAATAATATTAAAAACTATTTACAAAATAAGCTTGTCGGTCATATCTCCACATAGCTCCCCCCAGAGTGTCCGGAGGTAACACTGGTTACAATAACAATAAGAAAAATTTTATACAAAAAAAAAATAATATTTACATTAATAACCAATTAACAATGTGGAGATGCGTATGACATGTTCGTTAATAATATACAGTGTGTTATTGCGTGAAAATAGCGGTGATGTGGCATAGCATGACAAACAAAAGTAATGAGAATACCGTCTTTCAAAATTTTGGTCCACCACAGGATCTTGAGAGGAACGGTTGTTGCAGACAGTATAGCTCGGTTGCTTCATTACGATAGGCAAGCCCGACCACCACGCCAAGGTAGCAACAACGGTCGGGCATTATTTGTATTGGTCTTGTTTATCATTACCACGATGCGCAATGTTGTGACTAGTGTTGGAGACGGATGAAAGTTAGGGGTGGTCAAACCAAAACGTGGCATCAGTCATTGAAGTCACTAACTTCTAGTCTGAGCCATATTGGTAGATGCAGACTACTTGGTTGGGGTCCACATGACTATCGTAATCAATGGTTGGAGACTATGGGTGACATGGCTCAGAATCGATCACAATGGCGTAGATGTATACACCCTTCGTCTTCTCTTAAACCGTGAGATTAAAATTACTTCTTTCTTTTATACATTACTACCACTGACGTGACCACTTCTATGAATTTGGTGTTCATCTTATTGTACTATTGTGGTATGGCAACTTGGACCGATGCACATATATATGCCTGGTCCTACATTGTAGCTAACTGAAGGCTTTTTAAAAAATCAACAATTCCTTATTACTTTTATGTTTTTGTTTGCCTTCCTTCTCTATCGCTTACTTTTTTTTGTTCAAAACATTTTTTCTTCTAGTTAGTTCATCTTCATTTCGACAACAATTTCATAATGCATTATCTACATTTCTAATCAATAAATATCAAGATAGTATCAATCATTATAAATTGAATCCAATAAATAAATCAATAAATGATACTTATATCATTCCATTATTACAATATGGTTATTGTAATATTCAATATGAGAAAAAGTTTATGCAATCATTATTTCAATATGTTACGTCATCATCATCTTCTTCTCCGTCGTCATCGTCGTCGTTATCTGATTTAATTCATCATGAATCTTTCAAATTATTCTTAGCATCAGGTTATTTTAATTTAACAAAATTATATGAGAAATTAATTTTTAACATGTTAAATTCAACAATAAATACACCTATTCATTTATTATGTGCTTCACCAATGGTAAATGAAAACATTCTTTTTCTCTTTCTCTTTTTATATTATATTTCAATTAGTCTTTATTGTCATATAGAGAGTTACCCTGTCATATATTCCTTTAGTGTTACAAGTTTCATTCATAAATAATAATGCGTTAGAGTTTGAAGTAATAGAAGTGGTACCTAGGTTTAAGTCTCAGTATAAATGATCAATACGGTGATCCAGGTAAATTCAATTGATGACTACTAGTCTTATACAAGACGAAATGTATGTCATTGGTTGTGTAATGCTAGTCACAACCTAAAATGTTGATATCAGTATAGGGTTGTGGGATTATTAAGTTATTGATTGAGATCATGAACCGATTGATGTTAGACCATCATTGAAAACTTGAAAGCACTGGACGTCCGTTCCGTCCTATTGTGGGACTCGTCGGCAGTGCGTATCCACGATCCTGCTCGCGTGATCCGAATTCAGGGCCTTCAGTCTCGCGCGCAAACGCCTAACCTACTAGACCATTGAGCCGGCCGTTATCCAACGATGTTAATTGTCTAACTTCAACCAATCCATGAAATTGCGCTACCATCTTCCCACAATAGGAAAAACGGCCGTCCAGTGCTTCCAGGTTTTCACCGGTGGTCTAACATCAATCGTTTCCCTATTTTATGTTTATCGTCAAGTTAGTGTAGTTTCTTCATTGAAAATGAGATTCACTAGGTAGTAATTAGTTACAGTAATAATAGCTGCAAATATTGAAATTAATGATTGAGTCGACGGTTATAAGCTTTTAATCCGGTTCCATCTACTTCACTTAGGCAACTGGATAATACTATTATCCATCTTACAAAAACAATGGAGCTTAGAGCTCAATACGTAGACCTGTAGTTAGCAAATGAGTTTATTATTCATATTACAGGTTGAAACAAATTTGGAATCTTAAGTTGTATTTGTCATAGATAGGGTACCATTGAAACCAGAAAAGATTAGGGACATCCCTTATCCTTGTATGGAAGTCCTTAGCAGTGCGCATCCATGATACCACCAGAGATCGAGCCTAGAACTTCTAGGTATTATGGCGAAGCATTGACCATTAGAATCACTAGGTTGGCATTCTATCGTATAATTTCAACCTCAATCAGTTTAAGATATAGAGCGACAACTATCAAATGCCATATTATAAAAAAACGGTTGTCCAGTGCTCCTTGTTCTCTAATGTCAACCCACCCAATATTAATCTGTGACAAATACAACCAATAAATCAGACTAATCTCCACAAAACCCCTTCAGTTATATTTGGAAAGTGTTAAACCCAATAGTTGAAATCTGTATACTTCAATGAATAATTAACTAATTTTTTATAGTGGATGGCATCGATGTCCTAAATGCGGTGAGACTATGATTTATAAATGACTTTCGAGCGACGCTAGACTGACCTTGAGGTCGTCCACCTAACAATCAGGACCAAATGATGGTTATAAATTAGTGTGAGAAATTTGAACTATGATTTAGAGTTGGTGGTTACGGTTAGGAATTAGATATAGGGTTTTCATCACGAAGTGGCATCAGCTATAGTGCCAAGACTCTATTTAGCTAAATGAATGAGTGAATTTCGCGCCAAAACCCTAGACCTGTTATCGTATACCTGATTGGTTCGTCCATAAATCATAGTCTCGCCTTATTAATTTCTAATCTCACAAAATGTGTACTATGATACTGTTGGCTTCTAGTTCTAACAAATATATATATTAATGTCCCACTGATCTGACTCTCATTTGGATGGACGTATGAATGTGCTATGAACATAAATCTTCCATCCAACTCCATATATTACCTAGGCTAAACCTGTTTGTTTGACAGCGTTGATGAGATGCCAAATACAGGTTGCGCTGAATGAACTTATTTCATATGCTCATTCATCCAAACAGGCATTCAGAATGAAAGGAGGAAAGCAAAGTGGAGATCGCAAGTGTTCCAACTCGTTTTGATGAAGCGTGACTCAATTTTTATAGCCAAATAAAAGTAAACCAAAGACGTGATGAATAGGGTAAGCGGTACGCACACATCACACAAAAACAGTCAAGGTTATATAAGTGAATAGTTAACCAAGTCAAAATGTGACTTGAAAAAAAAGACATAAATTGGTCTATCAGGAAGCTAGAATAACCTATATGAGCTTGTCACAGCACTAGACACTACTATATTTATGTATGGAGAGAGAGTTATCCAACTCGCGTAAACACAAAAATCTTAATTATTATTCAGTCAATGTACTAGGAAGTTTGAATGCTTTAGATCATGAGTCAGTTGAAGCTAGACCACCATGGAAAACCTGAAAGCACCGGATGGCCGTCTCGTCCTATTGCGGGACCCCTCAGCAGTGCGCACCCACGACCCCGCCCCCTGCGAGACTCGAACCCAGGACCTACTGGTTTCGCGCGCGAGCACTTAACCACTAGAAAACTGAGCTGGCCGGCATCCAACGGTGTTAATCTTCAACTAATCCGCGACACATCCATCATTGTCTTCAGTGAGTTACTATCTCATAACAGACACAGTTGAACTCCACTGGTCACTACTTCCCACTAGAACTCCAGGATATACCTCGTGAAGCCAGTCACTAGTGAGCATATGTTGATTAATATCAGATGGGTTTTGTGGATATGATAGTAATTTCAATGGTTGAGATCATGAGTCAATTGAAGCTAGACCACCATGGAAAACCTGGAAGCACTGGACGGCCATTTCGTCCTATTGAAATTACTATAATATCCACAAAACCCATCTGGTATTAAGAAGTGACTGATATAATTTATGACTTATTTTAAGCAAAATAGAAAGAAAATGGATTCTTATTGAAATATGAGATTCATTATGTCAGGATAAAATAAACATATTCACATCAATCTTAAATCATTTAAACACTACACAAACGTATGTTCAATGAGATTCTTCAAAAGTTAAAAGCTGTTTGTCACTACTATTTCGAACCTCGTGTACAAAACCCAAGTTACTATCTTAGTTTTGATTGATTTGACAATGTTGAATAGTTTCATCTTAAGGGTTCACTACTTCAGATATTTAATTTCTAATCAGTTAGATAACATGAGTTTGAAATATCTTCTAGAATTCTTATCAGGAAGGTGTTACCATTTAATTCTATAATTAAAATAGGTCAAATGATTTAGTCGAATTCTAAATTCACTTGGTGTTGTTTTTACTTGTATCTTCCCACTGTTATTTAAGACCGTAATTAATCAGTCTCTTGTTGGCATATGTGCATCCTGGGAGAATTGCATCGGTATTGGCATAAGTTACAAGCATTTTAAGAAAAGATGAATATTGGCTAGCATTGGAATCCATGACGCACGTTTCGTCGTACGTAGAATTCGTCAATTGGATGTACCTACATCCTAGCAGTTGATGTTCACGGTATTGGGTTTGAATCCCGGAGCGAACACCAACCCTGGGATGCAGATACATCCAGCTGACGAGTCCCTAATAGGACGAAACGCTTGTCCTGAATTTCACTGCTAGTCACTATCCATCTTTGCGTAGTCGAATTTTGCTGTGTTAGAAAATTATTTATAAGGGGTAATTGTTTTTTTTCCGTAAAATCTTTTCATTTAAAAGTTAATTTTTCCTCAGTATGCGTTAGGAATTATATATTTGTATTAATCAATATCATAATTACACTTATTTCAGGCTAATGGATTTCTCAAGTCGAAAGGTTGTTCCGGTTATATACCATTAGCTTATAGAGAAGCACTTATACAATTACTTCAATTATTTCATACTACTAAATTCAATTCTAGTAATATCAATGTTTATGAATATACTAGACCAGAATGGACATTTCATGCTAAAGGTTTATGGATTGAAAGTGTCCATAATGATGATGATGATAAGAAGAAGAAGAAGAATGAAAAGAATACTGATGATCATCATCATCATCATCATCATCTTTCATACAGTTTATCTCTAGTTGGTTCATCGAATTTCAGTTATCGTTCTTTAAATCGTGATTTAGAAAGTCAATTATGTATTATTACAACGAATAGTAATTTATGTCAATCTATTTATCATGAAAGATGTCATATTTTCTCATCGATTTATTGTTCTCCTATCACTTTAAATCAATTAATTTATCAAACTGAATATCGTTTACCTGTATATATAAGATTTATACTACCAATATTTCGTTGGTATATGTAAATTATTATTTATTCTCGATTTTCATATATTAGTTTCATTGTTGTTTTTCTTTTTCTTTAAAAGTTTAATCATTAACGGATCAAATAACAGTTAAGGTTAAGTGAAATTACCATCATTGTAGATCAATGATCATAGTTAGTAAAGAAAACTTACTTTAGATAATCATATTTGTGTACCATGAACGACAGCGGTCCTCACACGCATTAACCATTTATTTATTTGAACACATAAATACTGGTACAAAGAGGCATCAAATACATATGCACCACACAGATCTCATTTGATATGTGTGAGGGCTGTGATACTGCCTGGGTTCCCAGACCTAAGCAGTTGGTTTTCTTAGGGGACCACATCCGGAGCCTTCGACCTAAAGGTTTGATCCGTAAGGCAGTGGAGCAACGTCAGGAGATTCATTCCCATGGTAGCCGGTGACCGACAATAGGTTCATACGTCATTTGTTCCTTGAGGATCCTGTAGCCCATGTACACCATTGGTTTGGAATGAAGGTTTTCCAACTCCCGTTGGTTGACTCTCCGTGTCCACCAAACCGGTTAGAGCGCCGGACATTCGATTTTCGTCCTCTCAATTTCGGAAACAACAGTAATGACGCGAGAAGGTAGTTAGTAGGACTTCTCTGGCAGAGGCTATATACGCGTGACGATGTGAGAGCATTTGGAGAGAGCAGACTCTTCCACCCGCGGCCGTACCAGGGCATTTGGGGGTCCACGTATTAACTAGAAGAAGTTTATTCACTTAATAATAAAGATTGTAATAGTTTTGTGTCAAATTCCATCGGAAGTTTTTTATACAGTAAATGATGATATAAAATTATCTTTTTTTTGTTTCCTGCAGTTGATTTTTATGATGAATAATCATCAATTTAGATTTCCAGTAGTCGATTCGTATTTATCACTATCTGCAATGTGTTTAAGCTTTTCATGGAGGTAATTATCTCCCACACCCCGAAAATGCCCTAGGATGTCCGAGAGTGGGGAGAGTCCGCTCTCCCACTCGAAATGCTCTCACATGACCACGTGCATACAGCCACTGTCAGAGAAGTCCTACTCACTGCCTTCTCGCGGCTGTTTACGAAATTAAGAGGACGAAAAGCGAATATCCAGCACTTTAACTGAGTTGATGGATGCTTTGTTTGAAGGGATTACGAATTCACCTAGTCTGCGAACGGAGCAAAGACTCTGTGACCGAAGCCCCGCTAACTAAAGAGAAAAGTCCAAATTCGAAACGGGGAAATATATTCTGCAAGCAGCCAGAAGCGCGAGCAATCCCGACATAACAGTGGACACGGAGAGTTCACCTAGGGGAGTTGGAAAACCCTCATTCCAAACCAATGGTGTACATGGGCTACAGGATCCTCAAGGAACAAATGACGTATGAACTATTTCTTGGTCACCGGCTACCATGGGACTGCGTCACCTGACGTTGCTCCACTGCCTCATGGATCAGACGTTCATGTCGAAGGCTCCGGATGTGGTCCCCTTAGAAAACCACCTGCTTCGGTCTTGGAGCTCAGTCAGTATCACAACCCACACACAAATCAAATGACTTATGTGGCGCCTATGTATTCGGTGCCCATTTGTACCAATATTTATGTAGTCAAATAAATAACTTATCGTCCCATACCAGATCACCTAAGAGCAATTTATTATCTAATCAAATATATACTGCAAGAATATTTGGCAGATTATAGTGTGGAATATATCTGAGTTTTACCAATTTCTGTTAAAGATCCTTTTACTGATTTTGCATTGTGTATAATAAGCATAATCCCATTAGGTGACAACATAAAATGTAGTATTTGTGAAACCGTTAAGCATAAATCGAAGAATGTTTACGGTGACCTTTATATGTGCCAAATATAAGGTAATGCATCATGATCTATCTGCACCAACGCTTAGTTTAGGATTAATGTAATGGAGTGGCTGAGTATGTAGAAAGTTCTGCATATCTAGGAAGATTCGGTGTCATTTAGTAATCTGTTTATTCATAATCAACTTAGAAGTGATAGAAGGTATGAGTAGACCACAAATACACTAGATGTCTTTGTTAAGTAATAAATTACTTGATGAGATTGTGAATCTTCATCGACTGAGATGGTTGGGCCACGTGTTGCATATGCCTAAACATAAATTACCATGACGCACAATGCTAACTGGTGTTGGAGACGGTTGGAAGAAAGTTAGGGACAGTCAAATCAAAACGTGGCAGTCCTTGAAGTCACTAACTTCTAGTCTGAGCCATGTTGGTAGATGCAGACTACTTGTTTGGATTCCGCGTGACTATCTTTACCAATGGTTGGAGACTGTTGGTGACATGGCTCAGAATCGATCACAATGGCGTAGGTGTATACACTCTGTCTTCCCTTAAACTATGAGATTAAAATCGCCTCATATCTTTCTTTCTACGAACTAATTCCTTCTTCCTGTACAATATCCTTATACACAATCTTACTTTTGTACATTACTACCATTGAAGTGACTACTTCTATGAAGTTGGTGTTGATCTTGTTTTGCTAATGAGGTATGGCAACTTGGGCCGATGCACATATGTACCTGGTCCTACATTGTGCCTAACTGCGTGAAAGTTGGCTAAATGTGGTGAAACCATCTAGTAAGCAGAGTTGAATTGTGGTGGAAAGTATTAAGGGTTGAAAGTACACATAACTATAGCGACCAAAAACAGTTTGCCTCAAACAACTGTTGTTGATTTCTCTCGAAATCTTGTCACGGATTCAGAAAGCTCGGTTAGAGTTAACCAGCTTAACTCACTTATGGCGTAGTGGAGGTTTCCGTCTCCCAACCAAGTAGCGTGTGTATTCAGAATTCTGCTGTGTTCCACTTTAGAGTTGTGAAACACGGTCAATGAAAGTAGATATTCGTAGGTTCTTGAGCATAGATGTCTTCGAAGAATTGCTCGAGTGTCGTGGAATGACTGAATGAGAGATACTGAGGTTAGGCATAAGGTAGTTGGTAAGTCGCTCAATGAGGCAGTGAATATGTATTACGTATGTCCATCTACTGACTACCTCAACGCACAATGATGGTTAGTATAGTACATCGGAAAGCTAGGAGAGGCCAAACCAAAACGTGACATCAGTCCATGAGGTCATTGACTGAAGGCGTGAGTAGGTATGTGAATGGTATTTGATTGAAGTCCGCGACTTGTGGCCGTTGAAATCACCGAGAATCGTTCACAGATCAATCCATTCTTTATCTTCCTGTTGAGTTGCAGTAATACTTCATACATACCTTTTAACTCGGTCCTTTCAAACCACCTTCCCAAGATATAGTTTTTCTTATCATTGCTACTATATCGTTCCGATTTCTTTATTTTCATTTCATCGTGCTAACCAATATGGCAACTTGGTTAATGCACATCTGTGTCATTCTCTATGTTGATGTCTACTTTAAACATCCATCACTTTGATTCAGTTTGATCTTGGTGTGCCTGCATCCAGTTAATTGCGAATCAATGGAAATTGTATTCTTATATGATTGTTACACAAGATCATCTCATTACTATTCGGTACATGAGTCCAACTCTCGTTTTTGACTAACTAACTATACCCACTTCATAAGTAGATGAAGTGTTAAATGTCATGTTTTACTTGTCTTGTGGTGTATGCTACTTATGTCTGTCGACATAAGTAAGATATAACACCAGTCGGAAGTGGAAGACTTGACAGAAGTCTTTGAAGAGAACGGAAACGGAATTAGAAAGGAATTGTGAGTCGGAAGAATCATACAGAATGTAAAAGACAAATGACGGAGATTTGCAATTGAAGTATTCAATGGATGGTTCTCATATTTTACCAAGATACTCTATCCCCACTTGTATTCTTGTTCACAACAGTTTTGGCTAGTTGTTATTCCTAGACTTTCATATGACAGTCTAAAGTATGAGTTTGAAAAGAATGCCTGTAAATAAAGCAAAGTGGTTAATTACCTTATAAATTCTAAGCAATGAGAATTGGACAATTAATTAGTTTGTGAATTGAAGTGATGGATATTATACATTACAAATTTCATTACATTACTTCCTTCTCGATATCCTATACTAATCCAATAAGATAGGAAGAACCTGAGGATGAACCAATCAAAACATGAAATCGGTTCATAGAACAATTTATTTGATCAAAGCTAAAGTTATCATGGTGTTGAATGTCATCCGTTGAAAAGTAACTGAAATGGTTCCTGACCGTTGTTGCTACTTTGACGTTGTGGTCGGACGGAGGTTGATTATGAATACAGTGGTCTTGAGTGCTGTTAGAGGTATGCGGGCGGCTATCACTTCCCGGTTGCCCACACCGTGGAAGGGTTTTTCTGGAGGTACCTGAAGAGGAAATTGGACAAGAGGTGGTCTTAGTAACCTGAGAGCGTGACCGCAGTACCCAAGGGACAATTGCTGGAGGTAAGCGACACACGACCTTTTTATGAGTGATTTTTGTGTTAGCTCCGTACTTGTTGAGACCATACCGCGTGGTGGTCGGGCTTGCCTATCGTGATGAAGCAACCGAGCTATACTGGCTGCAACAACCGTTCCTCAACGTCCTACCATGTCAGACAGGTCGGTTGAAGAGCGGTAAGACTAAAAGCAACAAACCCAAGGTCCGAAGGCGAAGTCATGCTGCTGACTGTACAGAGGTGTGACAGTAGTAAGGTGTTTCCTCCAGACAACCAGCATGACAGCGATGCTGCCTTCTCACAAGGAGGAGTGGGGGGTTAGAAAAGGTCGACCCTAAAAATGAACACTTCGCCTTATCCCATGGATGTCCTTCCGGTGGTAAGGTCTCAAGAAGTATGGAGCTAACACAAAAATTACTCATGAAAAGGTCGTGTGTGACCGACCTCAAGCAGTTGTCCCTTTGGCACTGCGGTCACGTTCTCAGTTAACTAAGACCACCTCTAATCCAATTTCCTTTTCAAGTACCTCCAGAAGAACCCTTCCACGATGTGGGCAACCGGGAAGTGATAACCGCTCTCATACCTCTAACAGCACTCAAGACTGACTGAACTGAAATGGTTAGATAAATGATAATAATAATATTCTTGTTTGTTTTAATAAATTAGTGTACTTATCGATTTTGTTTCTTACTAATTAACTGACTTTATGTATAGTAACGAAATACCTTTCTATGATTGAAGTTTAAAACAATATAAGTCAGTCAGTAACGACGTAGAACTTCGTACGTACGTACATCAATTCGAGTTGCCATACCACATTACCACAGAGATGTAGTTGTCGATTCAAATCCCGTAGTGGTAGAGGTAGTAAGAGTATAAACAGTAATCAGAAAGATTAGGGTTTGGAGATGTTATTTAAAGAGTATAATCCACTGAAATAAATTTGGAAAGAGAAAAAAAGAGACAAGGAGGATTCAGGAGATTAGAATTTGTGAGAACACAAAGAGTGGATGCACCTGCACCATTGCAAACGATTTTCAGCCATGTCATTCAGGGTCTCTAACCATCGGTTGCTATCATCTCGCGGTCCTCAACCAGGTAGTCTACACCTACCAACATGACTCAGTCCACTTGTCAGTGACTTCATGGACTTGTGCCATACAACTTATTCAAATTATATTCATATTCATTATAAAACTATTTGTCATTTAATAACTTTGGTTTATTTATTAACACATTGATTATATATTGACCAAGTTAATCATTACACATTGTACTTTAAAAAAATCAATTCGGAATCATTTCATTTCACATAGGAATTATACATCTAAGATTATTATTCATAAATATGACCATTACATTCTGTTTTAGAAGACATCCATGCCTCGATTTCTTCAATAGTCCGTGGAACGTCTGTTAACAATTCATAACCAGTTTCAGTGACAATAATATTATCTTCAATTCTTACCTAGAAACAATATAACATAATATTTACAAAGGCTTAAATGACAACGTCACGTAGCATATTGATTCCATGGGGAAAATTTTCATTACTTTTATTAAAGTGATGTTTTACCAGAAGTGAAAAGGTTTATCTATATTAAAAGTATATTAGAAGATAAGAAACATACACGGATCACTGACTAACATAGGAAACAAAATGCTGGTGTGTTGCTCCGTCTTGATTAAGAAAATTCGACCAACACTAAACACTAGACAAACATGATATCCATCTAAGCAGTTCAGTTTTATGGGAGGTCAGTCGTGGTTAAATGTGACAATAGACGATATAGGTTAGGATATCAGAGTGCAATACATTCTACTAATAAATGTAGGCTATCATGAAACGTATACTAAGCCTAGCATTCTGACAACAAACGTATATAGTTGCATCGACTTAGTCAAGTCAAGAGCGGTTTGATTACAGGAAACACTAGCTGACGATACAGTTATGTCGTGATGCTAAATGGTGATACTAATAAATTACTTACAATACTGAACTCCCGAAATTCAAATTTCGGACGGCAGAAATATCGCCAAACTACTGGAGCCTATATGCACCATTGGTTTGGAATCAGGGTTTTCCAACTCTCGTACGTGAAACTGCATATCCACCAACCTGTTTAAAGCGCCGGATATTCGATTTTCGTCCTCTGAATTTCATAAACAACAGTAATGCCGTGAGAAGGCTGTCGTTGTATGCACGTGGCCACTTGAGAAGTGTTGGTAGAACAAACGCAATTATGAAAGCAGTTTCTATCAAATATCAAGCATTTCAATGAGGCCTATGAATATTCCAAGGACAATTATTGATGGAAACATAACTATATAAGTTCTGTTGTACCTTATGATAGGTGACTCACCGTCTAAATGATTACTGATAATCGAAATTTAAGAAATAAAAACGATAAGATGTAAACATAGGAGTTGGAATTCCGAAGTCCGAGGTATGTTATAAACAATGGAAACAGAAGTCTAATCCCATTAGAAATCGGATGTTTTCTTTGAAGGGGATAAGAATGAAATACCCTAAATTTTGCGAAACCAAGGTTTTATCACCTTAGTCCGTATATTTATTAGAAGGTGTTGTATAAGTCAAAGGTCTGAAATTAAGACAGATTAATTTAAACGTTAAAAAAAACATTCTTCAACCAATTACTTACACCACCAAATTTTCTAAATCTTTCAATTTGGCCTCTATCAATAAATTTACTTAATATATCCGACGATAAGGCTTGATTCAATAAGCGTTCAATGAAATAACATCCTGGTTCAACTGTCATTACCATATTGGTTTGTAATAGTCGAGCTGTACGTAGATTTTTTAAACCTGGCTGTGAACTTCGAGATGGAGTATCCTAGGCCAAAAAAAAACATAACAAAGTTTGTAGGAAGTATGGCATGATTTCTTTAGAAACAAAACATAATTAAGATTATAATAGAAATTAAATTTGATAATTTATGTTCCTGTGAGGGTGGTCTACGCGTGAACTCGAGAAAGCTGTAAGAAGCTCAGAGAGAGAGAGAGCCGAAGATATTCCATCCAATCACCTTTTAGAAGAATATTCTAGAATCTCTACGTGTAGCTTTCTCATCGGACAATGCTAATAACCCTCTGTATGCGGATTACATAGCTATAATGATGATTTCGTTTTTACTAAAAATTATAAATACCTGATAGTTTTGTACTATAATTTGACACTGTTTGGAATGACATTCCTTTCACTTGTCTTCTGTCTTCTCATTTGCGACTTGGAAGGGTTCTAGCGTTCAAATGTTCATATCAAGAATATAAGCTGTAGATATAACAGTTCCCAACAATTATATCACGGGAATAGAATTTTTTTAAATATACAAAGTGAATGTATAAGAATAGTTTTGTAATAGAATTGATTCAGCTCAATGTGACAGTCACTTGAACTGGCACTGATATCCATATCAAAATAAAAACTGAAACCTTTCATTTCATGTCATTTGGTATTACTGATTATATATCTGATTATAGCCAGAGTCAATAAAGAAGAACTTGACACTGTGTCAAATAGATTTGTATAATATCAGATAAATCATATAAGAACCAAAATAACACTCGTATTTCTTTTTTGCACTAGTGAGATGCTAATTTGCTTAGAATAAACAATGAATCATTTATTGGCTTATACTATGCAACTGCACTATACTAGATAGATATCAAGGCTAGCAATTATCCTACCAGAGGCTTCAATACAACTACTCAACTTAAGAGTACATGATTCTGCTAACTAGTACGTGTGTTAGCCAACAAACAACACTCAAGTAAATATATATATGTAGGTAAAGATATACAATGCTATAGAATCAAAATCTTCATGGTTACACATAACACATTTAGTATATTTTGTGTCCAGTATTTTCAGTCATTTCTCAATGTATGTAACAGATAGCAAGGCACATATTCAAGCGAAATGTTCATTTTAAACCTTAAATCTTATCATATTTGTGTTCTCATACAAAACATAGACTGTAGTAACACTGGACATGTTTATAACATATAGTTGACATAAAATCTTTATTGCAAAAGCAAATACAAGTAGTACACAGCGTTCACCTACTAGATGAATGGAAAAATGACTGAAAGTGCTGGGTATGACATACTTAATAATGCTGTAGATAACTAACTAGACTCAAAAAAAAAAATCCTTACATTTAAATAACCTCCAACATCATGTACATCGCATCCAAGTAGATGGCCTAATCCATGTGGCATAAATATAGCACCCAGTCTTGATTTCATCATTTCATTAATATCACCCAGAAGTAGACCACTTTCTCTTAGATGAGTAAGAATTTCTCGTTCAGCTAATTGATGAAGTTGAACCCAATCAGCACCTGGTTTAATTTCATTTAACACGGCACTGGAAATGTTATATATTTAGAAGAATTAAATTGAAGGAATCAACAAATAAGTATATGTCAGAATGGGTTTTGTGGAGATTTTTAGAAATTTCACTGGTTGAAATAATGAGTCATTTGAAGGTCCTGGGTTCGAATCTCGCGGGGTGCGGGATCGTGGATGCACACTGCTGAGGAGTCCCATACTAGGACGAAACGGCCATCCAGTGCTTCCAGGTTTTCGATGGTGGTCTAGCTTCAATTGACTCATGATTTCAATAAGTATATGTTCCAGTTTCAACAGTCATATTGTTTAAAATTAAGTGACTGTTCGCTATGCAAAGAGGAAGATATAGTTGACAAAAAGTCTCACAACTGAAAGTAAAAACACTAGTAACTAGTTTTGAAATACATTTTCTGAAATTCTGGTGAAAAATAGTGACTAGTAGATTCTTCCAACCTACTCCTACACCGTAAAGCATCGCACCTCGGGGCGTCTACTATGTTTAGGTAAGATGATAGTGAACAATAATATCAACTATTGGGTTCCGGACAAGCTTATTAGAATCGTAAGTGTATGTATAACAGAAGATTCCCAAGAGCAAGCAAACTACAACTATGGAGTGTTATCTTTCTCCGATTTTAAGCTTTCGTCAATTATGCATAGAAAATAATTTCAAAATTGAACTAATCTTCTAAAACTAAGTAATTTATAGGAAAGTAAATAATTGAAATTACCGTGATGCACATAGTACAGCATTGTAAATTAACTTTTGATCATCAGTAAATCGGCCATTCACAGGAAATGAACAAGTAATATCTGAAGAGTAGCAATAATATTCACCACCCATATCAAATAAACACATTTCACCATCCAGAATTTGATGTTCATTCGGTTTACCTGCATGACCATAATGGAGTACAGCACAATCACATCCTCTAAAATAAAGTTTTTTTAAATAAAAAAAAGATAAACTGTGGTGTAGTTGAAATAACACTCAACTTTCTCCCTTACACACATAAGACGCCCCCAAATGCCTTGGTACGCCCAAGAGTGGAGAGAGTCGGCTCTCCCTCTCCAAATGCTCTCACATGGCTACGCGTATATAGCCTCTGCCAGGCAAGTCCTACTCACTGCCTTTTCGTGGCAGGGGTGTTGTTTACGAAAATGAGGACGAAAGCCGAATGTGCGGCGCTTTAACCAGGTTGATGGACATGAAGAGTTAACCAACGGGAGTTGAAAAACCCTGATTCCAAACTAATGGTGCACATGGGTTACAGTATCCTCAAGGAACAAATGGTGTATGAACCAGTCGTTGGTCACTGGCTACCATAGGACTGCATCTCCTGACGTTGCTCCACTGCCTTGTGGATCAGACCTTCAGGTCGAAGGCTCCGGCCGTGGCCCCCTGAGAAAACCACCTGCTTTGGTTTGGGCACCCGGGCAGTATGACAGCCCTCACACATATCGAATGAGATTTGTGTGGCGTATATGTATTTGGTGCCTCTTTGTACCAACATCTATGTTTTAAAATAAATAAAATACCCTGAACGAATATCTACACTAGATACCTTCCCAGTGTCTATTCTGCAGGACTTCAACACAATTCAGATCAAGAACACGTAGCTGGCTTGACTAGAACACAAGTATATTTTCACGCCAACAATCATAATTTGTACTTTTCACTTATTATGTAATCGTTTTCATTGTTATCATTGACTCATAATCTGCCTTGATTGGTTTAATAATTTTGTATATGCATATAAATATTACAGTATATTAGAAGTAAAGCCTGATGAAGACCTAATCGAAAACAATATTGTTCGCTTATATATGTTGTTCCAAATCACAATTGTAATAATAAGGGTAGGAAAATATATAACTCATAACGCCTGTCAAACTTTTTACCAGTCTGACTTGGCAAATAACCAATCATTATTTTACTTGCCCATACATCAGTAGGACCGTTGATAATTTATATAGATCAAATCAAGTGAATATCAACTCTGGGATGCAGATACATCCAGTTGACGAGTCACAAATAGGACGAAACGCGCGTCGTCGATTCCATTGGTAGCCACTATCCATTTTCGCTTAGAATGCTTGTAAATTAAGGCAATACGCACAGTATGTACATATGCCAATAACAGACTGATCAATTGTAATCTTAAGTATCAATGGGAACATTCAAGTAAACAGTACCAAGTGAATAGAAATGAAATTATTGTAAAAATTGGAAAAGCTTTTATGGAAGCTTAATACCATTGATTGGCTTTCAAAGAGATCTTTCGTTAGATCAAAAGATTATATTTATGCTTGAGACGTTTTTAACTACTCGTAATACTAGTTTAGTAGTATGAAATTTTATAAGAAATATTAAATAGCTGTATGGTTACAGTTAAATTATAGAAAGTAAGGTACTATGCTATTTGAAACACGTTAACAACAGATATTTACGATTATTTTTGAAAAGATTCTCTTCTCTCAATCCTGCACAAATTTTAGGTACAGAGTTTTCTGTCAATTACATCCGATCATCTAACTTTCAAATAAAGTGTACACGATCTCGAGTCATTCAGAAGGCTAGTAGACACATGATCTGATCAGCACTAAGGACTCGACGCATAAAACATTGTTTCTGAACTAGTGAACGATCGGGATAAGGAACAGATAAACTTAATCGCTCAATAAAGACAAAATACACAACGAAATGAATTACTTACGTAGCTGCAATACATGTATAGCTCATATGACGCATACCACCATGGAAGTAGCAATAATGTCTGAAAATACTTTCTGCCTGATATTGATACATTCCCGGTTTAATTGAACGCATTAAGTGACGATGTGCAGCACTACTTATACGATTTGTGTAACGAATGACATCCAACTCCATATCAGTTTTGATAAGGCGACTGAAAAATGTCAGTAAAATAGTAGAAGGTACGGGGTCAATCTGAACACTGTTATGCCAATAAGTTTAGTGAACAAGAGTTGTTTGGTAAAAACACTGGACTATGAATAACTCGGCAATAACAACCTTAACGGAGATTCAAAATTGATCAAGAAGAGGGATAGAATAAGTTTCTTTGAAGCGGTAATGATAGTGTAATCATCAAAAGGACGAAATCCCAAAAAATTAGGATGCCTAATACACATAGTATTTTTCCCAGTTAGTCACAACGTAAAACCTGTACGTATGTATATCGGTTCAATTTGCTATATCCGATTAGCACAGAGAGATGAGGTTGTCAGACCAAATCCCGGAATACTAGAAGTAGTAACAGTATCAATGGTAATAGAAAATATTAGGTATCGAAGATACAACTCAGAAAGAATATATAAATTAGTGAAATAAAAACGAAAAAGTTGAGAAATTCAGAATCTCAGGATTTGGGGCAAGACAAAGAATAAATGCACTTGAGCCATTACAAACTATTTTGAGCCATGTCATTCAGTCTCTGACTATTGGTTACGATAACCACACGGACCCCAACCAGGTAGTTTGTACCTGTCTGCATGATTAAGTACATCTTTAGTGACTAACTACATTCAACTGAGAGCCCCACTACATTATTTGGTTATCATAATCCTAGAATTAATGGACCAATAATAATAGATAGAATATTCAAAAACTTTTATGATAAGAATACCTAGAATCAATATTATCAGTACGATTTGTATATTAGTATGGTTTATTACTGATAGTGTTTAGTTTTTTCAACGGATAAATCACAGGTCAGAAACCCAATGTAACTACTTCATATAGGTATACGAGTAGTAACCATTGGTCTTCATGCCTGCGGTATGCCGTGAAGTCACATACGTGTGTTTTTAGTTGATAAGGCTGTGAATCATAATTGATTAAGGTGGTCGAAATGCATTACATATGTCTAACTATCACGTAACTCGAAACGTAATATTGGTTGGTATACAAGTAGGCTATAAGAAAATTTGAGGTAAGTAAACTAAGAATTAGGATCAGCCCGTAGAGTTTAGTAACTTTGGCCTAATATGTTAGTAGGTAGAATACTTGATTTGAGTTGGGACGATCAGTGGTTAGAAATGTTGGACAATATGGTTCGGAATCAGTAGAAATGTTATAGAAAATATTCTTTACTTACACCTTTTCATAATCATAGATATATTATTTTTTATTTTATTTTAACACATAGATATTGGTACAAGGAGGCACTAAATACATATGCGCCACAGAAATCTTATTTGATATGTGTGAGGGCTATGATACTGCCCGGGTGCCCAAACCGAAGCAGGTGGTGTTCTTAGGGGGCCACACCCGGAGCCTTCGACCTCAAGGTCTGATCCAAAAGGTAGTGGAGCATCGTGAGGAGATGCAGTTCCATGGAAACCGGTGACCAACGATTGGTTCATACGCCATTTGTTCCTTGAGGATACTGGAGCCCATGTGCACCATTCGTTTGGGATCCGGTTAAAGCGCCGGACATTCGCTTTTCGTCCTCTCAATTTCGTAAATAACAGCCCCGGCACGAAAAGGCAGTGAGTAGGACTTCCCTGGCAGAGGCTATATACGCGTGGCCATGTGAGAGCATTTGGAGAGGGAGAGCGGACTCCCCTCACTCTCGGCTGTATCAGGGCATTTGGGGAATATGAATCGATCTCAATTGTGGAATCGTTGAAAATCATAGATATAACTGTTGATTTAACTCCTTTGCTGCTCATCTACCTACCAGTTTAAAGGATATAAATATGATCACCATAGTAAACAAACTGATAGTATAAACAGACACATTACTTAGTGAGAGATCATTTCCGATATTCTTAGATAAAGTGATGAGAAGATGTAATTGACTGGAAAAACTTTATTACAAATCTGACTATATATTTGCTTGTCAGGTTACTTTTTTATGTGCTAAGGAAAAAAATTAAATAATTGAATAAAACGATAATCAAAAATAAAAGTGTATGAGCATAGAACTTCTATGAAGTTCTCAGAATTAAGCATTGTGGAGGGACCAATGAACGTAAAGGATAAGAATATATTGTTTCTACACAAATAAACTATGCTTAAATTTTATAATGGCCAGAGCCTCTGCAAACCACAGATCTACATCCCTAATAGTCTTAAAGAAATACATTCAAACAGTTTGTTTACTTCAGGGTGCAATAAAGTCATTTCATTCCTAGTTCGATTGGTCTTGTCACTTATATATTAGAGATAACTACCGTTCAACCATTTTCATGTGTATATCACTGCTTTTCTCATTTCCATGAAATAATCCTAATGATACCTTACCATCTTATTAAATCATGTGATACTATTATCTACACAATCATAATGACTATGATATAAAATTACCTTAACTATGCAAATGATCTTACTTCAGTGATGACAGCTCATCATTTTGTCGAGTGTCTTCTTCTTCTTCTTCACCTTCCGTTCCTATTTGACTTCCCAATTTTACTAATGATGAATGTTGCAAGTACATAAGTCATAATTAGAACAATCTACAGTATTTTTGCTTTATTATCACTAACTAATTATTTCATCAACTTTTCCATTCGTTTGTCAAAACAGATGAATTCCGGATAACAGTGAAATCCAGGATGTGTGTTTTGTTTTTCTTGGAATTTATATATGCTAAACATCAGTTGAGATGGCTGGGACACGTATTACGTATGCTCAATCACCGACTGCCCCGAGGTGCGATGTTTTACGGTGTAGGAATAGGTTGGAAGAAAGCTAAGGGCGACCAGATCAAAACATGGCACAAATATATGAAGTCACTGACAAGTGGACTAGTGAATGGCTCTTTATTGATGAAATTAATGTATTTTTCAAGTGAACTCGGCTGGCTCAGTCGGTAGAGCATGAAACTCATAATCTTAAGGTCGTGGGGTTTGAGCACCACATCGGGCGTAGTCCAGTGAGACAATGGACCGTGTCTGCTAGTTGCCAACTTTTGATATCACCGGATAAGTATTAGTGAGGTTAGACGCAGCGTATTAGGGAATGGTGATAAATCAATCGATCAGGTTCTCAATCTTCGTCGATTGCGATGGTTGGGCCACGTGTTATGTATGCCTGAACACCGACTATCACGACGCGCAATGCTGACTAGTGTTGGAGAGGGATGGAGGAAAGTTAGGGAAGGCCAAACCAAAAACGTGGCGTCAGTTCTGGAAGTCACTAACTTCTAGTTTGAGCCATGTTGATAGATGCAGACTACTTGCTTGGGGTTCGCGTGACTATCGTAACCAATAGTTGGGGACTATGGGTGACATGGCTCAGAATCGATCTCTGTCTTCCCTTAAACTATAAGATTAAAATCGCCTCATATCTTACTTTCTACCAACTAACTTTTTTTCCTGTACTATATTCTCATACCCGGTCCTTCTTTTATACATTACTACCATTGAAGTAACTACTATGAATTCAGTGTTCATCTTGTTGTGCTAATGGCAACTTGGACCGATGCATATATATGCCTGGTCCTACATTGTAGTTGAGTGATTTTTGAAGTGCAAATACACAAATTTATTAAGATATAACAACAGATATTATTATTATTATTATTATAACGCTGTGACCCTATGTTTGTTTTCCTTGCATACTGAACTATGAACAGACCTACACTTTATATACACAGTTATAGATAATGAAAATACATTGAGAAACTATGAAATCAATTCTGATCAAAGTTTATGATTGATGATGTACAAACTCTAAAGTATATACATAAAGCTTTTATAGATTGATACAAGTCTAAGTTCATAATTACTCTTGGTGGTAAGATATTTTAGGCTTTTTTTTATATAAGAGATTCAGAATGTTCATGTACTTAATGAGTAGTATAAAGGTCAATGAAATCATCAAAAATAAGATTTAACTTTGTATATTAAGGATAAACTAATTACAATCATCTTTTAACTTCGTTTCAACGTTCTTTTCTTTCTTCTGCAAATGAAAGTTAAATATTATACAGTATAAACTAGCAAGTTAGAAGTCTGTGAGATTATCGTAACCAATAGTTGAAAATATTGGAAGATATAGTTTAAAACTAGTCATAATACTCTGGCTATTTGTTCTGATAATTTCACATGATTGTATGAATTCGGTTTGATAATTTAAACCGATACGGATAAGTACCATATGATACATTCCCTGTAGCGACCTGATATCAACGAGATTTGGTTGCTTACAGTTGAAAAGAATCGACAAATTATTTATGTTGGTAACTTCTAGTTCCTTATTATTAAGCAGAAAAAAAAGCTATGAAATTATTACTAATAACTTACATGTTGATAACGTGAACAAGTTTTAAGCATTCTATAATATTTTTCAGGCTGACTTCATGAGTCAATCTAATCTACAACACCATTGAAAACTTGGAAGCACTAGACGACCGTTTCGCCCTAGTATAGTACTCCTCGGTAGTGCGCATCCACAATCCCACACGCACCACTCGAATCCAGGACTTTCGGTCTCGCGTGCAACCGCTTAATCTCTAAACCACTGTTAACGTCTGACTTCCAACAATCCATGATCTTGCACAACCCTTCATCGATTGTCTGAAGTGGATAACTGTCTCAAATTCAGCACAGATTGGACTCCGCTGTTCACGGCTTCTCACTAGAACTCCAGGAAATCTATCTTGAAGCTATTCACTAGTGAGCACACGATTATTATCAATTTTGAGGAGTTGTGGAAATAAGAATCATATATCCAAGTTCATAAGATCAAAAACAATGCTTATCATCATGATTTCATTCAATATTCATGATAACAACTTACTAATTCTGACTAAAGTCATTGTCAAAATCATGAAATATTTACAGTCAGAAAGTTTGGCTAACTAATTCATTTAGCTTAAAGGTAAAAAACTAGACAGAAAAGGAAATAGTACATATAACTAGTCTTAAATGAGACAAATATAATAATAATAATAATAATAATAATAATAATAATAATAATAATAAACGATTGGTCACATACCATGATACAATTTCATGATGAAGAATATCTCTGTTCACTTGGAATCTACAAGAAAAAGAACATCACAAGCACTTGATCAAATAATTTCTAAACACAGTCTACACATTAAACATATTGAAACGTATTGAGATGTGCAGTATATAACATAAGCAGGTGCACCCAGCTGACGAGTCCCAGATAGAACGAAACGCGCGTCCTGGATTCCACTGCTAGCCACTATCCATCCTTGCTTAATAAGCAGTTGTGTTATAATAAGTAAAATTAAATTTTGGCTTAATGATTTAAAAATTAACGAACTTTACATAACAAGATTTGAAAGTTTCAGAGTCCTAATTCTTTACAGTCTGACTGCACTACTGAAGAGTTGTATACTAGGAGGAAACAATTATTTAACACTTTGATTTATAATGATTTGCCGGCTGAAATTCATCTGTAACATAAGAACGATCCTACAAGACAACAATAATAGTTACAATCTTCAGTAGTACGAAATAACTGCCTGGAAAGTCCTACTGACTGCCTTCTCACGAAAGGGGTGTTATTCACGAGATTGAGAGGACGAAAGCGAATGCCCAGCGCTCTAACCGGGTTGGTGGACATGGAGATTCCACCTAGGGGAGTTGGAAAACCCTGAATACAAACCAATGGTGCACATGGGTTACAGTATCCTCAAGGAACAAATGGCGTATGAACCAATCGTTGGTCACCGGCTTCCATGGAACTGCATCTCCTCACGATGCTCCACTACCTTGTGGATCAGACCTTCAGGTCGAAGGCTCCGGGTGTGGCCCCCTAAGAAAACCACCTGTTTAGGTTTGGGCACCCGGGCAGTATCACAGCCCTCACACATATCAAATAAGATTTCTGTGGCGTATATGTATTTGGTGCCCCTTTGTCCCAATATTTATATGCTCAAATAAATAAATAAACAACGAAATAACTCAGTTACTTAATTAAATGAAAAAACATTTGGATAAAGCGAATAAAAGGATCCGAGAAAGTTTTTGATTTTGTACACAGTGAAATTGTTGTACGGGACTAACGTTGTAAAAGTTGGAACTGGTTTTATAATTATTATTGTTATATATATACTTACTGTATAATTACTAAGTAACTGAATGACTATACACACATATATATATTGAAAGTAGAGATGGTTGGTGGCTAGCACTGGAATACAGAACGCGCGTTTCGTCCCAGTTTGGACTCTTCAGACGGATGGGCCTGCATCCCAGAGTTGACGTTCGCCCCAGGGCTCGAACACAGTACCTTTAACTTCGAACGACAACGAGGCAATATCAAGGCGATCCGTACAGGATGCATATATGCCAAAAAGAGACTAATCGATTCCGAGCTTAAACATTAATGGGAAGATCCAAACAACTAATACAAATAAATGTATATATTCTGTTTATCAAAAGCTTTTGTTTAATCCATTAACTATTATTATACTATATTCCATTTCTAATTTGTTGTCAGTTTATTACTTAAAGCTTGCCCCATTAATGACCACCTTCAGCTCGTTTATGTATGGTCATTATTCCTTGTTTTATGGTGTGATGAAGTCCAGTATGCATGTATATAAGCCTAAGTACGCTTGGAATACATATAAGGTAGAAACCGGCTGCTAACTTTTCGAGCTCAAGACAGGGACCTAGGGAGAAGCCTCCTTATAACAAACCAACAGGAACTTTGCTGCGAGGGCTCAAGATCAACGGTGCTAGTCTAGCGTATAATTGATCAAGTCTGTGACAGCAGACCATAGAAGAAATAATACAACAAAAACACTTAAGAATTATTTATAGAGAAAAGATAGGAGAATGGGGTAAAGCATTTGCAACCTTGTGAGCAAGAATTCTCTACGCAAAAACCTCTATTCTTGAAAAACTAATTAATTAGACTTACCTTTCAATCCCATAAAATTTAGCTTCTGGAGTAGGACGATGACTGTCTGTGTTTACACCACACTGTTATGATATTGATTCAAGACAAATTTTCAAGAATTGGAAAACAGAAAAAGGTCGAGTTCCAATTATTTTCAAAATATAAAGGTATTGATTTCCTACTAGATTTGAACAAGTATAGAAGTAGTAGTATACTTGGTATGTGGTATAGGACTAGGATTCAGAAAACGCGTTTCATCTTACTTGGGACTCGTCAGCTGGGTGTTGATATTTAAACTAGGACTCGAACCCAATGTTTAACTTGCAACTAAAGACTATATCGAGGCCATTCACTCAGGATGCAAATACATTAATAAAGACTGGCCAATTGCAGTCCTAAACATTAATAACCCTGAAATCGCAAACAATTACTAAGTATAGAAGTAGGCTGAGAAAAGGTAACTTGGCTACAGTGACTAATATTAGACCTGGGTCATATAGAAGACTATTGTCTTTGTAAATGGGACTCGAGAACAGGACTTCTTCAATGAACAAACTGACAACTATTGAGGATGATTTTCAATGGAATTCATATAAGCCGATGTTTACAAATAGAATATACCATGAATGAGTGTATTATGATTAAGAATTAGGGTTAAGTTGACCTAAATTGATACTTATGAAGCGAATTGTAAATTCAGCTAAGAAATGAATGAGGATTAGGCATAATCAACAAGAAATTCAATCAAGTGAAAGAAATATAAGAAAACAAATAAATGGATTCAGTACCAAACAGAAACAAAATCAGTATTACTTACTAAGGTTAGCAAAAGCGTAGCATTCCATAAGCTCAAATATGAAGCAATCTAAAAGTAAAATGTGCATAAGTCAATAGAGTATATATTATTAGATTATTCAGATAACTGTTTATTTGCAGCATAGAAGAAATAGTACAATACAACCATCCACTTATGCATCATAATAATGGGGTTTTTTCGCAAATCATAACTACTATTTTCTGTAGTACTATGTGATGTATTGAAATGATCAGAAAGTCACATGATTTCTCTCGAAGTTACATTGTAGGTCAAATACAGCAGTGCCCACTCAATACTTGGGATTAAATGGTTGGTGAGAAGTTGTGTAGCGTAGCGTGGTAAAGTTGCAGTCGTTCTATATCTTCTAAATATTATTTTATATACTCCATTATTCAATCTAATATGTTCCATTTGAACTGTACCAACCACGTTTAGAAATTGCTGGTAAAGCTTTAGTCAGTGAAACCCATTTCGAATGTGTGCCCCATCCGTTTGAAGTAGAAAGATCAAACGATTGACTAGAAACTTCATTTCAGATATTTTTAACAACCCTCTATTTTTCGGACCGAGTACCTGTGGTATTGTCTCAGACTATGTAGCTCGACGATCCGGGTTCGAATCCTACAGGGAATATCAGTGTCTTGGAGACTGATCGTACCCTTCACTGAGAAGTAACAACTAGCAAGAAACCTAGGTTCAGAGTTTACTGCCGACTACTTACAACCAATTAACATGCTAAAACTATGTTTCATAAACAAGTATTACAATATACACTTGATCACTAGATGGCGAAAAACTAGATTTGCAGATAAACTCGAGGTGCTGAATAGGTTTATGTACGAGTATATTGGAGAGAACTTCAAAATACCCTAAAACGACACACCATTTCGTTTATAAAGATACGAATAGTAGATTACGATTGTGTGAATTGAAAATTGTAGTTTTCCATTACTGTGATAATACAAGGTTAGAGTTGAATACTTCCGGACACTGGATGAAATCATAAAATCAATAGTAATGGCGTAATTGTATTAATTCCTGATACTTACTTAAATCTTAACCACTGTATAATTCTATATCTCTGTGTTTTTGTTAATTCATATCTATATTATCTATTTACAAGTCTGCTTCGGCCGTTTTGTACTTGACAACAAAGTTCATGATGGAAATATCTGTTTCATCTTATTTTGGCAGTGACTTGTCAGTTGGATTTACTTACAGAACAATGTATCGACAACCTTTCTGATAGTTGTAACTCAAAACTGTTAAGTACCAAGGTTTTATATAACATACTATTAAGTTGTACAGAATCCAACTCTTGTTCAAAAGATAATAATTGCTATTTGGATACCTATGGTAATAAGAAGTACTCTAATTAACGTGCTAAGAATTCCCGGAAAAGTACAATTTAAGGCAGATAGAACTAGTTGAACACGAATAAACGTATTTTATATGTAATTTTTAACCAGAGGGCAATCAGATACAAAAGAATCATTAGTTTGTACATATACCACAGTCGCTACAGCTTAAATGGGAATCCAAATTTTCGTAATCGATTATACTTCTCCTTAGATTCATCATTTATCTCTTTGGATGTATATTGGATAGACTTTGTATGGTCTAGAATGAACTCATTAGTTTTAGAATTAACAACAGAATCACCTAAGTCATTGTAACGTATTCGGTTGTTGTGACTGGTTCGCAAACCATAGATTTATCAACCACTTTTGGCAGACCTTTCGTAGCTTGTGGAAAACCAGTTATTGTACGAAGATTTTCTTGTTTAAGCGATTTCATGATTGTTTATTTTGCATACGGTCTGGTGATTCCGCACTGAAGAACTTTATCTCCTCTCCTCTCCGGGTCTTTGAATTTTGCAGCAGTAACAAAATTGATCTGTTTTCAAGATCTTGACATTTCTTTCTTGAGCATCAAAATAAGAGGGCTTCGAAATTGTGCGTAATTCTTGGCACTTCGATTCCATAGTTAACAAGTTATCAAGCTTTTCATCAGAACTGTCTTTATTGGTCAATAAGCAAAACTGACTTTGAGGTATTATCAAATGTTCTAGACCCAGGATAGACGGTTCACAGTCAGTGATGAGGAATTCACAATTTAGGATTTAAGATTTGCCGCCCCTAATCAGTAAATTACAACATCGAAGAATAGGAAGTTTATGACCAGTAATACTCAAAATAAACTTTGGTAGGCACAATTATAGCGTAGGGATTTAATAACATCAACTTTCCAACTGACATGATAGATTTGATACTACCAGTGTCAACAATAAAATCGTGAAAAGCACCACTGGACAAATATGATCGTTTTTGAATATGAAGTGAATTACTGGAAGTTGTAAATAAGGATAGTATATGATTATTAGAACCACCAAAATTAATAGAATCCGAACTACAAAGTTTAGTATTACTTGCGGCAACATGAACAGTATCTTTACAGACCGATTTGATGTGTCCCATTTTATCATACTTAAAGAATTCGGTATGACGAAGGATGCATGAATTACGTGAAGTTTACCACAGGATAAGCACTTCCCATTCCTGTACTCAACTCTGTAACCTGCTTCGAAATTCTTTGCTGAATCAATTTTCATATTTCCACGAGAATGGAAACTATTATTAAATAAACGCGAGTTAGAGCGACCCGCAACCTGTTTCTGTAGTTCTAGTATAGAGTCTACAACTTTCTGATCATTTATTCGCATCATTTTATGAGACTTTGACCACTTTCTTCTTTCAAAGCTAGCACACTTAACATGATTAATTAGTAACCCCTTGAGAGATCCATATGACAATGAAAATGGTTTCTCTAGAAAAGCCAGATTCTTTAGCAGGCTATAAGCTTCTTTGTCAATGAACGTCAAGAAATCAGCTGTGAATTTATTAGCTTTGACATATTTTCTAGTAACGCACCACATTCCGAACCGATCCATGTAGTCTTTAAAGTCATCCTCACTTAAATTAATATCCAAATGTCTAAGATTCGACTCAATTGTAACCCCAACATGATGATTAGAAGTGTTTGAACTAGTGTGATGACTAAGAATGCCCGAAATAGTGCAATTTAAGGCAGGTATAACTAGATGACCACAACTGGACATATATTTGAAATTTGTAGTAAGCGCCCAACCAAGTACAAAGGAATTATCAGTTGGTAAAAATACCACAATATCACATTTTTAATAAAAACTAGGTTACCTAAGCAATATGAACTAAGTTCTTCGTTGTTCTACTCACTTTTATAGATAATCTTGAATAATTCGTTTTAATTCACAGTAAATGAATTTATCTTGATCGATATCCTTTACAATGAATAACACTAAGTGATTTTAGCTAGACATCTATTTACTTCTAATATGGAACTCATCCAAGGCATAATGGGTACCCACTAAATCCCCATAGATGGAGTCCAGTAAACATCGGGTCTCGTTTAGTAAGTGCATTTTGCCTATAGATTATATAGTTTATATTACAAACTTGAGTCAATCTGCCAAAGTCGGTCTGTGATGTGAATTAAAAATTAAACATAAATCTCTTATGTTAATGAAAATTTCTTAAAAATAATTCTGCAAAACATTTTCCAGCAAGATTACCTCATCTGTATAGTGAGTTTCATCTACATTGTATTTTTTTGAAAATTGTTCAAGCGAAGCTAATTCACCGTCGTATATAGTAGCTTCTTCTGGTATTTTTGGGATAAAAAGTGTAGAACGTCCAGTAGCCACTTCAATTGTCCCATAACAATCTGGTTCGAGAACACCGAAAGTCCAATGGAAGAATGATTCCTATTTCGAATTAAATAAAAATACATGAATTATGACCATAACTTACGCTTAGATTAATAATAATAATAATAATAATAATAACAAGAAGAAGAAGAAGAAGAGAACAAACGTTGATACTCCTTTGTGGAAATACGATAATAATTTCCTCTAGAATGTGTTTTTGCAGTTTTCATTGTGTAAGCTGGAATATTTCCACAGGTTGAGAGGCCATATTTCACCACAAAGATCACCTTGCTAATATTTCATTGTCTCATCTTTTATATAAGTTTTCCAGGATTAACACCAAACTGTATACACTGACATAAGCAATGATGGATAGTGGCTAGCAGTGAAATCCAGGACGCGCGTTTCGTCCCATTTGGGACTCGTCACCTGGATGTACCTGCATCTCGGAGTTGATGTTCACTTTGGGACTCGAACCCAGTACCGTTCGCTTCAAACGCCATCGCGTTATCCACTTAGCTACTGAGTCTTGATAACCGAAAGGAAGCGAATCCTGGATTCCACTGCTAGCCACTATCCATCTTTGCTTATGATCTTTGTAAATTAAGGCAATATAGAGGCAATACACACAGTATGCACATATGCCAATAATTGATTGATCAACTTCAGTCCTAAACATCAATGGGAAGATTCAAGTAAAACAATACCAAGTGAATTAAACTTCACCCGACTGCACAATCAAGTGGCTATCTGGACGTATTCGATATTATATAAAAAAATAATCAAAGTAGAGGAAAACTTTCAAGTGATGTTGACCAACGGTGAATAGTCTATTCGACTATTCACGTTCGTTAGTGATGTATTTCCAAGCGATAGCTATTCCTTCAGTATATATATATATATATATATATATATATATATAGCAGAAAGTTGACGATATTATTCTTCCTAGACTGTGAAAGCCTGATGCTCTCCTAAACTATGTTTTAAGTGTTACTACCAGGGGTGAAATTATAAATGCCATAAAATCCAACAAATGATCCATACTTTGGTTCTACCTAAATGCAATTTTTTATTAGAGGACCAATGAACGGTATATCACTTATAATTGAAGTTGGACGAAAACCTGTTACAGTCTAGTTTAAGCAAATGAACCTCTGATATCTTCGTTTAACAACTGACTTTAAAAAATAGGTTATTAACAAGGTTTCCATTTTACTTCAGCTAAAATGTCTAGTTTGAAATTGACGCCGCTGACAGACATGTATCTTGATAATAGTAGTGATTTCATTCTTTATTCCAAACCAAACCCAACAGTCCTAAATAAAGAACAAATAACTGACGAGAAGACTTGGAAAGAAAATGTACTCATTACGCTAGCCCTTTACTTTGACTGATAGAGAATGAAATCAATTATTTCAAAGTAATTGCTTTGAGTCTCACGAAGAACTAATATTCCTTCGGAATAATATACCAGTGTATAGGGTCTGTTAACTAAGTCTTAGTCTAATTACAGATCAGTATATATATAGATAGATAGATAGATATAGATTTGTGTCTACCCACAGTTTTACTTATAAATGTCGATATACTAATTTTTATCATTTGGACGATATTTGACAGCTAGTTACACAGTAAATATACCTACATAACTTCTAGATAATTAGTTGTAAAATAGTACTTTGCTCTATCCACCGTAGTGGTTGAGGTGGAACTCGAACCTGTGATTTAGTGACTGAAAGTCGAATACTTTAACCACTAAACTCTTAGACTATGCAATAGCACATAAATCAATAGCTTATAAAATCATGAACACAATAACTACTCCACATACATGTACAGTCCTTAGTCATGGTTAACTTCGTAATCATAATAACCACGTGGTAATAAGTGTACCTGAATTGTCAACTTTCATTGAAGCAAAGGAGATTGTGCTCTAAGCAGGAAAAACATTATAATCATTCTATGCCCAAAATTAGATGAAATATGTGGGATTATGAGAATAAATGTCTCAGTCACAAATCCTACGCATGCATTTTTAAAAATCATATGAAATGGACCTACCTGACGAAATACATTGGCAGCATCCGAATCTCCCAGAAAGGTATCAGTGCCACCCTGTAGCACAACAAACACACCAGAAAGGTTGTGTGTGAGAGATTTGCTAGTATCAAGCGAAGATATTTTGTCCCGAATGCGATTGCAAAGACGCTGACGATTGGCTACATGCAACTGCATCGGAACGGCAAGACATTTACCCAACTGAAAAATAGGAGCTGTTCGACTTACAGCACCTGAAGCCATCTTAAAAAGTAAACAAATTATGTTGCTTGTTGAAAGAAAATGAAAGCAAAAAAACGCTTTCTCAATGAAATGTTTATTTACACAAAGTACAGATGTTAGTTGTTTTTAAGCATATCCGACAAATCTGAAGAATCGTACTTAAGACGCATCCGATATATATGACTCATAAGAGCTGACCTAGTAAAAGAAAAGTTAAAAGTCACTGGTAATGTAGAGGTACCTATCGTTTTGATTGACTACTCCTAATCGAAGTAGCCACTCATCCGTCATCAGACGTAAACACATCCCTTAAAGAAAGAAATGTCAGCGCTAGACGAAATAGTTACCATTAATCCTGTTTGTTTCAAACAGTTCAGAGTATTTTGCACCGACTGGACTGGCATATTTATGTAACCATTTGACAACATCTTCAGGAGTCCAATTTAGTACATGTCTATTTTTCTTTGCCTAAAAACAAAATCTCGTCAACTAGGTTCACGTACAGTCATAGAAGTGTGGTATTTAGAAGCCAAAAAACCGAGATGAAATCAAGCAGATGGTTCATCACAGCGCCGAATTATTAGTTTCATCTAAATAGAATTCATCAATTAGGCAAAATGTAGGATAAAATATCAGCATAATATAAACCAGTTAAGCAAACGAATCCTCAGGAAGTTGAAGAAGATTTATACTAGTGCTCACATCATATAGCCTATAATACAATAGAGTTGTATAGAGTTGTATATATATAATCACTCAGAATTATTGATAGATCGAATATTCATATTGTTCCCACAAAACACTGAGCATAAGATTGGTGCTTAAAAACAACAACTAATAATAGTTGTTGTTATATACATAACACTCAGAAGCAAGTAATTCGACAAACAATACAATGAACCCACTTGCGTAACGCATGCAGTCAAATATGATTCAGATCCAAATGTGTGTATTAAGGACAGAAGGCCTACGGCCTTTGTTATTCCTTTTCTAGTATGCTTCTGTGAGTGTCCAGTCTTCTCTCGAAAGAGTCAATTGAAGGTGCAGACACCACTGCTTCAGGCAGCAGGTTCCAAGTTGATGACTCGGTGTGAAAACCTGTATGCCACGGGTATTTTGTTCGTTCTTGGCTTTTCTACTCGCCTGCTATGTCCTCTGAGGTGTCCCGATATTCAACAACAGGATGAATAGATTTTTATATTCACCACCATTACTATGACCTGAGGAAAGCGTAATACTTTTATTTTCTTGTTAAGAAGCCACTTCGAGTTTCAGCTGTGCCCATGATCAGTCACTTAGTAGCTATAATACAAGAGAAATGCAGTTTGTCTCCAGCGGTGCAATTATGAAAAAACTACTATAGCAGCAGAACGTCACAGATGTGGCAACGAGAGTTCGTTTCCTCGTCGATACTGGCGCAGAAGTAAGCGTTCTCCCAGCGAATTCCAACGACCGGCTTCACGAATCGGCTTTAAACTTACAGGCGGCAAACGGAAAACCGATCGCTACGTATGGCAAAAGGTACGTTTACCTTAACGTGGGTTTACGCAAACCCATCCACTGGATTTTCGTTGCTGCAGATGTTTCTATGCCAATCATTGGTATGGACCTTCTACAACACCACAATCTGATCATCGACACTCGCAAACGGAGGCTAGTAGACGGAAACACTAATTTATCCGTTTGCGTAACTTCTTTTACTGGTTGCAAATTATCCCCAGTCACAACTAAACATATGATAGACCCACTCTATCAGCCACTACTCGATAAGTACCCTGGGATACAACAAACTCAACCGAAACTACCGTGTGTAACCAGCAATGTTACACATCACATCACGACTACAGGACCACCTGTATTTTCTTAAGCACGACGACTAGCTCCTGAAAAGGAATCATACGACCGTCAAGTAGCCCATATGCATCTCCGTTGCACATGGTCCCTAAAAAGGACAGCAACGATTGGCGTCCAACTGGTGACTATCGGCGATTGAACGCGAAAACCATTCCCGATCGTTACCCGTTGCCTCACATTCACGATTTGACAGCTACCTTGAAAGGTACAACTGTCTTTTCGAAAATCGACTTGGTTAAAGCGTATAACAAACTTCCCATGGCCACTGACGACATTCCGAAAACAGCTATCATAACTCCCTTCAGACATTACGAATTTTCGCGAATGCACTTCGATCTAAGAAACGCTAAACAAACCTTCCAAAGGTTTATAGACGATGCCTTTCGAGGTCTCAACTTCGTACATGCGTATGTTGACGACTGTCTAATAGCACGTCCGGACAGAGAATCGCATCTCAAGCATCTAGATCTTGTTTTCGATCGACTACAAAAACATGGCATTACTGTGAACGTTCTGAAATGCCAAATCGGAACTGACTCATTAAACTTTCTAGGACATACTATCGATGCCCAAGGCATTCGACCCCTCAGAACCAAAGTGGTGGCCACTCTGGATTATCCAGAACCGACCACGGTCAAGCAATTACGAACGTTTAACAGCCTCGTAAGTTTCTATAGACGATTCATACCGAAATGCGCGTTACTTATGAAACTTCTTACCGACCAACTTCGTGGAAATGCGAAATCCATCAATTTGGACGACACCGCACGAAAAGCATTCTCCACAGTTAAGGAACTTATCGCTAAAGCAACAATGCTCGCACATCAGGACACTCAAGCACCCACTGGCATCGCAGTAGACGCCTCCGACTCAGCAATCGGAGGCGTCTTACAACAATGGGTTAACAACTCCTGGCAACCTTTGGCATTTTTCTCTAGATGGTTGCTAGACACCGAATCGAGGTACAGCACATTCGGTAGGGAACTTCTAGCTATGTATTGTGCTGTAAGGCATTTTCAACACTATATCGAAGGCCGCGAATTTACCCTTTTCACTAACCATAAACCACCTACCTTCTCTTTAAGCTCTTCTTCTGACAAGTACTCACCTCGTGAGTCTCGACAACTGGACTACATTTCGCAAATTACTTCAAACATCCAACACATTTCTGGAGCAAACAATGTTGTCGCAGACGCCTTGTTTCGAATAACTTCCTTGAACAGTTTCCAAGGAATCGACCTTCTTAGACTCGCCGAGCTTCAAAAAGAAGACACTGATCTTCAGCACGAGTTATCGTCTACAACCCTCAAGCTACGCATCAAACAGATGGGAACAGGTAAGGAAACCTTACTGTGTGAGACATCTACAGGTAGGGATCGCCCAATCATGCCGAAGCGTAATCGACGCAACGTCTTCAATACGTTGCACGAACCTTCTCATCCAGGTGTTCGTGCAACCATCAATCTTGTAGCAGAACGGTTTTGCTGGCCTGGCATGAATAAAGACGTGAGGGAGTGGGCACGCTCCTGTGTAAGCTGCCAAAAATCTAAGGTCATCAGACACAATAAATGTCCCTTAGGCTCATTTAAAACTCCCGGTGCTCGTTTCGACCATGTTCATCTGGATTTGGTAGGACTTTTACCAGATTCAAATGGATACTCTTACCTCTTAACCTGCGTAGACCGTTTCACTCGATGGCCAGAAGCAGTACCTATCAAGGACATCACTGCTGAAACAGTGGCCCGCACCTTCGTCGAACGATGGGTAGCAAACTTCGGCTCCCCTTCAACTATCACTACAGACCACGGACGTCAGTTTGAATCTGAACTTCTCCGTCGTATGACCACACTTTTAGGAATCACTCACTTCCGAACGATAGCCTACCACCCACAAGCAAACGGGTTGGTAAAACGTTTTCACCGACAACTAAAAGCTTCACTATCAGCTGCAAACGTTTCACAGTGGACCGACGCTCTTCCACTCGTCTTACTGGGTATCCGCAATGCAAAAAAAGGTGACATTGGATAGACTGCTGCTCAACTCGTTTTCGGGACGACACTTCGACTTCCAGGAGAATTCGTGGATCCTTCATCTTCTTTAATGAGCATGGACCTAACCTCCTACACGACCAGGCTTGCAAAAGTAATGTGTTCAGTTAAACCTGTTTCCACTCGACCTCAATCAACTGATGTTTTCGTTCAACCTGACTTACGATATAGTACACACGTCTTCGTACGTCGAGACTCGTATCGACGACCTTTCGAATCAGCATATGAAGGGCCTTTCAAAGTTCTTCAACGCGAACCGAAGTACTATATAATCGATAAGAACGGAACCAACGATAACATCAGCATCGATCGCCTAAAAGCAGAGTTTTTTAGAAGGAGATCCTATCTACGTCGATTTTCCTTCGGAACAACCGAACGACATGACTATGACACTTGTAATACGTCATCTGACAACCAGCACGCGCGATGATACTTCGACATTATCTGGACATAAACGTAAAACAACGTGTTCTGGAAGAAGAGTAAGATTTCCAGAACATTTAAATGACTATTGCACGTAAGTCACTAGTTGGCAGTTTGTTTCATCTCGATTTTCCATGGCATTATATATAATATATAAAAAAATTTCATATGCTTATATTTATATATATTTATTATTTGGCTAATATGTATATTAAAAACTTTTTGAAAAAACAGAACCTTTTTTCGTCCATTTTGTGTGCGAGTTTATTTTGACATGCACTTACATATTCTTTTTTCTTTTCTAGGACGGTTGAAAAGGACGATAAAAAGAACGATGAGGTTTACGAGGAACCACAAAATTTCATTGTACACTGTTTTTTTCCACTATATTGTACTTCATGGCCCCTTATAGCAAGGAAAGAGGACCAGACGCTGCTAAACCTTGTAAGCTATCAGAAGAGTGTCTACCAACGAAAAACTCGTTGGGTTTACACTTCTGGATGGCCACGTCTTAGGGCCATCACTACCCGACTAGGGAAGAGTGGTTTGTACCGGTAAATAAGTCCTCAAAATAAATAGCTCTAAGTTTTCGATATTTTATGCTGACCACATGTTTTAATGGACTCACCTTGCTGAAGGCGCTCGGTCATGCATCCGCACCAGATCACGAGTAATAACGCCGTGCTCAACAACCCCTGCAATCGCTAGCCAGATTAGATCAGACGATTCTCGATATATTGATAGCCTACCAAATATATCTTCGAACCTCCTCGCTTCTGTCTTTTGATTTCACTTGGTGGGTACGCTTCATATTAGGTGTTACTGGTTAAAGCGTTGTCAAACTCTGAATACCTGTGGCATCTTCAGTAGTCTAGCCACTCAACTGCATTAATTCTAGTCAGTGTGCTATTCGTTTGTAGGTTTGCGTGTTTTTCAGTTAACTCTGTCTGGAGCCCCTTTGCGGCTACTGCCGATCCCAACTCCGGATAGAGGAGGAGCGTTGAGCATGAGATTAGCGACCCCATCCTATAGAAAGCAAACTCGCTACAGACACGCTAACCAGAAAAATAATTCAAGCCATTACACTGTGCCCTGGGAGTTAGGTCTTCATGTAGAGGAGTTATAACGCCTCATCGTGAATGCCGAGTTCCTTAGGAGGACTTAAGGTTAATGCTCCTTCTGACAACCAGAGTAACCATTAATTTAGGTACATGGAATGCTTGTAACAGCTTAGGTTGGTTGGTTAAGAGTTGACCCCAAACAACCAAGCATATGCCAAAACAGTATTGTTCAAGTATTCATTCACTTCCTTATTTTGTATAAGCGTTATATTCCCTATTATCTTATATTGAATGTTGAGAGCCTTTGTTTGTCTGAACAGATAATCCCATGCTCCACTGTGACCGCGCTAAGATCGAAATAAAGACCTATTCACTACTTGTCTGGTTTCTTCTATCAATAGCACGAGGGTTACTTAAGGCACGAAATTGGTGAGCCCTTTTTGAACACAAATTTAACCTCATTTCTGTTATTAACATTTTTTTTACTTAATCGTAAAAGTAGACCTGATTATCCGTAAACTAATTTGAGTATATAACTAGTTTATTCCGTATTATCTTAAGTTATTCGTGTTATAGTAACCATTTTTTGTGCTAACTTTATTGCTATATTTGTCACATACCTCATGTCAGACTCAATAGAAACCCATAATCTGGAGGATTTGTCACCAGTGGAGATAGACACTGTTATGACTACGAAATCCCGACTTCCAGAATTTGATCGTAGTGATCCTGAGTTGTGGTTTGCTCAACTAGAGCATTATTTCACGAGACACAATATCAAATCTGAAGGGATTCGCTATAGAGACTTGTGTTCTATCCTTCCTCCTTCAGTCGCCAAAGAAGTCCGTGACTTGATTTTAGATCCACCATCACCACAACCATACACCATCTTAAGACGAGAGATAATGAACCGTTTATCATTATCAGATAGTCAAAGAATCCAAAGACTTTTTCAAGGTGAAACACTAGGTGATCGGTCGCCGTCACAGTTTTTACGTCACCTCCAAGTCTTAGTGGGTGATAACACAGTGGGTGAAGCAGTCCTAAAACAAGGATGGATACAAGCTCTCCCATGCTACGTCCAACACTGTTTGGATGCACAAGATCCTGAAACCTCATTATCTCATTTAGCGCGTATAGCCGACAGAATAATGGAAAGAGGTCCTCCAACTGGATCAGGCACAATAAATCACACACAAAAAGTAGAATCAGCAAAAGACCCCGTAATAGAAGGACTCATTGCGAGTGTTAAGAGTCTCACTGAGGCTGTCACCAGAATGCAAATGGGTCATAGAAACAGGAGCAGGTCACCACAACGACCACGATCCAAGTCACAAAACAGGTCACAAATGTCCAGACAATCTGGGCAGTTTTGTTGGTACCACTGGAAGTTTGGTGTCAACTCAACCAAGTGCATGCAACCATGCGCCTGGCCTAAGCATAATTCTAAGACAGCGGGAAACGAGTAACCCCTCCCCAGGTCGCGACGACTGAGGAGGGGCGCCTAAACAGTCGCTTGTTTTATGTTAGAGACAGAAACTCTGGCTTGAATTTCTTGGTGGATACTGGCGCTGCTCTTAGCATCATCCCTCAAAATAAAACTGAGATTAGTCGAGAAACATCATCAATTACACTTCAAGCTGCAAATAAAACTAAAATTGCGACATTTGGGCAGAAAACTTTAACCCTAGATTTGGGGTTCAGGAGGCAATTCCCTTGGGTTTTCACGGTAGCCGACTTAGATCTGGCAATACTGGGGATGGACTTTCTAGAGAGATACGAATTTCTAGTTGACACCAAGAAACGGCGATTAACACTAAAAGAAACTTCGTATTACACAAAAGGCAAAGAAAGTCACATCAGCTCTCTTAACTTGATTCAAACTCCCCAGTAACAACAGCGAAATTCCAAGATATACTCGCGGAATTTCCAAACTTAACTAAACCAAACCCACAGCCTTCTAAAGACAAACTAAAAGTGAGTCACACTATCAAAACCGAAGGTGCACCGGTGTTTGCAAAACCCAGGAGACTAGCACCAGATAAGCTCAAAATCGCTAGGGCCGAGTTTGATTATATGCTACAATTGGGTATTATCCGTCCCTCTGATAGTCAATGGGCATCCCCTTTGCATATGGTCCCAAAGAAGAATGAAGGTGACTGGCGACCGTGCGGGGATTACAGAGCCCTAAACCGTCAAACCGTACCAGATAGGTACCCAATACCTCATATCCAAGATTTCACCAACGGTTTACAGGGTATGAACATATTCACTAAAATTGACTTAGTCAGGGCATATCACAATATCCCGGTGGCTGATGAAGATATTCCCAAGACAGCTATTACTACACCCTTTGGCTTATTCGAGTTTGTACGCATGCCATTCGGCCTGAGAAATGCGGCACAGACATTTCAAAGATTCATAGATAACCTACTTCGAGATATGCCATTTGCGCAGGGGTATATAGACGACTTGTTAATTGCCAGCCCCGATTTGCAATCACACGAACAGCATGTACAAGCAGTGTTGAAAAGACTGGATGAACATGGAATAAACATACATCAAAGTAAGTGTGTTTTCGGTGTTCAAACTTTAGAATTTCTCGGTCACACAATAAGCCCAGAAGGGATTAAACCTATCAAAAAAGAAGTGGATACCATCAAACAATACCCCGTACCTAGTTCTCTAACACAACTGAGAAGTTTTCTAGGCCTAATTAACTTTTATCGCAGATTCATACCAGGTTGTGCACAATTAATGCAACCTTTGACAGATTCACTTAAAGGAAAACCAAAAGAATTCAAACTGTCTTCTGACGCCATCGAAGCTATTAAACAGCTTAAAGATAAACTGGCTCAAGCAACTACGTTGATATATCCGAATTCTCTTTCCCCACTTGCTTTGATGGTGGATGCTTCAGATAAAGCAGTAGGCGGTACCCTTAACCAACTGGTTAAAAACGCCTGGAAACCAATTGCTTTCTTCTCGAAAAGACTCGCTCCAGCCGAAACAAGGTATTCTACCTTCGGGCGAGAACTTCTTGCAATCTACCTGACCATTAAACACTTCCGACACATGTTAGAAGGTAGGGAATTTATAGTCTTTACGGATCACAAACCACTGACGAATGCATTAAAAGCGAGAGCCGATAAATACTCACCTCGAGAAGTCCGACACCTTGACTATATATCACAGTTCACAAGCGATATCCGACATGTCAAAGGTCAGGACAATCAGGCGGCAGATGCTTTATCCAGACTAGAAATGAACGTGCTACAGCAGTCTACAGTAAACTTCGAGACGTTAAGACACGAACAAGAGCAGGACCTAGAATTACAAAACCTACTTAAAACAAACAATTCAAGTCTTAATTTAAAACAATTCCCATCACCTATCGATGGTATTCTAATTTATTGTGACACGACCAAGGCAATGCCGCGACCTTTCGTTCCCAAAAATATGCGAAAGTTGATATATAATAACTTTCATTCTTTGTCTCATCCTGGCGCGAAAGCTTCAACAAAACTAATCAATGCCAGATATATATGGCCGAATTTACAGAAGGATGTACACAAATGGGTTAGAGAGTGTTCAGCATGTCAACAATCAAAGATTAATCGTCACACAAATTCACCCATAGGTGTTTTCTCGCAACCAGATGCACGTTTTGCCCATGTGCATATCGACTTGGTAGGTCCTTTACCACGTTCAAACGGTTTTAATTATCTTTTTACATGCATAGATCGATTTACCAGATTCCCTATAGCCATCCCGATAGCGGACATCACAGCGGAAACAGTAGCCAAAGTTTTCATGCAGAACTGGGTAACCATTTTTGGTACACCCATAACAATAACGACGGATAGAGGAGCGCAATTCGAATCCGAACTATTTAATAACTTGGCTAAACTTCTAGGCTCCAATAGGATACGCTGCACTGCATATCATCCTCAGGCTAATGGGATGGTAGAACGTTTTCACCGTCAGCTAAAAACCGCCCTTATATCTCACTCAAACCCCAATCAGTGGACAGAATTCCTACCGTTAGTTATGTTGGGAATACGAACATCTGTCAAAACTGACGCACAGTGTTCAGCTGCGGAACTGGTTTTCGGAACAACTCTGAGACTACCAGGTGAATTTATTAACCCTAATACTAACAGTCAAAAACTTAATTTAGAAAATTATGTAGATCAACTACGGGACCACATGTCTAAAATTAAGCCGATTAATACTCGTGAACAATCGCGCGCCGTATATATACCTAAAGACCTAAGCAATTGCACGCACGTCTGGATAAGATGTGACAAAATAAAAGCACCACTCAGTCCTCCATTTGAAGGTCCTTTCAAAGTCGTCTCAAGAAAATCTAAATATTTCGTGATAGAAAAACATGGAAACATCGACACAGTAAGTATTGATAGGCTAAAGCCGGCTTATCTAGATCATGAACCACCATACGTGTTGTTAGATCGTTTAACTGACAAATCCATTACGGAATCGAAATGTAAAGATGATAAATCTTTACAAATGACTAAAACGGTTCGCTGGGCACATCCGATTAGTCAGTCAAGGATGTTGACAGTTTCGGCTGCAGGATAAAATCTAACCACGTAGCTAATCAGACCCTGCATTTACTTAAAAATATTTTTTCCCTCATTCCGCCTCACCTACAACTCCCCAGACCTTTTACCTTTGATATATACGTGTTATGTTAAATATTTTTTTAAAATACTGGACACATAAGCTAGGTATTCCGAAACGATGGCTGAGGATTTTAATCAAACTCATACAACTAACACTGGCAAATACAACGAATTCAAAAAGCAACCCAGGCGAGTTTTATAATTTCTTTTTCTGGTTAATTAACTATGTTAGCTGTACTTCTTATATATTTATATACATTTTTCACGTAGACTGGCTATACATATATACCATATGAACTACTTCTAAAAGTTTTCGGTTGAGGATATGTTTAGTAGCTTGATACGATTAATACTACTATTAATAAGTAGTTTTCTAGACAAAACATTTTGGATTAAACCATGGTCAAGTACTTATTAAAGTTCTCATCATTTTTTTTCATGTTTAGGAAACTTACGTAATGACTTAACCAGTTTCCCTGCAGCATGCTTTTCAGTGTGATCATATAACCCATCTTTATTGGCAATATTCAGATTTTTTTTAATTTCTGACATTTAAGAATCAATAACCGTGAAGATATAGTACAGTGCGTTACTGTAAGGTTACTATGTCAGCCGCATTGATTCCACATACCTAATTTTAAACAACTTATAAGGGAACTGTTTAGTAATCATAACATTGAACTGACAATATGAATATCACGACTATGCTAACGTTAAACCAATTATTATTAGTGGTCCATACAAAGTCCTGGAACTTAACATTAGCGTTATAAAAAAGACATTTTATGTCAATAACTGATATATATATATATTCTTTGTTTAAATATAACGTAAAATGGAAATTTACTAAACTTGTAGTTTTTTTTCTATAGTAATAATATTCATGTAAACAAAGAACTTATACTTTTCCAATATGGCACTTTGATATATCAATCTGTCCTCTTGTCATTTTTTCTCTCATATGTGCGCGACTTACGGGCAACAAACATCGTATTGAAGGTGGGTCTGGTGAACAAAAACGCAGGCCCCACACGCACTCGAACCTCTGCCCTCCTGAATGCTAGACCGCGTGCTTAGCCGTTAAGCCACATCAGACCACGGAGGAAGTGACTTCAATATTTCCTTACACCAATTAATCACTCATAATACTAATGAGTAATAGGACTTACACACTTCTGAGGTGCAAACCAATTCGTTACTTGGATGAATTGACGATATATTGCTTCAATATATCATGCATACCTAAATCAAACAAGAAAAGGGTATTTGACACAACTGTACTTGATCCGCATACTCTACACAATTTTTTTGCTTCTTAACCGTATATTCTTTTCCGTTTCGTGGAGTATTCTGATGCACCCTTGGTTACGCACCTAGTTGTAAAACGCGGTCATCACAGGCTCAAGGTCATGCGTTTGATCGATTTTGTTAAAGAGTCCAACTTCTAGCAAGTTCACCCTTTTACATATATGCATTACAAAAGAGTATTTTTTTGTTTTCATGGTTTTTCGTGCACAAGATATCTACACTATGTCTATTCTCTTCCAGAATACCAATCCGTTCTGGAGACCAAGCACTTACATGGAACCGAACAATTATCAATTACATTTATGTATTTCCATTTTGTATCTTATTATTTTATGCAGGCAGTGGAGCAGTTCTTCAGGTTTGCTTGATTTTCACCATTACCTTTGAAGTAGATTCTTCTTTACTTTTTACTTGAGGGCGACTCAAGAGGCAGGTGAGTAAACACCTGATAGCCGGTCTGAGCACGGAAAAATCGTACCTCACCAACATGGTGTTGGGTAGCCCGCTCGCGGCACTTCCTCAGATATTCTTATTCCACATTCTCACACTTTCTCTTGAAAGCACGCAGCAAACCATCGGCGATAGTTGTAGAAGAAATCACATGCTACAAAATAAGATGACAAGCTAGTAAATGAAGAGACATCCATGGACTATCGTTGACAGCGTCAGTCGTCACTGATTGTAAATCAAACAGTGAGCGAGTTGATAATTTTCCCTTGGGATGAGAAATAGAACTAAGGCGTTTTCGATAGTTAGGTTAATCGAACCGACGTTCCTACGGAAGTCGATTCTAGGGGGAAGCTAATGTAACAGCTTAGGTTGGTTGGTTAAGAGTTGACCCCAAACAACCAAGCATATGCCAAAACAGTATTGTTCAAGTATTCATTCACTTCCTTATTTTGTATAAGCGTTATATTCCCTATTATCTTATATTGAATGTTGAGAGCCTTTGTTTGTCTGAACAGATAATCCCATGCTCCACTGTCACCGCGCTAAGATCGAAATAAAGACCTATTCACTACTTGTCTGGTTTCTTCTATCAATAGCACGAGGGTTACTTTAAGGCACGAAATGCTCTTACAAATATTTTTCAATTCAAGTAAGTGCATTTGTCTCAGCGGAGTTATATATTATGGTGCGTTTGCCTAGAATGACAGTATATCACACTCAGTCGCCCTCGAATTCTTCGATCGACCTTGAAATACATTGGCATACAAGACACAGACACATGTATTGTCAACATCTGTTGTTGTGAAAGACGATTTAACTATGAGGTGAAAAAGCTTTCGAAACTATTTTTCTACGATCTCATCTAAATGCAATAACTGAGTGTTTTGGTTTTATTATTTTTGTATTAACCTTCAGAGACGCACTGATCTGACTCTCGTATGATCGAGTGATGTCAACGAGATAAAGATGGTGGCTATCCTTCGATATAATTATCGACTTCATTTACGTTAGGGAATTCGAAATGAGATAAATAAAATATGACAATGAATTTTGGATATCTGTATTTCATATACTCATCGCCCCAGAAAGACAATGTGAAAAACGAGGTAGAGAAGCAGCTGGAAGTACCAACTCCTTTGAGCTCTGCGGTCAACTCCCAGGTCGTTGAGAACAACACTAATCCAACTTCCTTTTCAGGTTCCTCAAGAAATATACTTCACGTGTGGGCAGCCGGGAGCTGATGTCAGCCCTCATACCTGTAACAGCACACGAGACCAAGTAAGTGATGATCAAATCCCTCCTACATCTAATAACTTATCTCCGTGACTAACCTCTCTCATGCTCGTTTATCACTTCGCGCTGCTAATGCAAACGATTCGAGTACTTGGAAGGTTATTCCCGGTATCATGAAACCACGCTCTGAACGGCATGCAAGAGCTTTTAGCGTCCGATCACTGTGCCAAGTAGGATAACAGGCTTCCTTAGTCAAGACTTCAGGATCTCGCGCCACCGATGTGCGCTGCGTCCCCGAAACGCGCATACAGGATGGGGGTAGTCTCATTCATTCGACCTCACTATATCAAAATTACGAACCAACTCGATTTACGCGCCTTATATCTGGAATCCTGATTCTGCTCCCCGTGTCCTTGCTGGTGTAGGTATAGCATTGAGTCCTAGGGCAGAACTAGCTTTCTTAGACTGGATATCAGTAGACAGTTGCTTATGAGCCGTCCGACTAGACGGAACAGTAAGGACTCGGAAAGATAGGGAGACTCGTCGTTGCCTCCTCGTCGTCTTTGCCTATTCTCCCACTTACTGCAGATCAGATGAGGTAAAAGATCAGCTTTACAGAAAGTTTTCTGACCTCCTTCAAAAAGTTGGGCGCTCTGATAAAGTAATAGTGGTCGGTGAATCAATGCCCAAGTATGCAAACTGAGCGAAAAGGAAAGACACCTAGGTGGATCATATGATGTTGTGGCTTAAAGTACAGATAATGGCGACGGTCTGTTGCGTCTGTGCTTTCTAGCAAATGCTAACTTGAAGCATGAGGAGAAACATCTTTTGACATGGCAAACCCCAAGTTCGTATCAACGTTGAACCCGACTATATCATATAGCTATCGGCCACCAATGGATAAAAGATCTATCGCTCGTTCTGGTGCACATGCTTAGATTCAGATCATGCTTTAGTGAGAGTGCGTGTTAGTCTGTGTCTTACTGGATGTAGGAAAAACACTGCAAGGAAACCTCTTAGAGTCCTACTTAATGATAACCAAGCCAAGAGTATATCTGAGGAACAACTACAAAAAGAAGTACATTAACCTTGTAAAGGTTCTCTACTCGAACACAACTGGTGTAGTGAGAGCTCATGGCGAACTGTCATCAGAATTGATTACCTCAAGTGGTGTTTGTTAGGGCTGTCCACTCTCTCCATTCTTGTTTAGGTTTGTGGTCGACGTACTTTTAGAGATAACACTTTCCTCATCTAGATTTTCAGGGGTTGAACTTCTACCAGGAGATTCACTTGTTGGCTTAGAATATGCCGACGACATAGTTTTATTTGGCGAAGACGCTGACAAAATGCAGAGTCTTCTGACCACTCTAAGCAACAATGCAAGCATGTTCGGAATGCGATTCTCCCCCTCGAAATGCAAAATGTTACTTCAAGATTGGGTTGCATTGACACCCGAACTAATGATAGGGAGTGAAGTAATTGAGTGTGTCGATCGCTTCACTTGGAAGCCTCATCAGCCCTTGTGGTCTGGTGTGTGACGAAATCTCGGCACGAATACAGAAGGCTCGACTAGCTTTTATCAGCCTGCGTCATTTATGGGTAGGCGAGATATCCGTCTATCAACCAAAGGACGGGTTTACTGCGCAGCAGTTCGTTCCGTTCTACTTTATGGCAGTGAAACATGGCCGGTACGAGTAGAGGATATTCGTAGGTTACTAGTATTTGATCATAGGTGTCTTCGAAACATTGTTCGTATATCCTGGGACAATCGAGTAAGTAACGCAGTTGATAGGAAACGGGTACAAGGTAAGGATGGCAAATCAATTAATGAAGTAGTGAAACTTCATCAGTTGAGATGGCTGGGACAGATGTTACGTATGCTCAATCACCGACTGCCCCGACGTGCGATGTTTTGTGGTGTAGGAATAGGTTGGAAGAAAGCTAGGGGCGGCCAGACCAAAACATGGCACAAATCCATGGGGTCACAGACAAGTGGACTGAGACATGTTGGTGAGTGTAGACTTTCTGGTTGGGATCCGCGAGGTGATAGCAACCGATGGTTAGAGACCCTGAATGACATGGCTCAAAATCGTTTGCAATGGCACAGGTGCATCCACTCTTTGTGTTCTCCCAAATTCTAATCTTCTGTATTCTTTATGTCCATTTTCTTTTTCCTTTTCCAGATTTATTTCACTGTATCATACTCCTTGAATAATATCTTCAAGCCCTAATTTTTCCGATTTCTGCCTATGCTCTTACCACCTCTACCACTACGGGATTTGAATCGACAACTGCATCTCTGTGCTAATGTAGTATGGCAATTCTAACTGATGTACGTACTTATGAAGTTCTAAGTTGTTGTTGACTGATTGACTGACAAGGACATAAAAATAAGGATGTGTACGGAAGGCCACAGTTTTCTATGAAAACACCAGTTACTGGGGAAAGGAAAACGAATCAATACTAATGTGCTGTCCGAGTTGTTCAGGTTCAGTCAAAATCTGGGATGAATCGTGTCAGTGTATATTAATACTAAACACCACAACACTAGTTCCAAGCTTTTATTTGAACCCTAAGTTGTTGCTATAAAATTTTGTGCTCAAACTTAGACCACTTATTTGTATACATGGTACTCCGTCCATACCACCAATATTGTTGATGTTCCGTGTTAATACTGCTACTAAATTGGTCCGATATGTAGTCTGTTCTCGTATTCACATACATGATTTTCCTAAATATGATAATGATTTGGAACTGGTGATGATTGCTCCTATATTTTTCCTCTTTGTTCGTGACTAGTCAGTATTTGTCTAACTGTCTAGCATAGGGTATCAGTTTTTCCCATCCTTGCCGAGTATTGGCTGCTAAAGTCAGTCAGCTACAACGTAGGACCAGGCACATATGTGCATCGGTCCAGGTTGCCATACCGCATCAGCACAACAAGATGAACACCGGATTCATAGCAGTGGTTAGGTCAAAGGTGGTAATATATAAGAGGAAGATTGCATATAGAGATATAGTACAAGAAAAGTCGTCAACACATACTATTCTGTTGTAAAATATAAAATCGCTCCTTATTCAAAACTGTTTAGTTGTCTTTAGATGTCACCTTAAAGTCTCACTTGTTTTATCCCACTAACTCAGATGGGATATCACTTTTGGATCGTTCATAAAAAAGGATGACTCAAAGGTACTTGAGCAAAAAACTAAGCCTCAAACAACTCGTTTAGTGTTTTATATGCTTATGATGATAGTGAATATTTTTGGTCCAGACTGAAGATACTAGAGGTATTGTATTCTCTAATATGTATGATTTAGTTGTATGAAGGGTTTTTGAGAAATATTCTGTCTACGAAATCCGGAACTATTTTCATCATTTTGACATTGTGATTTGGCATTGAACTTCATACGTTTATTTCCTTATATTTCACACAGATCACTTCCTTTTGTTCATAAACGTACGTACGATGCCAGATGACGAATATTGTGTATATTTTTATCCCCAACTACCTATTATCCATTTAGTTATGTTCTATGGGTCGTCATTTAGTGAGCACAAACCTAACTCACACTAACTTCATTTAAATTTTCAAGGTTATATAAGGAAATATTATCAACCCTTATGTTTACTGCACCTGTAGAAGATCCAAATCTATCGTTAAAGTGAATGATGTGAAGATGTATAAACACACTGATCAATCCGCATTGTACCCTGATCTTTTCACAGCTACACCGGACCTGTATCAAGCTCTTTGTTATGACATAAATAAATAGTATCTCACTTATAGACATAAATATAACCAACCATTATTAATTTACTATTATTGTCTTTATTCAATATTATATTTTGGTACAATATAGAATTCTCAGCTCAAAGTATTCCAAAAAGTTTCCGTTTCTTAAGTGTTGCTCGATCTTGACGATAAATATTGATAAATCATCAATTAGATGTTAGCAGTCCAGGAATCGACATATGAATAATGTACATTTTATCCAATATATGTTGCCAGCAACCACAATGTCTCAGACTGTGCTCCTTCATAACTTTTACAGAGGAAGGTCATGGACTTTGAACAGACGCACCTGAATATGTTGTGCAATTAATTGATATAGTGGTCTGTTGAGACAAACAGAAGACGGATAATTTGTTGAAATATCTAGACGGCTTGAACAAGCAGACCGTCAGATACTTATTACTGTTCACACCATAAACCGTATGAATCGACATCATTTGTTACTTTTTGTGATTTAACCAAAGCTGAAACTCTTTAGGAAAGTGTGTAGCGTGGCGTCGAGTTGTGATTAACTATGAACACCGCTACCAAGAAACACGTGCCAAATAGATCAGAAGGCGTAAGAAGCTCGTTCCAAATGACTCCATAAAATCCCCGAGAAGCCGAATACCAGAAGGCAATTAATGGACCAAGTCGAGGTTTATTAGCTGGCGATCTCGTGGCATCGAAAGGATACCGAGATCGTGCCAGGATACAACCTTGGTTACAGAAGGTAACCGAATTCGCGCGAAGTTACAATCGAAGTGTAAGTATAAGAATGGAAGCACGAAATAGCTGTCATTAGCACAGTCAAACAAAAGCACATTAAAACAAGCACTGGTACAGTTGGTTATAATAATAATTGTTTCTATTAAACCAGTCGTGTTCTCGTGATAAATGTGAGTCACTACAGGAGCCCCCCGCTAGAAAGGGTTTACACTTTCGATAAATAGCGGTTTGAATCGTGGGACTGATCGGCTGACGAGCGATTGTAGGACGGAAGAATTGGCGAACAGGAAAGCGATCGTTGATCGTCGAGTTGCCAACGAAGGTCGTTTTCGGAGAACGGTACCAGGAGCGATGTGCTGTATTTGTTGCTTGAGTTGGCATGCTACACGAGAGTGGTTTGTATCCAGAATCTGAAGAGGGCGTTCGTAGGGTGCGGACCAGAAACGCTGCAGACGAAGGACGAAACCACGTTGAGCCGAAAGACCAGAAGCGACCATAACGACCAAGTTCGAGACCAAGCGTATGCCAAGCATTCGAAACCAAATATCGACTGAGTGCGTTGACAAGAGCATGGGTGGCCAGTCCAGCTTTCGCCAAAGTTGACTGAAGTCGACGGAACCAAACGGAGATGGTCGAAGGCGTGGGCTCAGGAAACAAAAAGAAAATCAAAAAAGAGAAGAGTGTAGCATGCGTGTAGTATAGGAATAATCCTACACCGTATCGTTTTTAACTGTGCGGCTAGTCGCGGAAGCGTACGGGTAACCGTACTCGGCGACCGGAACGTGAGACGGTAGTCTCGTTCGCGTCGCGTGAGCCTGCAATCTCATCCGAAGTCAAGGGCGGCGTGGTCTGCTGATCTGGACGTGAGACTGTCGTCTCATCCGTAGACGGTGCAGATGACGCGTGCTGTTGACTGGGACGTGAGAATGAGGTCTCAGATGTATCTAGCGTGGGACCTGAAGATGGTTTGAGGATCCCGCTAGTAGGTTTGCTAGGTCTAGCATTGAATCTCAGGTTATCAGATAGGGCACTGTCATCGACGTGTGCTGGTTTGAGACGATCAATGCTGACGATCTCGACGCGTCCATATCGATCAACCTTGAAGGTCTTTTCGTGACGAGCGATCACGTGAAAAGGGCCTTCGTAAGGTTGTTGCCAAGTTTTGCGTACCGAATCTACTCGTATGAAAACATGTGAACAGGTAGATAACTCTCGAGGGAGAGCGACCTGTCGATGTTGTATTCGAGTTGACACCGGAGACAGCGTTCGCATAAATGCAGACAGTCGATGGACGTAGTCTGATTTACCGAAATTAGGTCTGCTCCGTGGTGTGAAGAATTCTCCGGGCAGACGCAATGTCGTGCCGAATACCAGTTCAGCGGCGGAACATTGTATATCTGCCTTCAAGCTCGTTGTGATCCCTAAAAGAACGAGCGGTAAGGTTTCGTGCCAGTTGCCGTTTTCGTGTGCTCGTATAGCACTTTTAAGTTGGCAGTGAAACCGTTTACTTAACCATTTGGTGCTGGGTGGTAGACAGATATGCTTATGCGTATGCATTCCGTACCAAGCAGCCGGGTCAGCGAGGAGAATAGTTAATAGGGGAAACTTTCTCGAATAAAGCGTGGAATTCATCGTCACGCGAATAAAAAGTAACAAGGATTCGGTACACATACATGTGAGTCTATTATATTAATACTATTATTATCGTTATCCGTCATGTCGAGTATATTATATATTAAAAAATATGAAAATATACGACAGACGTGGATAGATAAATCATAGACTCACCGAATTGGCTTCTTTGGAAGATTTGATCAGAAGTTGAGGCGTGTTCCAAAATACGGGTCACCAATTGTAGCGTGGCGTCGAGTTGTGATTAACTATGAACACCGCTACCAAGAAACACGTGCCAAATAGATCAGAAGGCGTAAGAAGCTCGTTCCAAATGACTCCATAAAATCCCGAGAAGCCGAATACCAGAAGGCAATTAATGGACCAAGTCGAGGTTTATTAGCTGGCGATCTCGTGGCATCGAAAGGATACCGAGATCGTGCCAGGATACAACCTTGGTTACAGAAGGTAACCGAATTCGCGCGAAGTTACAATCGAAGTGTAAGTATAAGAATGGAAGCACGAAATAGCTGTCATTAGCACAGTCAAACAAAAGCACATTAAAACAAGCACTGGTACAGTTGGTTATAAGAATAATTGTTTCTATTAAACCAGTTGTGTTCTCGTGATAAATGTGAGTCACTACAAGTGTGCCTGACTCCAAAAGCTCAGCAAAGCTACTGACAGTTACTCTGCATAGCGGTTCACAGATTAAAAATCAGTCTGCCTGTGACGATTCTAAGAGCAGTCAAAATATTTAAGCTCACCCCAAATACTTACGACTTACTACAATGCAAATATCTATCCAGTGCTCCAGAAAATCCTGATCTCAAAATCACAAGACAAAACTGAAAAAGTGATTGACCATATATTCTTAGGTGTTAATATGTCATTACTAGAGTGTTTTCCCAAATTTATGAAAACTGAAATCACTATTAACAGAACTACCACTTAACGTCGTATAATTAAGCAACGCAGTTTATGGACCGGAAACCAGCACGACTACTTACGACACTAGTAAACTTTTCAGTGGACACCCACAAAGTTACAAGAATCAGGACCTATTCATACAGCCCATAAACACTCCTCATAATGATGATCTCAGGCATTTCCGCACTTATAACTTAAAGAATATAGTCTACCTAAATACCCGAAACTGGGCTAGAATACCCCGTGGGAATCAAAACATCACAAAGCTGACATGTTTGGACTTTACACTGATGTCTCTGGAGACTACTCAGATCAGATGAGCTTGTAAAACTCTAGGCCCTCTTCTTCGAAACGAACACCCCATTTTTTGTGGCCCTCCTGTACCCAACTGTTGAGAGCGGTATTTCCGCTCTTTTGAAGTCATCCTCTACACAATCCGGTAAGGAGAGTGACAATCATTCTTCATCATAGGCTATCTCTCTTAGTAGTAATGATTTTCTGACTAACCATACGGATGGTCTCCAGAGGAATTCTTCAACGACGTGACCAACCCTGTCACAACTGTTCTTGTGAATCTTTTCTGTAGAGTAAACCAGCTCATACAGTTGGAACTGATTAACTCGTTCAATTATGGTCCGATTTGATCTTTGTATATTTATCTTTACTACCATAATAATAGACCCAATCCCGAAATTGTAGATGTCATGATGTGAATTGTAAGATCCATTGTGAATGTTTTGTGTGTTGAAATCCCTCCATTTATACACCTGAAGTTTATTTCTATCGATTCCTTTACTTGTACATTGTGTTAGTCTTTTTGATTCCATTCGAGTCGGTAATATTTGTATTTTATTATAGTTTTTATTTTTCCTACACCTTCACCAAGTTTCCATGTCCCTTCCTGAACTGCATTTATGTTGTCTTACTTGATACTTAGTCTTGATGGCAGCCATATTGGTTTGTCCCTCCCTTTGATTGTGTTGCTTGTACTGACTGGAATTGTTCATTCTTGATTGTGAATTGAGGCGCTCTCCCAGAATTGGAAACACTGTGTTATAAAGCAACCCAAATATTATCGTTTAAACGAGTCTGTGCGTGATCTATCCAGACAGAATAGAATAACATTTATTTGTTGTGATTGTTAATTTTCTCGCATCCTTTATGAACTTCCTTATTCATTGTAATTAAGATTTGATCAATTGAACAATTATTTGTTGAGTAGCTGGGTGGTCATATTTGTTTAAGTAATAATGTACATTCAAATCTGTAATTAATTCCAGAACCATCATTCTGCCCAATCACTTTGTTTTTGTTTTAACAGGACAAGGGCGCGTACCTAACCCACCTAAACAATTATTCTTCAGTCCAAACCTCAGTTTGGAAATAACATGGATAATAATTATTCGATGAGATCTTACGTGGAAGTCACATCACCATCTGAGCCGACTCGTCCTACTGTGTTAGTCAGCAATATGAGGTCTGGCTCTTCTGAAGAACAAATTTGAGCTGGGAAAAGAGTAATACATTTGACACAGTAAGCGAGAGGTTATATGACTGCGATTGCATGACTAATTCATGGTATTTCCATTAGCTGTTTCCGCGTTCAGCATCACTGATCTCTCCGTGTCAAATGTTGAGTAGTAACCTTCATAGCTACATCATGTACAACTTCGAGGATCGTGTGGTTGGAATCAATGCTATACAACCTTATGCGTAAAAGATGTGGACTGCGAAAGCTGTTATGAATAAATATTTAGTTAAGAACAGTAGATAGTAGTGATAAAAATTTGTGTTTATCAGCCGCCACAGACGCTGGTTAATTTATGTAGGATTTCAAACGAAGCCGATAATATTTGCCATTTACAACCTGGATAATTGGCTTGAAAGTGTGATTTGTCAGTACTTTAAATGGAAGGAACATGCAAAAAATTACTTCACAACATTTTACAGGACAGTATTGCTATTCATTTAGTCTTTTCTCTACCCTATATCTCAACATATATTCAGCTCTCTTTTAACCTCAATTTATGTTCTTTGGTCTTCGTCGTTTCAGCTTTTGTTAATTGTTACCTATTTCTACTATCATATGTTGCTGGGCTGTTGAAAACACAGTCACATTTGACTAAACACAAGGTCACTGTGCTGTACAGTGTATAGCTGTTAATCATTTACTGTCAGTTTGCGATGGTTGCCGGAATTCGTGCGGATAGGCACCTGATAACATCTTGTCGGGAATATTTCTATTGATTTACAGGAGTCGAACACTTGTTTAACAAATATTCCTTTTGTTGTTTAGCACGTTAGACTGTACTAAAGAAACCCGTAACAGTAAAGGCTGTACCGTTTAAAGTATTTTGTACACATGATTATTTCTTCTTCTTCAATTGTAGTCGCTCAGATAAGGTAAAGAACTGAGTTTTGATACAATTTAATACGAGTCGCTCAAAAACTCTTCGTTAGCTATCAAGGATGTTTGGTCTAATAGAATACAATTTGTTTCGATACGTATATGTTTACATCGAAAACTAGTATTTCTGAAATCACAGGTACACTTACCCTCCCATAAGAATAAAGGCCTTAGTTTCGACTTAAAGGACCTGTATCACATGCTGTCCTCCAAGTAGTTGAACAGGAACTCAAACGACCCGAAAAGCTGGTAGTTATTGAAACAATGAGCTCAGAATGGAATGGACCGATGGTGGAAGTGAGCAAGACTGAAGACCTAGAAGCTCATCAGAATCCCCTACACTTACATGAAGATCTGTAGGATTTAATCTGTCTTAGAGATATTTTGCTAGAACTTTAAACGCGATACTGGCGATCGCAGAGTCTATGTGAATGCTATAGTCAGAACAATGACGAGTGAAAAGGTCTCCACGTCATAAATACACACAAGGAACTATTCTGATATAATCGGCAACATTTCGGAGTCAAGATGGCCACATACATATTTCAGAAAATAAAGGATACCATGCTACAGGATGTCTCAATTGCTACAGCTTATCTGGATGACATTGTACTCACAGGAGTACATAGGATGAGCTTAGAAAAGAAGCTCGATCTGATGCCGTCGCCAATAGCCGAATGTGGACTCGTGCTCCGCGCAGAAAAATGTAACCTTTGCGTAAACATTGTACGCTACGTCATGTTTATAATCGGCGAATATGTCACGAGAACAGATCCAGAGAATGCCCAAGTAGTGAAATCAATGCCCAGACAGACGGATGCACCCACACTATGATCCATTTCAGAATTAGTTAGCCACTATGAAGAAAGCCCTCCCAACCCTCACCGCTCTCGCAGAAGAATAGTAAATATAATTGGTCTACCGACTATAAAGCTGATCTCGAACAAATCAAGAAACAACTAGTTTCGGATCTGCCGCTTACTCATTACGATTTATCCTTGAATGTTATAATCTCATTGGGCGTTTCGAACTACGGCATTAGAACAATCACTTCTCACATCATCCCACATCCATCTGAGTGAGTCATGCCATATGCAGCTCCACTGTTAGCAACAGCAGAACGCAACTGCGGTCAGATCATGAATGGAGCATTGTCAATTGTCTTCTGTGTAAAGAAGTTTCACAATTTTACATTTGGACGTCCGTTCACGCTATCAACTGACCACGAAATATTATTGACCGTATTTGGCTCGAATAAAGGGGTTACAGCATATACAGCAAACAGACTTCAACGATAGAGGACTACACTGTTGGGTTGTAGCTTCTAGATCAAGTACCAGTCCACTACTGATTCTGGATGAGGTTACTCCTCGGTTAGACTGATTGGTCCACAAATAAAACGCGAAGAAGATACCGTGATGTCAGCAGACAAAACGGAATCAAGATTTCAACAGATGTTGGAGGAAGCAGTTTATTGTCTACCAGTTACTTCCAATTCTACCAAAGAAGGTACGGAAGATGACGGCATATTAAGAAACGTTAGGGGTTGTCTTCTCAATAAATAACCGAAACTTCGTCTTCAAGGATAACGGCCGCGATATTTTTACCGGTGAGACTCAACGATAATTGTTGATTCATGTATTACGTTCAGTGACATAATCGTTGTTCCGAAACCATTACGCCAAAAGGTTCTGAAGCAATTCCACAACGGTCATCCCGGTACCAATAAGACGAAATCGTCGGCTCAAAACAATGCTTACTGTCCTACAATGAATGAAGCTATCGAAACTAGACGCCGCAGTTGTTTCTTATGCCTACAAGTAGCTAAACATTTAAAAAAATGCAGACCACCACAACAGACAAAGCCAGACAGTTTATGGGAGAGGCTGCATACAGATTCCGTCAGCCCAGTGCAAGGCAAAATGTTTTTGGTTATAATGGACGCACTCACGAAACGGCCACAAGTCTATGCTATGGCAAATCACACAGTCATTGAAGCAGTCAGCAAGTTATCTGAACTGTTCAAATGTTTTGGATTTCCGGAGATCCTAGTGAAAGATGAAGGCTCACAATTCAATGCAGAATCATTCAAGCGGTGCTGAGAGGGGGAGACGAGGAGACAGGTCAGGTGGTTATAGAATTCTTAAGGTCATTTAAAACTTCCTCCAATCCTTATGTCCCAGATGGAAAACATTCTGCCGAAACAATGTTCGGAATAATTGTTCCAACTATATTCGACGCCATGTTGTCACCTGAAACAATGGATGTGCCCAGACAAAATCAGAATATCCGATGTTTCAACGTGGACAGCCAGTGAAACAGTCAGCAAGTTATCTGAACTGTTTAGTTGTTTCAAAATTTCTGTGACTTTGGTGAGCAACGATGGCCCATCATTGAACAACGTTGAATAGAGCAACGTTACATATTGACATGAAAATGAGATGAGTAACATATCAACCAACAGAAGTCGTTTCAGAGGACACAGCCAAACATACTACGCTCGATGAAATCAAAAATTCACATCGAACCAACTGTATATTAAAATGTTTGCAAATTTGATCGATAACATAATTTGTCCACTAACAGAATTTAGCGAGATTTTGTCGAAAGGAGAAAAAAATTCACAGAATAACGCGAAAATAGATATTGTTTTAACGACCTGAGGATTCAAATGTTTGTTTTCTACATTTCTTCAAGTATCTGTTAATAGATGACATTCCACTTGATTCCAACGTCTTCACATTATAGCTTGTCTCTGAAAAATATAATATCATATGATGAAAAACAAAACAGGAAACAAAGTAAACATGAGGGAATACTTGCATAGCATACTGAAATAAACACTCCGACTGTCATCACAAAACAAACCCTAACTAATGACGTCTTTCTGTCTGTTTTATGTTATTTGGTCAGTTCTAAGATAAAAGGTGAAGGGTGAATGGATAATGACGATGTCATAACCTCAATATTATTGATATCTATTCCCGTCACCATCATTGTTGTTGAAAATTTTCAGGAGACCAAACGGTATCTCAGATACAACGACAAATCGATTACTTAGGTAACCACACATCTCTTTAGAATTACAAATTTAATATTGCCCAGACCGTGTTTCTCTCCTCCTGACACAAGTGTTCACTATATACATTGGGTGAAAGATTATGTACACTGTGGCTGCTCATTAGGATTTGAAAGATTTCGTCACTTCGTTATACGAATCACAGCACGATTCAGGCTAGCAAGATTATTTAAATTAGTTTAATCGAGCATGTAAATGAGATTTATTTATTTTATGTTTATTTAGGGTTACGTCAAAAAATTATTTGGCTGATTTTTTGGTAAAAAAACACCGGTGTTTTTTCCGCTAACACCATAACATTATTCTCCAGAACAAATTCACGTAAAACCATATGAAGAATTCCGAATTTAAAATAGAGGACACTTCATTTTAAAACAGGCACGGCAATCCATGCACAAAACAAATAATTCAACATTGAAAGTCTTATTAGTGGTTAAGCAAAATTATAACATAATCAAATAGTGTAATCGTGACACATGTGAAATTAACACAAAGAAACTCACAATTTACTTCCATACGTAAAGAAACATAAACAAAGCCAGAGAAATTCCAACTAAACTGACAAATCCTAAAGACGCGATCAGTAAATATTTGCGTTTCTTCGATTTCACCGAAGAAACCTGATGTGATTCATCATTGGTAACTGACAGACTGCAAATATCCACGTGAAAATCAGCGGAAATGTTCGAAGGCTCATGGTGTGGAATACTCTGCAAATAAAAAAATATATATTGAACATGAAGTAACAAAACAAGTGTCTACCACTGACGAATATGTAGTGACTCACATTTATCACGAGAACACGACTGATTTAATAAAAACAATTATTATTATAACCAACTGTACCAGTGTTTGTTTTAACGTGCTTTTGTTTGACTGTGCTAATGACAGCTATTTTGTGCTTCCATTCTTATACTTACACTTTGATTGTAACTTCGCGCGAATTCGGTTACCTTCTGTAACCAAGGTTGTATCCTGGCACGATCTCGGTATCCTTTCGATGCCACGAGATCGCCAGCTAATAAACCTCGACCTGGTCCATTAATTGCCTTCTGATATTTGGCTTCTCGGAGATTTTATGGGTTTCTTTGGTTACGTTCGACCCTCGCCTTCTGATTTATCTGGCACGTGTTTCTTGGTAGCGGTGTTCACAGTTAATCTCAACTCGACGCCACGCTACAAATACTTCATTCATTCTAGATTACTGTCAGCATTTATAAAGAAATCAATGTGCAACAGACTATAACGAATTTCACACATTCACAATGTGATTGCCAAATATTCATGCAGAACATCTGCCACAAATCTGACACTAAATATCATGTGAACACACACCAACTCAATGAGCTGACATGTCCTAGATAGAACGGAAAAAGATGTCTGAAGAGATTGTGTGTACACTTACGTGTCCATATGTGTGCGTATGTGTTTACGGTCTGTTATAACGTTCGAATGTATTCACATACAATGAAGCAAAATACTACAATGTGTTTAATCATTCAACTCGCGTTATATGCCTATACATTGTTCAGTGTTTCCGTCAATAGTATTATACTCATGTTAGTTTAGACAAGTGTAATGAATACGAAGCTTCCACTTGATCGCTTCAAAGAGAATGCGTATTGATATAGTGAGATAAAGAGCAGGAGTTACGTTGTTGACTTATTGTGATTTTAGTTGAAAATTACTTCCTATTATAATTCAGTATAGCAATCACTCAGTGTAATATATGTTGTATTGTCCGTGCGGCATTTTATTCACCATAACACTCATTTGTGTAAGTTTGATGTTCATTCAGGATATGATATTCATAACGCGAACTATACTCAGCTTGACATGCAACGTGAGATTTTGTTACAATTTGATATATCTGACGTTTCCCTTATGAATAATGAGATGATTGTATAAATCAACATCTAAATGGACGCATTTTCTTCGGGCTAGAGTTATCGTCTTTTGGAAAGATTAAATATTCACTTGCATCAGTCTATAGAACTGTAATATAACGTCGATGAAATTTTGAAACTTCTCGTTTTCAGTCATAAGTAACAGACGACTCAGAGATAAGATATAAATACGCTTATCGGTGGCAATAAACCGTCAAGTAAAACATTGATAAAAAGTCAAGTACGAAAACTTGCAATGTGGAATATAAGAATATTGAAAAGTGTGTGTTAAATATAATGAGTACTTACATCATTATCTACCACAATGTCCGAAACAGTTTCATCCCTTTGATTGAGAATTATAATATTCGAATGATGAGGCTGAGAAATATTCTACAAAATAAAACAGTATATTCAATATGGCTGTTTAAGTTTTAGAAGCTTCTAGTTTAATACATAAAACGCTGATGTGATAAGAACTTCCTCAAACACTTCGGGTCACAGCTGGCCAATCTAGAGGAATAATCTTGGTCAATACTACGAAAAACCAAAACGGCAATTTATAAGGCTTTACTGATTTTCGAAACATTCTTCGCTATCTCACTAGTCTCAGAGTTCACCCCTCGAAATTGTAACTTCAACACTTTCGTATCACTCTGAATGTTGCAAGAGTTCAAAAAAATTATTTGTACGTGTACGTGTAAGTGTCCGTGTACGTGTGTGTGCATAATTGGTTACGGTCTGTTATCACTTTTGAATGTATGCACATACAATGAAGTGAAATAATACAATGTATTTAGTCATTTAATTTGTGTTATATGCCTACACTAATGAGTAGCATTTAAATGTTCTGTTGAGTACGAAAACTAGCAATATGGAACATAAGAAAATTGAAAAGTGTGTGTTAAACATAATGAGTACTTACATCATTATCTACCACAATGTCCGTTTGATTGAGAATTATAATGTTCGAATGATGGTGCTGACAAATATTCTACAAAATAAAACAGTATATTCAATATATTCAAGTAACCCCTTGCTTTTCTTAATATGCCGTCATCTCCCATACCTTCTTCGGTAGAATTGAAAGTAGCTGGTAAATTATTGACATGCTATTACGTAATAATTCGTACGAGTTTACCTCACTCGGCAAACGAAACGAGGTTCAAGAAACAGTGACACGATAGGTTAATCTAATTCATTATCCACGGCCCTGCTAACCAGAAAGAGTATTCGAAGTCCGTAAAGAGAAGTATATTCCGCAAAAAACAGAGTTCGAGAGATAACAGCACAAAGATATCCTTGGGAAGCATTACTAGCATACTGAAAGACACAACAGACCAATAGCGTTTAGGATTATCCCAAGTTGGAAATACAACATGGAGGCGAAAAGATAGCTTTAGACGCGAAAACGAAAAAATTCAAAATTTTGAAATAAAATTACAAAATTAAGGTATTTATCAAGTGATTTCTGGGGATCTAACATCCCCAAAACCTCCTCTCTTTATTAACGTACGTTCCTGGGGTCCATTTTCATTTTTGCCGTTTTCATCGTCTTCGGGGTGACCGCCTTCTGGGTCGTAGATCGAATTGCCCATGTGCTTCTTCCTGTGTTGGAACTGCGGGTAGACTAAAGGTAGCTAATAGGATATCAAATAGGAGAATTCCTTCTGTTGATGGGCGAACTGGGGCTAACCGCTTGAGACATGGTTCCGATGTCGAGTCAGCCTGTCTCCTCCTACCTCTACCTCGTACATGACATGGCCTAATTTTCCGGCCGCATATGCTTCAGTTCTGGAACCATGATTTGATCTGTAGTCCCGAGCAAAGACTGGACATGCAGCCTCGTACGTTGGCGGCTTCTGAGACTTTGGTAGTGGTGGCGATGGTGTGGTTTTCAGAAGCATCAGACTGTCAACCGTCCTCAATTGTCTTCCCATGAGCATCTCTGTCGGGGACTTCTACCCTTCCCTTTCTACTTGATTAGAGCTCTTTGAAATGTATCCACAAATCGTTCTGCTTGGTCGTTCGATTGTGGGTGTCAGGGTGGAGAGCGGAAATGCTTGATGGATAGCCGTTGGCAGAAATCTTGGAACTGCTTTGAGGTGAACTGAGAGCCATACAATTATATCCGATAACCCGTTGCAAGCGAACATCTTCGCCAATGGTTGTATCGTTATGGTAGTCGTCAGTGACAAAATGGGGACACTTTCTGGCCATTTCGAAAAGGATTCAGCCACGACTGGATGGGTAGTTACATTGATCAGACCAGCAAAATCGACAAGTATCCCGGACCAGGGATATTCAGGCTGTGGCCATGGGACCGGCGGCACTTTCGCATTACATTTAACAGCTTGCTGACACTGCGTGCATTCGTCTACTAAATCCACGATGTGTTGGTCCATGAGGGGCCAATAAACATAGCTTCCGGCGATGGATTTCATTAGTTTTATACCAGAATGACCAGTGTGGAACTGCTTTAGCACCTTTGATCTTAGGGACTCTGGCACCACCACTCTATCTCCAAACATCAAGCATTCATTCACGACGCATAATGAGTCCCAGCGGTGGTAAAGCTGCTTCAAGTCACCATCGAGTCCAGTTGACGGCCAGCCATTGGTGACGTATTTCATCGTTCTCTTAATGGTGAAGTTGTTCCTGGAGGCGGATCGTACTTTAGCTGCCGAGACTAGTAAAGCACGAACAGCAGTTGTCAGGTAATATTGCGCGTGGTCTTCTGTCATCAGGGAAGCAATAAATGCATCGCCGTCGGCTGTATGGTGTTCGCTGATAAGTCGTGACAGGGCATCTGCTTGACCAAACTGTCGGGTGCGCCGGTACTGAAAGTCAAAATCAAGACCCAAAAGTATCAAAGCCCATCTCTGGAGATGGTTTGCAGAGTGGCTGGAACACCAGATTTCCAACCGAAAATTGTAAAAAGAGGCTTGTGATCAGAGAGAAGAGTAAATCTCCAACCGTACAAGAATTTGTGAAAACGGCTTACTGCAAACAAAAGGGCGAGAGTCTGCATGCAAAATAGCTTTCTCTGTTGCGTCCGGGAACTGGTTTGAAATGACAGCACTGAGTCCAAAAGCTGCAGCGTAGGCAGCTACATAGATTGGCATAGACAGATCGTAGTGCATCAATAGTGGTTCTCAGTTAATGATTGTTTTCAGCCTGCAAAATGCAGCTTCGCACTCTTTAATCCAATTCCAACTAGTATTCTTATTCAGAAGATAAATAAATGGGATGTATATGTCACGCATCGACGGAGCAAAAGCATAATTGTAGCTGATCAATCTGAGAAATGATCAGAGGAGGACAGCATATGGTACTTGTTTTTTAAGTGAAAACATTGGCTTCAATTCGATCGGCAAGATTAGCTTTGAATTTTGTGCATTCCCCATCTCCTCACAAAGTGCCATATTCTGTCGTTTTAATGAAGCCTCCACTAAGTTCTCTTCCATTCTCCTTGTACTGAGTTTGTTGCGCATGAACTTTATGGTACGGTCTGTTAACTTCAGCCTATTTGTTTATTCAAGTCCCAATAAATCGAGCGATGGACGTCCAGTAAAATACCACTCCCATCACCGTTATTCCCCTTACCGCGACATCACAATGTATCTCACCATCAATGCTTAACATCCCACTGAATGCACGTTGAGCTGATTGTTTAATTGGGTATATTCGCGGTCTCCCAATCTTCTACGTTCTTCTGCTTATAAATATCATATCGGAAGCTGTGTTTAACTGCAGGACAACCTCATACCCATTAATCGTGAGGGAAACATATTTTCTAAAGTTATGGAAGCCGGTTTTGTTACGAGCTATCGTTACTTTGGCTGTTGGCCGCTTGAATCGTTTAAAATATACTTTAGGTCGACGGTGTTTTCGGGTTTCCCAATGACTTTGTTTGCGCCCTTTTCTGGGACATGTAGGACGAAGATGAATTTTAAACGGACTAAACCTTTTAGGATGCTAACCGCTACACAACCGTAGTAGAGAAGGTGGCTTGCTAGTGTCGTTACGATAATTTTGTGTTCCAGAACATTGCTATTCTTTTCTTTCGACCGCCTTGACGTGAAGAAACCGGCTACCGTTCTCTACCATCGAAGTTTCATTTTTCAAATTTACCAATATTTTGCATTCTGTGGTTACTTCCTGTGGAGAAATTCCGCGACAATGTTCGAATTCGCTTAAGATTTTTAATCGAATGTCAGCATCCTCGGATGAACACAGGCGAAAGACAGATACTAGGCACGTAGACTGCTCATCTGTCATGGAAAGCAACTTGACCATCGCACACACTCGGTTCATGATTTCTGTCTGTTTCATCCAGTAATCTCCTGATTTTTTAGTTACTTTCAAGCATTGGTAACGGATATTAAATGGAGATGATTGTCCTCCAAAGATTTGAGACAGAGTTTTGATTTTTTCATCGAAACTAATGTCCCGTGGGTTCTTTCGATGAATAAGGTTGCTGTAGCGTTCATGTTCTATCATCCCAAGTCTTCTCACGAGTATTCTGATTTTCGAAGCATCGTTCAGTCTGCAGAGTCCGTTGTGGGACAGATCTTAATACTTTTTGAATCATGAGTAAAACGTGACCATTTCTACACCATCGAAATTAAATACATGAATGACATTAATTACTGAATCGGTATGTGTCTGTTGTAGTTCAGTAGAAGCGATATTTACTGAGACATGCACATTTTCTGCAAAATGGCTTCCATAATTCTTATTTGAGATTTATCAAATTGCATATCTTAACGCTTCATACAAACTTCTAGTAAAACCACAGAAAAGTTTGTTATACTTTCTACTTTACAGCTCACAAAACATAAATGAACGCTTAACACTGGCAGCAATCAAATGTTCTGTTGAGTACGATTACAAGAAAAGTAGAACATAAGAATATTGAAAAGTGTGTTAAATATAATGAGTACTTACATCATTATCTTCAACGATAACCGAAACAGTTTCTTCCATTTGATTGAGAGTTGTAATGTTCGAATGATGAGGCTGAGAAATATTCTACAATATCAAACAGTACATTTAATATGAAGTAACGATACAAGTGTCTACCACTGGTGAATACTTCATTCATTCTACATTACTGTCAGCATTTATAAACAAATCAAAGTGCAACAGACTATAACGAATTTCACACATTCACAATGTGATTGCCAAATATTCATGCAGAACATCTGCCACAAATCTGACACTAAATATCATGTGAACACACACAAACTCAACGAGCTGACAAGTCCTAGATAGAACGGAACACGGATTCCACTGTTCACCAATATCTAAACAAAACCGAAGACGAGTAACTGAATTGAACATCCATTCACAGTGAATATATGCCAACAGAGATTGATTGATCGATGGATTTATTGATTGGACTATTGAATACTGATAAATCTTTCAATTTGACACCTGGTTCGGTTTCCTGAGCTCCCCTTGTAACACATATGCTAAATCCACACAGCAACTTGAGCACGAGAGAATAGGTGTGAAATATGGAAGGAACGCTTTATTCCAAGGTTAGTTTATGTACATCAGATCTAGGGTATTTTTAGCATTTTAGATCGCCTTGGAGGTCTGGAAACTTGTGGGACCGTTCTACACATAACAGCGGGGTAGGTAATATTCCAATCAGAAATGTGACATGTGACCGTTTAAGTTTCAGATAATCCTGAGAGATTGCGTCCAGTGGATAAGTGAAGTTGTCGATACGTTAGACTACTTCACCTCTCATCCTTTGTTCAGTTGTTGACTCAGGCCAGTCCTGGATTAACAACCTGCGTTTCGAGTAGGAGAAACACTTCCCACACATCCTTGCATTGCTGCTCAGGGCTGCCAAAAGGTTGCATTTTATTAGCATCTTCACCCAACAGGACTATGTCATTTGCGTATTCGATAAGTTGACCTCCTGGTAGGATAACGATGTCTGATAATTCAGTCGACGAGAGCGTTATTTCCATCAGTAGGTCTATGATGAAGTTAAAAAAAATGAAGAAAGTGGATAGCCTTGACGGACACCACTTGAGGTTGCAAAATCAGATAAGAGTTCACCATAAGCTCTGACTCGACTGGCAGTGTTGGAGTAAAGAGCTTTCACAAGGTTTCTGTACTTCTGAGGTACACACTTTAATGACGGACACTGCTACAGAACTTTTCTTTCAACAGAGCCAAATGCTGCTTTTGATTCAAAAAAATCACCATTGTCGGACGCCGACAAGCATGCCCATATTCTAGAACCTAACGAATGGTGGATATGTGGTCGATGCAGCCACGATCAGGTCTGGAGCAGCCTGGTTTTCTCGTGTTTGCAGTTCACGAGTCTTTGTTAGGCTCCCGATAGTTATCGAGGCTGGTATTTTAGATGCTATATTAGTCAAAATAATCCTTCAGTGGTTATCACAGAGGGATTTTGACCCCTTCTTATATATTGGGACAATCAGTAGCTGCAACCAGTCAGATGGCATTACGTCCAGTTCGCGGTATTCAGCAAAAATCGCTAAAATTGGACCACCGTGCTTAAAGACCTTTGGAGTCAATCCATATTGACCAGTTGCTCTTTGTCGTTCCAGATTAGCTATAGCCTTTCGAACTTCAGAGAATCAGAGGACTTATTTCAATGTTCCATTCATGGTGTTTTGGAATGGTGGGTAGTTGTAGAGTCGCTGAACGCCAGCTGAACTGCTCTCTAAAGTGTTCCGCCCATCGTTCCAAACGTCTGAGCTGAGAGCGGACAAGAGTGTGGCCTTTCTCCGAGATCATCTCAATTACACTTGACCTATTAATTCCAGTTCTTTAATATGCTGATAAGCTGTCTGATGTTACCTACAACCGCTGTCTTTTCCGCCTCCTTTGCTTTCGTTGCCCTTCACTGCTCACGGTCGTCCCTTAGAATTCTGGTTAACCTAGGTCTGATTTGATTTTGCTCTTCATCGTGTTCAGAGCCTGATAGGATGAGTTTATGAAAATCTATCAGTACAATAGACTTAGAAGAAATCCATTGGTTTCTTGTACCCCTTTGGTTTAAATCATTGATAGATGTCGCTGCTATTTCTACAGTTGTTCGTATACCTCTCCAAGCAACATGTTGTTCAGCCTCGTTTTCAGAACTACCTAAGTGTGACCTCAGTTGTTCCTGGAGTCTACTTTTGCCTTTCTTGTCACTGAGTTCAGTTCTAATAGGTCTTCTTGGTGTGGCTCTCTTGCGTCCAGCGAGGCTCAAGCAGATGCGTGCCGGTATTATAGCATGATCGGAGTCCGAACAGGTATTCCAGAATGAGCGACAGTCTTTAGTTGAGCCTCTCCAACGATGATTGATGGCAATATGGTCTATTTGAGTCCATCGTTGGTCTGGTGCAGGGGGTCCTCATGTTAGACGATGTGTCTCCCTATGCTTAAAATTAGTGTTTGCTAAAAATAGACGATTGTCTGAGCACAGATGCAACAGGCGGTCACCGTTGTGTGTTCACTGAGCCGGAATACTGAAATACCCACCAAAATGTCTTTCTGTTTGGTTTAAGCTACCCACTGGGGCATTAAAGGCACCTGCTACGAGCACTATGTCTATGTGCTTAGCTTTGTAAAGAAGTTCAGAAAACGTCCTGTAAAAGTCACCTTCACTTCATCCGGGCTGCAGTCAGTGGGAGCATAGGCAGAAACGACAAAAAGGCAACGACGTGTGCCCCTATCCTTCCGAGATCTTACGGAACCGTTCAGCTGAACAGCACGTAGACGACTGTTAACGGGGGTCCATTCTGATAGTGCTTGTTCTGTCCTCGTGCTTAGTGCCACGCCTATACCTACCAGTGCACGAGAACTAGCCATCAGGTCGCCTGATACACGGAGGGTTTATCTCATTTGCTCTCCGATTTAGCGAGGTGAGGTCAAGTCACACTAGGATCCTGTGTGCAAGTTCTGGAGACACAGCATACATCAATGGTACGAGATTCCAGGGTTTTAGCCAAGGATGCCTGCTGGCCGATTTGACACAAAGTGCATACGTTGAAGGCTCCAATGTGTAGTTTGAAGCAAGGTTTCGTTAGACCTGGAACAGTGTTTTGAGCACTAGAATCGTTGGTCACGGTGACACTTGAGGATTAAGTCAAAAGAGCAAGTTTACACTTGATAGTCTACGTAGGAGGAATAATAGGAATTGAAGAGGAAGACTGATTATGAATACAGTGACCGTGGTCTTAGAGGCGATTGTAGTGACCTGAATGCGTGACCACAGTGCTCAGAGGACAACCGCTTGAAGCCAATCACATACGACCATTATTGTGCAGTTTTCGTGTCGTATCCCTACTGGTTGGGACCTTACTTCCGGAGAACGAAATCCTTCTTACAGCTCTTCGACCAACCTGTCTGGCTTGATAGGACATAAGAAACGATCGTTCATGCCAGAAAAGCTCAATTGGTTCCTTACGAAGAGCACGTACGGCCACCGCGTCAAAATTGCACCAATGTTCGAAATGCATATTTTAAATCACAACTGAAGTCCGGTTGGTGCTTTGGATAAATAAAGAAACTGTAGAATTAAAGTTCCATCATCGAAAACTTGCTATGTGGAATATAAGAATATTGAAAAGTGTGTTAAATATAATGAATACTTGCATTATTATCACTCGTAGTAAACGAAGCAGTGTCTTCCATTTGGCTGAAAGTTATAGTGCTGGATTCATGATTATGACCAATGTCCTACAATATAAAACAGTACATTTAATATGAAGTAACGATACAAGTGTCTACCACTGGTGAATACTTCATTCATTCTACATTACTGTCAGCATTTATAAACAAATCAAAGTGCAACAGACTATAACGAATTTCACACATTCACAATGTGATTGCCAAATATTCATGCAGAACATCTGCCACAAATCTGACACTAAATATCATGTGAACACACACAAACTCAACGAGCTGACAAGTCCTAGATAGAACGGAACACGGATTCCACTGTTCACCAATATCTAAACAAAACCGAAGACGAGTAACTGAATTGAACATCCATTCACAGTGAATATATTCCAACAGATTTTGATTCAAAATTTTTTGAATCCCCGTCAATGGACTCTGTGCAGTTGTTTGCAGTAGAAACTTCATTCATGCATCTGCCTTGTTCAACGCCCTCATCTCTTTTTGAATTTGTGGAAATGTCTAATCTACGTCGCTTAATTCCCAGGCACGTTTTTCAAAACATTGCCTAAACTCTTTTCGACGACAGTCGGTTTCCAACGACTTTTTCCCTGGTATTACATGATCGCCACTTTATTGTCCACGTTAGAACGTCGGATATTCTGATTTTGTCTGGGCACATCCATTGTTTCAGGTGACAACATGGCGTCGAATATAATAATAATAACAATAATAATAATAATTTATTCTCAAATAACAATTTGTTACATGAGGCATGCCAGTTTACAGGCAAGATCAAATTGATAGTTGGAACACTTCTTCCGAACATTGTTTCGGCAGAATGTTTTCCATCTGGGACATAAGGATTGGAGGAAGTTTTAAATGACCTTAAGAATTCTATAACCACCTGACCTGTCTCCTCGTCTCCCCCTCTCAGCACCGCTTGAATGATTCTGCATTGAATTGTGAGCCTTCATCTTTCACTAGGATCTCCGGAAATCCAAAACATTTGAACAGTTCAGATAACTTGCTGACTGCTTCAATGACTGTGTGATTTGCCATAGCATAGACTTGTGGCCGTTTCGTGAGTGCGTCCATTATAACCAAAAACATTTTGCCTTGCACTGGGCTGACGGAATCTGTATGCAGCCTCTCCCATAAACTGTCTGGCTTTGTCTGTTGTGGTGGTCTGCATTTTTTTAAATGTTTAGCTACTTGTAGGCATAAGAAACAACTGCGGCGTCTAGTTTCGATAGCTTCATTCATTGTAGGACAGTAAGCATTGTTTTGAGCCGACGATTTCGTCTTATTGGTACCGGGATGACCGTTGTGGAATTGCTTCAGAACCTTTTGGCGTAATGGTTTCGGAACAACGATTATGTCACTGAACGTAATACATGAATCAACAATTATCGTTGAGTCTCACCGGTAAAAATATCGCGGCCGTTATCCTTGAAGACGAAGTTTCGGTTATTTATTGAGAAGACAACCCCTAACGTTTCTTAATATGCCGTCATCTTCCGTACCTTCTTTGGTAGAATTGGAAGTAACTGGTAGACAATAAACTGCTTCCTCCAACATCTGTTGAAATCTTGATTCCGTTTTGTCTGCTGACATCACGGTATCTTCTTCGCGTTTTATTTGTGGACCAATCAGTCTAACCGAGGAGTAACCTCATCCAGAATCAGTAGTGGACTGGTACTTGATCTAGAAGCTACAACCCAACAGTGTAGTCCTCTATCGTTGAAGTCTGTTTGCTGTATATGCTGTAACCCCTTTATTCGAGCCAAATACGGTCAATAATATTTCGTGGTCAGTTGATAGCGTGAACGGACGTCCAAATGTAAAATTGTGAAACTTCTTTACACAGAAGACAATTGACAATGCTCCATTCATGATCTGACCGCAGTTGCGTTCTGCTGTTGCTAACAGTGGAGCTGCATATGGCATGACTCACTCAGATGGATGTGGGATGATGTGAGAAGTGATTGTTCTAATGCCGTAGTTCGAAACGCCCAATGAGATTATAACATTCAAGGATAAATCGTAATGAGTAAGCGGCAGATCCGAAACTAGTTGTTTCTTGATTTGTTCGAGATCAGCTTTATAGTCGGTAGACCAATTATATTTAATATTCTTCTGCGTGAGCGGTTCACGATTCTTGCCTGTTTCATCCAGTAATCTCCTGGTTTTTTAGTTACTTTCAAGCATTGGTAACGGATATTAAATGGAGATGATTGTCCTCCAAAGATTTGAGACAGAGTTTTGATTTTTTCATCGAAACTAATGTCCCGTGGGTTCTTTCGATGAATAAGGTTGCTGTAGCGTTCATGTTCTATCATCCCAAGTCTTCTCACGAGTATTCTGATTTTCGAAGCATCGTTCAGTCTGCAGAGTCCGTTGTGGGACAGATCTTAATACTTTTGAATCATGAGTAAAACGTGACCATTTCTACACCATCGAAATTAAATACATGAATGACATTAATTACTGAATCGGTATGTGTCTGTTGTAGTTCAGTAGAAGCGATATTTACTGAGACATGCACATTTTCTGCAAAATGGCTTCCATAATTCTTATTTGAGATTTATCAAATTGCATATCTTAACGCTTCATACAAACTTCTAGTAAAACCACAGAAAAGTTTGTTATACTTTCTACTTTACAGCTCACAAAACATAAATGAACGCTTAACACTGGCAGCAATCAAATGTTCTGTTGAGTACGATTACAAGAAAAGTAGAACATAAGAATATTGAAAAGTGTGTTAAATATAATGAGTACTTACATCATTATCTTCAACGATAACCGAAACAGTTTCTTCCATTTGATTGAGAGTTGTAATGTTCGAATGATGAGGCTGAGAAATATTCTACAATATCAAACAGTACATTTAATATGAAGTAACGATACAAGTGTCTACCACTGGTGAATACTTCATTCATTCTACATTACTGTCAGCATTTATAAACAAATCAAAGTGCAACTGACTATAACGAATTTCACACATTCACAATGTGATTGCCAAATATTCATGCAGAACATCTGCCACAAATCTGACACTAAATATCATGTGAACACACACAAACTCAACGAGCTGACAAGTCCTAGATAGAACGGAACACGGATTCCACTGTTCACCAATATCTAAACAAAACCGAAGACGAGTAACTGAATTGAACATCCATTCACAGTGAATATATTCCAACAGATTTTGATTCAAAATTTTTTGAATCCCCGTCAATGGACTCTGTGCAGTTGTTTGCAGTAGAAACTTCATTCATGCATCTGCCTTGTTCAACGCCCTCATCTCTTTTTGAATTTGTGGAAATGTCTAATCTACGTCGCTTAATTCCCAGGCACGTTTTTCAAAACATTGCCTAAACTCTTTTCGACGACAGTCGGTTTCCAACGACTTTTTCCCTGGTATTACATGATCGCCACTTTATTGTCCACGTTAGAACGTCGGATATTCTGATTTTGTCTGGGCACATCCATTGTTTCAGGTGACAACATGGCGTCGAATATAATAATAATAACAATAATAATAATAATTTATTCTCAAATAACAATTTGTTACATGAGGCATGCCAGTTTACAGGCAAGATCAAATTGATAGTTGGAACACTTCTTCCGAACATTGTTTCGGCAGAATGTTTTCCATCTGGGACATAAGGATTGGAGGAAGTTTTAAATGACCTTAAGAATTCTATAACCACCTGACCTGTCTCCTCGTCTCCCCCTCTCAGCACCGCTTGAATGATTCTGCATTGAATTGTGAGCCTTCATCTTTCACTAGGATCTCCGGAAATCCAAAACATTTGAACAGTTCAGATAACTTGCTGACTGCTTCAATGACTGTGTGATTTGCCATAGCATAGACTTGTGGCCGTTTCGTGAGTGCGTCCATTATAACCAAAAACATTTTGCCTTGCACTGGGCTGACGGAATCTGTATGCAGCCTCTCCCATAAACTGTCTGGCTTTGTCTGTTGTGGTGGTCTGCATTTTTTTAAATGTTTAGCTACTTGTAGGCATAAGAAACAACTGCGGCGTCTAGTTTCGATAGCTTCATTCATTGTAGGACAGTAAGCATTGTTTTGAGCCGACGATTTCGTCTTATTGGTACCGGGATGACCGTTGTGGAATTGCTTCAGAACCTTTTGGCGTAATGGTTTCGGAACAACGATTATGTCACTGAACGTAATACATGAATCAACAATTATCGTTGAGTCTCACCGGTAAAAATATCGCGGCCGTTATCCTTGAAGACGAAGTTTCGGTTATTTATTGAGAAGACAACCCCTAACGTTTCTTAATATGCCGTCATCTTCCGTACCTTCTTTGGTAGAATTGGAAGTAACTGGTAGACAATAAACTGCTTCCTCCAACATCTGTTGAAATCTTGATTCCGTTTTGTCTGCTGACATCACGGTATCTTCTTCGCGTTTTATTTGTGGACCAATCAGTCTAACCGAGGAGTAACCTCATCCAGAATCAGTAGTGGACTGGTACTTGATCTAGAAGCTACAACCCAACAGTGTAGTCCTCTATCGTTGAAGTCTGTTTGCTGTATATGCTGTAACCCCTTTATTCGAGCCAAATACGGTCAATAATATTTCGTGGTCAGTTGATAGCGTGAACGGACGTCCAAATGTAAAATTGTGAAACTTCTTTACACAGAAGACAATTGACAATGCTCCATTCATGATCTGACCGCAGTTGCGTTCTGCTGTTGCTAACAGTGGAGCTGCATATGGCATGACTCACTCAGATGGATGTGGGATGATGTGAGAAGTGATTGTTCTAATGCCGTAGTTCGAAACGCCCAATGAGATTATAACATTCAAGGATAAATCGTAATGAGTAAGCGGCAGATCCGAAACTAGTTGTTTCTTGATTTGTTCGAGATCAGCTTTATAGTCGGTAGACCAATTATATTTAATATTCTTCTGCGTGAGCGGTTCACGATTCTTGCCTGTTTCATCCAGTAATCTCCTGGTTTTTTAGTTACTTTCAAGCATTGGTAACGGATATTAAATGGAGATGATTGTCCTCCAAAGATTTGAGACAGAGTTTTGATTTTTTCATCGAAACTAATGTCCCGTGGGTTCTTTCGATGAATAAGGTTGCTGTAGCGTTCATGTTCTATCATCCCAAGTCTTCTCACGAGTATTCTGATTTTCGAAGCATCGTTCAGTCTGCAGAGTCCGTTGTGGGACAGATCTTAATACTTTTTGAATCATGAGTAAAACGTGACCATTTCTACACCATCGAAATTAAATACATGAATGACATTAATTACTGAATCGGTATGTGTCTGTTGTAGTTCAGTAGAAGCGATATTTACTGAGACATGCACATTTTCTGCAAAATGGCTTCCATAATTCTTATTTGAGATTTATCAAATTGCATATCTTAACGCTTCATACAAACTTCTAGTAAAACCACAGAAAAGTTTGTTATACTTTCTACTTTACAGCTCACAAAACATAAATGAACGCTTAACACTGGCAGCAATCAAATGTTCTGTTGAGTACGATTACAAGAAAAGTAGAACATAAGAATATTGAAAAGTGTGTTAAATATAATGAGTACTTACATCATTATCTTCAACGATAACCGAAACAGTTTCTTCCATTTGATTGAGAGTTGTAATGTTCGAATGATGAGGCTGAGAAATATTCTACAATATCAAACAGTACATTTAATATGAAGTAACGATACAAGTGTCTACCACTGGTGAATACTTCATTCATTCTACATTACTGTCAGCATTTATAAACAAATCAAAGTGCAACTGACTATAACGAATTTCACACATTCACAATGTGATTGCCAAATATTCATGCAGAACATCTGCCACAAATCTGACACTAAATATCATGTGAACACACACAAACTCAACGAGCTGACAAGTCCTAGATAGAACGGAACACGGATTCCACTGTTCACCAATATCTAAACAAAACCGAAGACGAGTAACTGAATTGAACATCCATTCACAGTGAATATATTCCAACAGATTTTGATTCAAAATTTTTTGAATCCCCGTCAATGGACTCTGTGCAGTTGTTTGCAGTAGAAACTTCATTCATGCATCTGCCTTGTTCAACGCCCTCATCTCTTTTTGAATTTGTGGAAATGTCTAATCTACGTCGCTTAATTCCCAGGCACGTTTTTCAAAACATTGCCTAAACTCTTTTCGACGACAGTCGGTTTCCAACGACTTTTTCCCTGGTATTACATGATCGCCACTTTATTGTCCACGTTAGAACGTCGGATATTCTGATTTTGTCTGGGCACATCCATTGTTTCAGGTGACAACATGGCGTCGAATATAATAATAATAACAATAATAATAATAATTTATTCTCAAATAACAATTTGTTACATGAGGCATGCCAGTTTACAGGCAAGATCAAATTGATAGTTGGAACACTTCTTCCGAACATTGTTTCGGCAGAATGTTTTCCATCTGGGACATAAGGATTGGAGGAAGTTTTAAATGACCTTAAGAATTCTATAACCACCTGACCTGTCTCCTCGTCTCCCCCTCTCAGCACCGCTTGAATGATTCTGCATTGAATTGTGAGCCTTCATCTTTCACTAGGATCTCCGGAAATCCAAAACATTTGAACAGTTCAGATAACTTGCTGACTGCTTCAATGACTGTGTGATTTGCCATAGCATAGACTTGTGGCCGTTTCGTGAGTGCGTCCATTATAACCAAAAACATTTTGCCTTGCACTGGGCTGACGGAATCTGTATGCAGCCTCTCCCATAAACTGTCTGGCTTTGTCTGTTGTGGTGGTCTGCATTTTTTTAAATGTTTAGCTACTTGTAGGCATAAGAAACAACTGCGGCGTCTAGTTTCGATAGCTTCATTCATTGTAGGACAGTAAGCATTGTTTTGAGCCGACGATTTCGTCTTATTGGTACCGGGATGACCGTTGTGGAATTGCTTCAGAACCTTTTGGCGTAATGGTTTCGGAACAACGATTATGTCACTGAACGTAATACATGAATCAACAATTATCGTTGAGTCTCACCGGTAAAAATATCGCGGCCGTTATCCTTGAAGACGAAGTTTCGGTTATTTATTGAGAAGACAACCCCTAACGTTTCTTAATATGCCGTCATCTTCCGTACCTTCTTTGGTAGAATTGGAAGTAACTGGTAGACAATAAACTGCTTCCTCCAACATCTGTTGAAATCTTGATTCCGTTTTGTCTGCTGACATCACGGTATCTTCTTCGCGTTTTATTTGTGGACCAATCAGTCTAACCGAGGAGTAACCTCATCCAGAATCAGTAGTGGACTGGTACTTGATCTAGAAGCTACAACCCAACAGTGTAGTCCTCTATCGTTGAAGTCTGTTTGCTGTATATGCTGTAACCCCTTTATTCGAGCCAAATACGGTCAATAATATTTCGTGGTCAGTTGATAGCGTGAACGGACGTCCAAATGTAAAATTGTGAAACTTCTTTACACAGAAGACAATTGACAATGCTCCATTCATGATCTGACCGCAGTTGCGTTCTGCTGTTGCTAACAGTGGAGCTGCATATGGCATGACTCACTCAGATGGATGTGGGATGATGTGAGAAGTGATTGTTCTAATGCCGTAGTTCGAAACGCCCAATGAGATTATAACATTCAAGGATAAATCGTAATGAGTAAGCGGCAGATCCGAAACTAGTTGTTTCTTGATTTGTTCGAGATCAGCTTTATAGTCGGTAGACCAATTATATTTAATATTCTTCTGCGTGAGCGGTTCACGATTCTTGCCTGTTTCATCCAGTAATCTCCTGGTTTTTTAGTTACTTTCAAGCATTGGTAACGGATATTAAATGGAGATGATTGTCCTCCAAAGATTTGAGACAGAGTTTTGATTTTTTCATCGAAACTAATGTCCCGTGGGTTCTTTCGATGAATAAGGTTGCTGTAGCGTTCATGTTCTATCATCCCAAGTCTTCTCACGAGTATTCTGATTTTCGAAGCATCGTTCAGTCTGCAGAGTCCGTTGTGGGACAGATCTTAATACTTTTTGAATCATGAGTAAAACGTGACCATTTCTACACCATCGAAATTAAATACATGAATGACATTAATTACTGAATCGGTATGTGTCTGTTGTAGTTCAGTAGAAGCGATATTTACTGAGACATGCACATTTTCTGCAAAATGGCTTCCATAATTCTTATTTGAGATTTATCAAATTGCATATCTTAACGCTTCATACAAACTTCTAGTAAAACCACAGAAAAGTTTGTTATACTTTCTACTTTACAGCTCACAAAACATAAATGAACGCTTAACACTGGCAGCAATCAAATGTTCTGTTGAGTACGATTACAAGAAAAGTAGAACATAAGAATATTGAAAAGTGTGTTAAATATAATGAGTACTTACATCATTATCTTCAACGATAACCGAAACAGTTTCTTCCATTTGATTGAGAGTTGTAATGTTCGAATGATGAGGCTGAGAAATATTCTACAATATCAAACAGTACATTTAATATGAAGTAACGATACAAGTGTCTACCACTGGTGAATACTTCATTCATTCTACATTACTGTCAGCATTTATAAACAAATCAAAGTGCAACAGACTATAACGAATTTCACACATTCACAATGTGATTGCCAAATATTCATGCAGAACATCTGCCACAAATCTGACACTAAATATCATGTGAACACACACAAACTCAACGAGCTGACAAGTCCTAGATAGAACGGAACACGGATTCCACTGTTCACCAATATCTAAACAAAACCGAAGACGAGTAACTGAATTGAACATCCATTCACAGTGAATATATGCCAACAGAGATTGATTGATCGATGGATTTATTGATTGGACTATTGAATACTGATAAATCTTTCAATTTGACACCTGGTTCGGTTTCCTGAGCTCCCCTTGTAACACATATGCTAAATCCACACAGCAACTTGAGCACGAGAGAATAGGTGTGAAATATGGAAGGAACGCTTTATTCCAAGGTTAGTTTATGTACATCAGATCTAGGGTATTTTTAGCATTTTAGATCGCCTTGGAGGTCTGGAAACTTGTGGGACCGTTCTACACATAACAGCGGGGTAGGTAATATTCCAATCAGAAATGTGACATGTGACCGTTTAAGTTTCAGATAATCCTGAGAGATTGCGTCCAGTGGATAAGTGAAGTTGTCGATACGTTAGACTACTTCACCTCTCATCCTTTGTTCAGTTGTTGACTCAGGCCAGTCCTGGATTAACAACCTGCGTTTCGAGTAGGAGAAACACTTCCCACACATCCTTGCATTGCTGCTCAGGGCTGCCAAAAGGTTGCATTTTATTAGCATCTTCACCCAACAGGACTATGTCATTTGCGTATTCGATAAGTTGACCTCCTGGTAGGATAACGATGTCTGATAATTCAGTCGACGAGAGCGTTATTTCCATCAGTAGGTCTATGATGAAGTTAAAAAAAATGAAGAAAGTGGATAGCCTTGACGGACACCACTTGAGGTTGCAAAATCAGATAAGAGTTCACCATAAGCTCTGACTCGACTGGCAGTGTTGGAGTAAAGAGCTTTCACAAGGTTTCTGTACTTCTGAGGTACACACTTTAATGACGGACACTGCTACAGAACTTTTCTTTCAACAGAGCCAAATGCTGCTTTTGATTCAAAAAAATCACCATTGTCGGACGCCGACAAGCATGCCCATATTCTAGAACCTAACGAATGGTGGATATGTGGTCGATGCAGCCACGATCAGGTCTGGAGCAGCCTGGTTTTCTCGTGTTTGCAGTTCACGAGTCTTTGTTAGGCTCCCGATAGTTATCGAGGCTGGTATTTTAGATGCTATATTAGTCAAAATAATCCTTCAGTGGTTATCACAGAGGGATTTTGACCCCTTCTTATATATTGGGACAATCAGTAGCTGCAACCAGTCAGATGGCATTACGTCCAGTTCGCGGTATTCAGCAAAAATCGCTAAAATTGGACCACCGTGCTTAAAGACCTTTGGAGTCAATCCATATTGACCAGTTGCTCTTTGTCGTTCCAGATTACTATAGCCTTTCGAACTTCAGAGAATCAGAGGACTTATTTCAATGTTCCATTCATGGTGTTTTGGAATGGTGGGTAGTTGTAGAGTCGCTGAACGCCAGCTGAACTGCTCTCTAAAGTGTTCCGCCCATCGTTCCAAACGTCTGAGCTGAGAGCGGACAAGAGTGTGGCCTTTCTCCGAGATCATCTCAATTACACTTGACCTATTAATTCCAGTTCTTTAATATGCTGATAAGCTGTCTGATGTTACCTACAACCGCTGTCTTTTCCGCCTCCTTTGCTTTCGTTGCCCTTCACTGCTCACGGTCGTCCCTTAGAATTCTGGTTAACCTAGGTCTGATTTGATTTTGCTCTTCATCGTGTTCAGAGCCTGATAGGATGAGTTTATGAAAATCTATCAGTACAATAGACTTAGAAGAAATCCATTGGTTTCTTGTACCCCTTTGGTTTAAATCATTGATAGATGTCGCTGCTATTTCTACAGTTGTTCGTATACCTCTCCAAGCAACATGTTGTTCAGCCTCGTTTTCAGAACTACCTAAGTGTGACCTCAGTTGTTCCTGGAGTCTACTTTTGCCTTTCTTGTCACTGAGTTCAGTTCTAATAGGTCTTCTTGGTGTGGCTCTCTTGCGTCCAGCGAGGCTCAAGCAGATGCGTGCCGGTATTATAGCATGATCGGAGTCCGAACAGGTATTCCAGAATGAGCGACAGTCTTTAGTTGAGCCTCTCCAACGATGATTGATGGCAATATGGTCTATTTGAGTCCATCGTTGGTCTGGTGCAGGGGGTCCTCATGTTAGACGATGTGTCTCCCTATGCTTAAAATTAGTGTTTGCTAAAAATAGACGATTGTCTGAGCACAGATGCAACAGGCGGTCACCGTTGTGTGTTCACTGAGCCGGAATACTGAAATACCCACCAAAATGTCTTTCTGTTTGGTTTAAGCTACCCACTGGGGCATTAAAGGCACCTGCTACGAGCACTATGTCTATGTGCTTAGCTTTGTAAAGAAGTTCAGAAAACGTCCTGTAAAAGTCACCTTCACTTCATCCGGGCTGCAGTCAGTGGGAGCATAGGCAGAAACGACAAAAAGGCAACGACGTGTGCCCCTATCCTTCCGAGATCTTACGGAACCGTTCAGCTGAACAGCACGTAGACGACTGTTAACGGGGGTCCATTCTGATAGTGCTTGTTCTGTCCTCGTGCTTAGTGCCACGCCTATACCTACCAGTGCACGAGAACTAGCCATCAGGTCGCCTGATACACGGAGGGTTTATCTCATTTGCTCTCCGATTTAGCGAGGTGAGGTCAAGTCACACTAGGATCCTGTGTGCAAGTTCTGGAGACACAGCATACATCAATGGTACGAGATTCCAGGGTTTTAGCCAAGGATGCCTGCTGGCCGATTTGACACAAAGTGCATACGTTGAAGGCTCCAATGTGTAGTTTGAAGCAAGGTTTCGTTAGACCTGGAACAGTGTTTTGAGCACTAGAATCGTTGGTCACGGTGACACTTGAGGATTAAGTCAAAAGAGCAAGTTTACACTTGATAGTCTACGTAGGAGGAATAATAGGAATTGAAGAGGAAGACTGATTATGAATACAGTGACCGTGGTCTTAGAGGCGATTGTAGTGACCTGAATGCGTGACCACAGTGCTCAGAGGACAACCGCTTGAAGCCAATCACATACGACCATTATTGTGCAGTTTTCGTGTCGTATCCCTACTTGTTGGGACCTTACTTCCGGAGAACGAAATCCTTCTTACAGCTCTTCGACCAACCTGTCTGGCTTGATAGGACATAAGAAACGATCGTTCATGCCAGAAAAGCTCAATTGGTTCCTTACGAAGAGCACGTACGGCCACCGCGTCAAAATTGCACCAATGTTCGAAATGCATATTTTAAATCACAACTGAAGTCCGGTTGGTGCTTTGGATAAATAAAGAAACTGTAGAATTAAAGTTCCATCATCGAAAACTTGCTATGTGGAATATAAGAATATTGAAAAGTGTGTTAAATATAATGAATACTTGCATTATTATCACTCGTAGTAAACGAAGCAGTGTCTTCCATTTGGCTGAAAGTTATAGTGCTGGATTCATGATTATGACCAATGTCCTACAATATAAAACAGTACATTTAATATGAAGTAACGATACAAGTGTCTACCACTGGTGAATACTTCATTCATTCTACATTACTGTCAGCATTTATAAACAAATCAAAGTGCAACAGACTATAACGAATTTCACACATTCACAATGTGATTGCCAAATATTCATGCAGAACATCTGCCACAAATCTGACACTAAATATCATGTGAACACACACAAACTCAACGAGCTGACAAGTCCTAGATAGAACGGAACACGGATTCCACTGTTCACCAATATCTAAACAAAACCGAAGACGAGTAACTGAATTGAACATCCATTCACAGTGAATATATGCCAACAGAGATTGATTGATCGATGGATTTATTGATTGGACTATTGAATACTGATAAATCTTTCAATTTGACACCTGGTTCGGTTTCCTGAGCTCCCCTTGTAACACATATGCTAAATCCACACAGCAACTTGAGCACGAGAGAATAGGTGTGAAATATGGAAGGAACGCTTTATTCCAAGGTTAGTTTATGTACATCAGATCTAGGGTATTTTTAGCATTTTAGATCGCCTTGGAGGTCTGGAAACTTGTGGGACCGTTCTACACATAACAGCGGGGTAGGTAATATTCCAATCAGAAATGTGTCTTGTGAGTGTTTATATTTTAGAAGCTTTTAGTATATTACTTCATACGCTGATATGATATGATCTGCGCCAATCTTTTCGGGGAACGGCTCACCGTTCTGGTTGAGTAATCTTGGTAAATATTCCGATAAACGAAGGCGGCATTTCGAATGCCTTTCTAACTTCGTAAACGGTTTTCGCCATCTCACTAGTCTCAAAGGTCACCAGTCACAATTTAGCTTCAACACTTTCGTATCATTCTGAATGTTGCAAGAGTTCAAAAAAATTATCTGTACGTGTACGTGTAAGTGTCCGTGTACGTGTGTGTGCATAATTGGTTACGATCTGTTATCACTTTTGAATGTATGCACATACAATGAAGTGAAATAATACAATGTATTTAGTCATTTAATTTGTGTTATATGCCCACACTAATGAGTAGCATTTTAATGTTCTGTTGAGTACGAAAACTAGCAATATGGAACATAAGAAAATTGAAAAGGTTGTGTTAAATATAATAAGTACTTACATTACTAGCATCCATGGTAACCGAAGCATTTTCATCCATTTGATTGAAAGTTATAATGTTGGAATTATGACGCTGACAAATATTCTACAAAATAAAACAGTATATTCAATATGAAGTAACGAAACAAGTGTCTACCACTGATGAATACTTCATTCAGCCTACATTACTGTTAGCATTTATAAACAAATCAAAGTCCTACAAACTTTAACTGATGCTAAATATGATAATATCTAACATCAACTCAATAAGTTGTCAAATCATACATCGTATAACTTCAATGAACACTTACCTCAACTTCTGATTTCACGAAAATCTGTGAAATTTCATCAGTTTTCGTCGACTTTATATCAATATTTCTGATTGAATATCCCCTCTTGATTTGTCAATTCATAGTGTCTTATAAAAGAATGAAATATGATCAAAATCGTTGTTTCATTGGTAACTAATCATTAAAATAATTGGAATTTTAATTAGAATCTTATATCTTCACTTTCTTCTCATGATCTTGTAGTGACCTCTTTTTATCAAGAGAACGCGATTGGTCTAATGAAAACAATTATTATGATAACCAATTATACCAGGGATTGTTTTACTGTACTTGTTTGTTTAACTGTACTAAAGACATCCATTCTTCCGTTGATTGTGACCTTGCAAGAATTTGGTTGCGCTCAGTAACCATACTTGTAACCTGGCACGATCTCGGTATTATTTCAATACCACGAGATCGCTAACGAATACATTTTGACTATAGCCATCAACTACCTTCTGATATTTGGCTTATGGAAGATCTTATCGGTTAACTGGCACGTAGTCTTCCTATAGTGGTGATCATGGTCAACCACGACTCGTCGCCACACTACAATCTATTCACATGAAATATTTGTTATTTCAGAAACGCTTAAATAGTGCCTTATTATTATTATTGGTACTATTTTTTTTTTTAATTTTGTGGTACCATTCTTATCTAGCTAGTTTTTTGTTGTTGTCAACCACTTTGTATTTATGTTTTCATTTATGTAGAATCCATCTATGTCTTGTTGAATTTTCTAAATTTAGATCATCATGATATTATCATTTATACAGTTACATTTGATTCAATAACTGGTATCTATAACCAAGTTAAGTAGTGAAAAATATCATATAAATGAAAACCATCTTCTGTAAGTCATACTGTGGTGCGTGCTACTTATATTGATATAAGTAGTATGCAACACAAGTCAGGAATATATAATGTCTGGCAGCAGAAGATTGGAAAGATCAAGAAAAAAAGAATGAGAATAGAAAGCTATTAGTATGGAAATGCAAGAACATTGAAATTCCAGACAATTATTGAACATTTTGCAAATTAATTATTATAGTATGATTTTTCTATGTTACCAAGTAACTCTGTAATGTTGTACAAATTATGATTCGGTTGTCCTCACTCATGTTCTACTTCACTACAATCCGATCATTAAAATCTCGTGGAAATCGTAACTCTTGAGGTTGATCATCTGTTTAAAAACTAACTTATTGTTATTGATTTATACCCAGTCTATTCATTATAGTCTCCCTCAATATTTCAAAAATATTTTTAAAAATATTCCTCTCATGACTACTGATTTCTTGATTGTAAATCAGAAGGTAAATAACAGAATGATTTTAAATGTTTGAACAAATAGCAGTTAGAGTTATCACATCAGATTATCGGAAGAAATGATACCAATATGAAACAACATCTGCATGGAACTCCGAAATGAACGATAAACAACAACAACAACAACAAAAAGATTCCATTTGCTATCAATAGTAGAAATTATAATACCTTCAAATAAAGTAAAATCATCCAATGATAAGTGAAGAAATTCTCTAATCCTTTAGCTTCCAACTAACAGCAATTGTTCAGTTGAAGGTATTCATTCAATTAATCAATAATGCAATAACTTTCAAAATCAAAGATTGTTTCTATTTTATAGTGTTGTTAATGTTACAGTATCAATCTTAAAAGTATCATATTGAGTCATTAAAAAAAGAGATAAAAACAAATTCAGTGAAGAAATTTTTCACTTCGACGAAATCATTTCTTTATGCTGTGTACCTGAATTTTATGGTCGTTATGTTATGTAACCCAGATGAAGTATCCTTTAAAATGATCTACATAGTGAAAAGAATGGGATCATATTATGATTGATGATCAACTGTTATAATGGCGTCATCTGTTATTAGATCTGGTCGTCTCTGATTATTATGTCGAAATCACTTAATACTTATTGTTGTAAAAATGAGGAATCACCGCTATTTCTAGAACTCGAAAGTAAGAACAATAAGGCCCCAAATGCTCTAGTACGGCCGAGGATGGAAACAGTTACCTCTCCCCTTCGAAATGCTCTCACGCGTTTACAGCCAATCCCAGGGAAGTCCTACTTACTGACTTCTCGTAGCATTGCTGTTGTTTACGAAAATGAGAGGACGAAAAGCGAATGTCTGGCGCTTTACCCAGGTTGGTGGAGACGGAGGGTAGACCTAGGGGAGTTTGAAAACCCTGACTTCAAACCAATGGTGCACATGGGCTCCAGGATTATGAAGGAACAAATGACATATGGACCATTTGTTGGTCACCGACTACCGACATGATTCACTGCCTTGTGAATCAGACCTTCAAGTTGAAGGCTCTGGACGTGACCTACTAAGAAAACCACCTGCTTCAGTTTGGGCACCCGGGCAGTATCATAGCCATGCACAAACCAATTGACTTGTGTGGCGTCTATATATCCGGTATCTCTTTGTACCAATATTAATGTGTCCAAATAAAGAAATAAATCAAAATAAGAACACTAAGACTGGTACAAGTAAAGATTTATTAAACCCAAAAAAACAACGACGACAAGTCTAGTCGAAAATACACTTAATTATATGTTGATTCGTACACTCATTTTGATTAGTAATTAGGTTGAAATCGTATATTACATCTCAGTCCAACAGGATGTCAGTCGCGGCCCGGATAGCTCAGTGGTAACGTCTCTGACTGTGAAGCTGCGTGACACGAGATCGAATCCGTCAGGGAGCGCCGGTTCCCTCAAGATTACAGGTACACCTTGCTGACGAGTGCCAAGTAGCACGAAAGCCGGGCTCAAGGTTTCCTGTCGACTACCTCAAACCACCATCTAATCTCAATATGAAAAATACTTAGTGTAACATGTGATGTTGACCATAGTTCATGTTCATTATTGTTACAAGAATATCATATCTTCAAGAAACACTACACTGAATAACCATCATATTGGATTAAATGAATGTAATTTTGACTTTTTTGTCTACGCAAAATACTTCGGATTCGTTGACTGGACACTATTAGCAACAACGTACTGTGAGAGAGAACAAACCAGATCTCAGCGGAGGAAGAAATCAGGAAGAAGCACTGGAAGTGGATAGGACACACATTGAGGAAAACACCCAACTGCGTCACAAGATAAGCCCTCACATGGAATCCTGAAGGCCAAAGGGAAAGAGGAAGACCAAAGAACACATTACGCCGAGAAATGGAAATAGACATGAGAAAAATGAACAAGAATTGCAGGGAACTAGAAAAGAAGGCGGAGGACAGAGTGGGTTGTAGAATGCTGGTCGCTTGCCTATAATCCATTGAGAGTAACAGGCTTAAGTAAGTAAGTAAAGTAATTTTGACTTTTCATCCCGTCCTAATAAATCAAAAAGAACCCGAATTAGAACTCATACATTACTGAAGCGTTAGTAATTCACTAATTCAAGCCTAAACTTTGTATTACATAAGCAGTACATTTCATCTGTCATGCTTCCTTAGCCTTGATTTCCTATGATTCCCTCCTTACTAACTCATTCATCATTTTCATTCTCTTATTCTCTTCGAACTTGTCAACTATTATGTAATCTTCTTTTAATATTCATAATCTTAAAACACTTTATCTTGTTATCTCTTTCTTTTCATTTAATAGATTCATACATATCTATTAAACACAACCATAGATGATTTCATCAATAAGAAACTTCACTTCATTAAATTCATTTTCAATTTCATACAATAAAACTATTTAGTTGGAATCAATTATCATCATCATAATGATAATAATCTTTGTAATATCAAGTTCATACAATTAGAGAATACCATCTACTATTTGAAAATTTTTCATAATTAATAATCACACCATATTTGTACATCTTTCATCTTATACCCAATTAGATGGAATGTAGATATAAACTAAATATTGATGATAATTTCTTAAATAATTTGGTTTTTACAGACAATTTAGGTCAACAGACTAAGATTTAATAATACCATTTTCAGATTATAATATTTGGCATGAAATAGCATATAATAAGACTAATATCAGAAAAGGTTTTCTGTGGATATTATAGTAATTTTAATAGTTCAGATCATAAGTCGATTGAAGTTAAACCATCATGGAAAATCTAAAGGAGTCCTACAGTAGGATGAAACGACTGTCTAGTGCTTCTAGGTTTTCCTTTGGTTGTCTAGCTTCAATTGATACATGATCTCGATGATTAAAATTACTACAATATCCACAAAAACCCATTCTGATATTAATCAATATATGCTCACTAGTGACTGGCTTCAAGAGGTATTTCCTAGAGTTCTAGTGAAAAGTAGTGGCCAGTGAAGTTCAAGCAGGTCTGCTATGAGTTAGTAATTCACTGAATACATTGGTGGATGTGTCGCTTAATTTCGTGGATTAGTTGAAGGTAGACATTAACACCGTTGAATGCCGGTCGGCTCATTGATGTAGAGGTAAAGCGTTCGCGTGCGAGACTGATAGTTCGTGGAATTGGATGGATTGGATACGCACTGTTGATGAGCCTACAATAATACGAAACAACCATCCAGTACTTACAGATTTTCCATAATGGTCTAGCTTCAACTGACTCATGATCTCAACCATAGAAGTTAATATAATATCCACAAAAACCCCTTCTGATACTGTTAAATTAACCATTTATCAAAATGCTTGGTAAATTCTCTATTCAAATATTACGTAATCTGGTAGATGTTTAATTTCCTTTCTGCAAACTACTCATTTAAAAAAGAAGGAATATTTTTTGGGCGAATAATTGTTTTTAATGACTTCGTCATTAGGGAATAAAGTTACAAATTCATACTTCAATTACTACTTACTTACTTACGATTGCTACTCCTTGTGACGAAGTATAGGCTACCCATTAGCATTCTTCATCTAACTCTGTCCTCCGCAACCCTTTCCAATTCTTTCTAGTTGCTATTTATCTTTTCGATGTCTGCTTCTAATTCTCGATTCAGTGTGTTATTCGGGCCTTCCTCTTTTTCGTTTCCTTTCTGGATTCCAAGTTACCGCTTGCCTCGTGATGCGGTTTGGTTATTTCCTTAATGTGTGGTCTATTCACTTCTAACGTCTTTCCCTAACTTTCTTATTAGCTGCAAGCTTGGTTGTCCTCTCCTACAGTAGGCTATTGCTGATGGTATCTGGTCAACGGATATTGAGTATCTTGTGTAGACAACTGTTTTGTAATTACTTGCATCTTTTTGATGATGGCTGTGGTAATTCCCGAAGTTTCAGCTCCGTACAGTAGAACTGTCATGACATTCCCATTGAATATTGTGACTTTCATATCATTTGACAGTTGTTCTGAGTTCCATATATTCTTCAGTTGTAGGAATGAAGCCCTTGCTTTGTCAATCCTTGCCTTTACGCCCGCGTCCGATCCTCCTTGTTTATCAATGACGCTTCGCAGGTACGTGAAGGATTCCACATCTTCCAAAGCTTCTCTGTTAAGTCTGATTCGATTGGTGCATGCTGTGTCGTATCAGAGAATCTTGCTTTCCCTTTGTGTATGTTGAGACCTACTACTGCTGAGGCTGCTGCTACACTTGCCTTCTTTTCCTGCATTTGTTGTTGCTTGTGGGATAGAAGAGCCAGATCATCTGCAAAGTCTAAATTGTCTAGCCGCATATGATATCTGATTCCTATATTGTTTTCATCACAAAATGATAAAAACTGGGGGACGTTTTTTAACTGATTGAAACTGAACGGTGGTTTTATTTCGATTCCAGAATCTTTGTTAGTGTACCCTTAGAATTGATTGGTCACTGAGTTGTAACCTCCTACAGAAGGTATTTCGTGACTCTAATATCTCAGCACTAAAATCTCATATTTGACAGTGGGTAATGCAAGTTCAAATTCCATAGGAAGCATCAGTTATCTCAAAAATGGATATCAGTCTTTGAAACTAGTGACAGCAGACCAAAGTTGAGGAAAACTTTTTTTTTCACTATTTCCAATCATCTAATACTTTACACTCAAGACCCACAAGTTTTCCAATAAGCGAATTGCCTATAAAACAATGAATCAGAATCAAAGGATTTCCATTTCATTCACTAGCCAACTCTGTTACACCCTACATGAGACAATTCCACCAGTCACAACCTCTTGTGAAAGCCTTAATAACCTACCTTAAACCTACTGCTTTCTAGTAAGTACGTAATTATGTTCGGTTAGGTGACTTGTGAAGATTGTTCAATGCCCATATTCATTTTTAATACAATTAATTGACATTAGTTAAGGAACTACTGGAAGTCAGTGATAACTAGTTTGAACCTTTCATACTAGTCGACATTTCATCACAGTCTTTAAATGAAAATTCCTTGTCTCAACACTACTAACAGTTTGTAATAAGTAGTTAAATATGACTCAAGAAGATTTTTAACCATAATGAACATCGTAGATAAGATAATATTTCAATCGCTCAGTCCAACTCTATTGTTATCACCGACTGATGTTAGACCACCATTGAAAACTTGGAAGCACTAAACGGCTGTTTCGTCCTATTGTGGAACTCCTCAGAAGTGCGTATCCATGATCCCGCTCACAAGATTCGAACCCAGGGCCTTCAGTCTCGCGTGCTAGCGCTTAACCTCTGGACTGATTTTCAATAATAATTAGAGGATTACTGTCAAATGGGGATGTATTTAACCTATGTTTCTATCATTGACAAATAACGAGTAATCACATTGTTTAATTTATCATTCGGATATCTTGTATAATCATATTATAATTGATTTGAAGATTATTGTACAATCTGAATGAAATGGTTTTAAAACCCTAAAATATCGAACTAGTTTTAAACATGTAAAATGAATGAAATATAGGAAGTTGTCTCATCTTGGTTAAGAATTTCACACAAGTGTATATTCGTAATTCCTTAAGGGAATGAATTGACTATCTTTAAATTCTGTAACGACCACATTATTCTAGACTACTTTGCCCAACCATCGCTGCTACATTGACTTGGCGGCCGGGATTGGTTATAGTAATTAACTAATCGAGCCACATTGCCTGGAACAATCGTTCCTCAAGGTTCAACATGTCAGACAGGTCAGTTGAAGAACGGTATGATTAAAAGTAGCAAACCCAAGGTCCGAGGCCGAAGTCGCACTGATGACTGTACAGAGGTGTGACGGCAGTAAGGCATTTCCTTCAGACAACCAGTATAACAACGATGCTGCTTCCCACAAGGAAGGGTGGGGTTAGAAAAGGTCAACATTAAAAATTTACATCTCACCTTATCCCACGGATATCCATTATCGGCAGTATGGTTTCAACAAGTACGGAGCTAACACGAAAATAACTTACAAAATGGTCGTGTGTGACTGACCTCAAGCAGCTGTCCCTTTGGCACTGTGGTTGCGCTCTCAGGTCACTAAAACCACCCATAACACATTTCCTTTTCAGGTGCCTCTAGAAGAACCCTTCCACGATATTAGCAACTGGGATAGATAACCGCCCCCATACCTCTAACAGCACTCAAGACCACTGCCTTCGCAATTAACCTCCCTCTTTAATTCCTATTATTCCTCCTGACCGACTGACTGAAACTTACTAGCTAACATTCTGTAGGCTATGCTTTCTATTTTAGTTAGATACCGCTCGATCAACATTCATAGTTATGTTTATTTTATTCGCAATGTGATTAAATGCTACCAAATATGACTTCTTTCGATATAAGTAACATTTATTCCTTGTCTTTCCACTTAATTAGCAATTTGATCTCATATATGCAAAAAGTACATATCAGTGTTAGAATTGAATGTCCGCCCGAAATATTTCACTTGGGATGTGAATGCCAAGAAATCGATTAGGATTCAAACGAAAAAGTTCAATTAGGTAACATTTTCCTATAGCGTACTACCAAAAAAGACACCAATTACATTGTTGAAGACGAGCATCTTTTGAATACCTTGTGAAATAATAAACGTTGAATATAGTGTAGCAGAACAGAACAACACTATGGAAGCTTCTTCAACACTACGGCGTGCCTCAGAAGATAGTCAATATCATACGGAATTCCTATGATGGATTAAACTTCAAAATGGTGCATGAAGGACAGTTGACAAAACCGTTCACAGTAAAGACCGGTGTCAGGCAAGGTTGCTTACTCTCACCCTTTCTCTTTCTCCTGGTGATCGACTGGGTCATGAAGACGTCGACATCTGAAGGGAAGCACGGAATACAGTGAACATCTAGGATGCAGTTGGACGATCTAGACTTCGCAGATGATCTGTCTCTTCTATCGTACACGCAACAACAAATGTAAAAGAAGACAACCAGTGTAGCAGCAACCTCAGCAGCAGTAGGTCTCAATATACACAAAGGAAAAGCGAGATTCTCCGATACAACACAGCATGCACCAATCCAGTCATAATTGACTGGGAAGATTTAGAATATGTAGAAACCTTTGCATATTTGGGCAGCATCATTGATGAACAGGGTGGATCTGATGCAGATGTGAAGGCGCGGATCGGCAAAGCAAGATCAACATATTTACAACTGAGGAACATCTGGAACTCAAAGAAACTGTCAACCAACACCAAGGTCAGGATTTTCAATACAACAGTCAAGACAGTTCTACTGTATGGGGTGGAAACTTGAACAACTACGAAAACCACCATCCACAAGATACAAATGTTTATTAACAGCTGTCTACGCAAAATACTTCGGATCCGTTGGCCAGACACTACACTATCAGCAACAACCTACTATGGGAGAGAACAAACCAGATCTCAGCGGACGAAGAAATCAGGAAGAAGCGCTGGAAGTGGATAGGACACACATTGAGGAAAGCACCCAACTGCGTCACAAGGCAAGCCCTCACATGGAATCCTGAAGTCCAAAGGAAAAGAGGAAGGCTAAAGAACACATTACTCCGGGAAATGGAAATAGACATAAGAAGAATGAACAAGAATTGGATAGAACTAGAAAAGAAGGCTGAGAACAGAGTGGGTTGTAGAATGCTGGTCGGTGGCCTATACTCCATTGAGAGTAACAGGCTTAAGTAAGTAAGTAATAGTGTAGCAGAATGGTGGGATCATCAATTTTGATAATGAAATGTTTGACGATTTCTGTGACTTGTTATTGAATAGTTGTAAGTTTAGTGAAGAATATCCATTAGATGAAATTCAATCAAGATTGAAGATAATGTCATATGATATTAGTTTCTATCACAGAGAATGTTCAGCCTAATTTACCTTGTTTATAATGGATTGTTCACAATCAAATAGACTTAACAGAAATTTTTCCAGAAAAGAAACACACTGAAATATTGAGGTCTTATAACTGAATATAAGCAAGTAATTATTATGAGATTATGTAGTGTTAATTGTTGATTCCTTCTAATCATCAAACACTGGACATTTACGAACTTGTTGATTGGGCTTCTGTAGTTTGATAACTTCATCTGTCTCGGTTGTTTAAACATGTGGTATGAATTTCATCCCAGCAACCTCCACAATATATATTATTCACTAATGCTTAGGCTGGCTGAAGAAAGAGTCAGGCCAGTCAGTCTATGATATAGTTTGGTGGTATGAAAGAAATCTGAATAGAATTGGTGATTGTCATTGCATCACAACACCCTGATTTGGGTTCTACAGATGGTGCATGTTAATGATGTGAGCTGTTATCAGACATGGCTAAGGTCAAAGGCCAATAGTGATGTTACGATAACTCTCTTCTATATTTCTCATTAATGTGCAAGGAACTCTGTTATCTACAGGAAACCATTCACAGTTGTATTACTACCTGAAATGTATCTCGTATTTTATATATCGTTACTTTTTCATTTGACTAATCTCTCCTCAGTTTATATGAAAAATGATAGTAGTAGAAAGAAACATTCGAAACAATTTAGCTAGTAACATAATTATATTTTGACCACATTTCCTATTCTAAATCTGCCTAAACTAAATTGTCTATCATATTCTGCTAGAAAACAATAGACGGTTAACAAGAGCATAAAATTGTGACCTTTCAATCTACCAGTCGATATTTTCAAGCTTCATCGAACTAAATACTATAAGTCCACTGTACTAAATGATCATAATTGTGACTGTGATATGTAAAGTGAAATTGAAACATTGAAATCTTTTGATCTGAATAATAAGTATTATAATTCATTAGTTAGGTCCTTGTAATTGATTTCACAGAAAGCCTGTCTTAATCGAAAATATTGTTCAAGATAATCAGCAGTCTACTTCAATAAGATATTGTTATACCCCGACGAGAATTATGAATGGTAACTTTTGAGAAGTATTGATGGACAAATATTATATGTATATTCTTGATGTACAATTGTTTAGTAGTCAAACCTTTGGGATAGGTGTGGCACACAAACCGACAAAATCACTACAATCAATGCTATGCAAACCAAAGGATGAAATAACAAAGGAAAACAAATCAAACATCATCTACAAAATAAATTGCACCAACTGCGAAAAACACTACATCGGACAAAGCGGACGCCCCATTCACCTTCGCCTGCATGAACATCAATTGGCAGTCAAACCCCATGATACTTCCTCACTTATATCAATACACATGGACAACTGCGGACACTCATTTGATTGAAAAATTGTAGAAATCTTTGGCAGAGGAAATTCCAAAAACACCAGAGGATTTTTAAAGCCTGGCACTCAGGTCAATCAGCAATCAACAAACATATTGAAATCAATCCAATTTACCAACCAATCAGGAAAATCATGCACAAATATAGGAACAAAAATAAAATCAGTGGGAGACACAACCAAAACAAAGGAGTAAATAATGACAAATTTAAAGTCAATAAGAACCAATCAACGTCGAGGTGTACAGAATAAGCTTTGAAACGCCTATGTAGAAAATCGAACACTTCACTTCTATCCAAAGTTTGTGCTGATGATGTCGTTCAGAAGAACGATGAAAGCTCCACGACCATACCATCCAGCTCAGAGAACAAAACTCCATCAAAAAATATGTATATCTATATTTTTCTTATTCTAAGCTTTATTTCGACTCATAGATTATTATTATACGAGTTACCGTTCTTGAGTTATGACTAGTCAAGTAATTACAGTCTCCCATATTCACATTCACACTTGCTCGTGTGCTGTTAAGGGTACACTTGCTAGATCTTGTACAACTGTTATTTTCTGTTTTATGGTACGATGTGGTCTTTTTGTATATAAACCCCGTATGTTTGAAATAAATAATTCACATCACAGAGGCTGAGGTTGGTGTTCTGGACTCTAACGGGCAGGGTTAGGCAAGAAGAAAAACCGATAAGGACTGTAGACTACTTGTATGGGTTTATGCTACATTGGTTTAGTCGATAATTCACTATGCCCTAATTGGCGGTATCACAACGTCATATATTAAAAGGGCACAAGGCCATAAGATTTAATAAATTCAGAGGGAGCTGGATACCATTTTAATTATAGCATATCAACTCACTTGTTTACATTATATATTGTGGTATTTGAACTAGCCAATGAGTTCTTTCTACTTGGTTGCTCGCTCATTACGAGTTAAAAATATAATACTAATTTAGTTCTACCTGGCTTGAATTGCAGTACTTCAGGAATTCATAGCACACTATTTCGAGTACTTCAAATCATTATCACATATATATACATACAATGTTTATAAAGATCTTCCTAACTTATTTATATTTTTTCAATTTCGTCTGCATTTAGTACTTAATTCTCCAAAACATTAAACGATATAGTACTGTGTACAAGTTTACACTTTTATTCGTCACTAAATATGCTGTATAACTTATATTTCTAATTAACTGCAAAACAGTTTAGCGATGATTTGGTTTATATGATAAATAATAAAGTTGTCATATATCTTAAATATTTTCATTGTTACAAAACCGCTAAGTAACTAAATCTCTCTCTAGTTAAAGTCGTTATGGATACTTTGTCGTAATCTTTTGAATAAGTTATTATTTCTTTAATGGACGTTGAGTATATTTTATGAAAATGAATTTTTACAAACTAAAGCAAATCAACTTTACACATATTCATTCTAAACTGTAGCTGTTTGAAAGCTTTTGTTTAAAATACTGGCAAGATTAGGTCAAAGGAGATTTTTGGTTTGGTTATTACAACTAATCTCATCAATATTGGTATATAGATAGTTGTTGTTAGCCGTTCATTTATCAATTTAAGAACTGATAAATCTTGCTTTAAGTCGATTCGTAACATTTAATCAAACTGACAATTATTCCGAGACACTAATATATGACAAATAAAGCTTGCGAAATCACAACTTGTACAATTATTCATTTTAAAGGGCATTATAACTATTTCTTATGCTTTATGAAAAGTTTTACTTCAGGAAGCTGGGTCTGTTAGCAATAATGAACACAAAAAATATTACAATTGTGTTAGTTTTAATTCTAAATGAATTATATTCATGCTGTTTCACTAGAGATCCTTTAAAATGAATAGTTTGATAGATGGTCAACACCTGGCTCAAAACGTGTTGGTTTAAAATAAGCTAAACTGTCTGGAGCAGCATAGTACACCATAGGTGTAGTTAAGTCTCTCACTGGGTACATAATACTGTTTGTCTATGCTCTTTACTTTGGTAAGTTGGTGACTTTTCTTCCGACAGTTAACTATAGGTTGCTTATGGTCCGTGTCATTAGAATCTATCAGAACGGTATTTTGCAACTACAAACCATAGACAGATCTTTTGTTTATGCATGAACCAATGATTTTTTCGTACTTGATTCGTTTATGGTTTTGAATCCTAAATACAGTACGTTTGTTTGTGCTAATCTAACTCTCTTTGGCTTAAATTGCACTATTTCGGAAATTCCTAGTTAATACAATAATCTGAATACTTCTTATTATCATAAAACTGTAAATTAAAACTAGCTGCAGGATATCTACGAATGTGTGATAACAATATCTAAAAAATAAACACCCCGTGATACCCGAAATAGAAACCATAACATCGATATTATTTTCACGACAAATTTATAAATCCTTTGTTGCAACGTCATACCATCTAAGTTGGGACGGAAGGTATGCAAGCTTCTAACACAATAAAGTTGTAGACTTATAACGAAGGGCATTAAGAAAATTTAAAAGCAATTCATTTTAAAATCAAGTAAATATGAATACCATCAACAATCAGCTTTAATCTAACTATCTGAATTTGTTCTTTTGGTTATGGTGGAATACACAAACCACAGTATCACGTTCTAAAATCTGTAAGCCCATTGCATGATGAAAATATAGTGCAATGGAGCATAGCAGATTTATTGGAATCGTATATTTTACTTTGTCCAAACAGTAACTTTTCACGTTTGATATTCCTTGGAGTTCAAGGCAGATATAATAGTTTACTAAACACCAGAAAATGATTTCTGCGATGCATTTCATCATGTTGACTGGTAACCTTTGGAATTGTAACTAAATTTTCTTAAATTTTAATCGTATGCTAGCCATAACTCCCAATCATTCGTAAGGAAGCCATTAATCACTATACTACTAAAGGCTGAACAAGTTGTTGTAACAGCATGTGTGTCTTACTTTTCACCTGATTCATAGGTATCGCTTTCTCCAGGCTACTTCAACCCGATTTGTGTAAAAACCGTCTGCTAGTGGCACAGCTGACAAGTAAATATTTGCGCATCGCTATTCTACTTACTACAGAGTATAGTTCAATTAAACTTCTGTCCTAAGTGGCCAAAGTGAGGGATACAAATGGTTCCAATCACAAAACTGTAAATTTTTGATTGTAAGTGATATCGTAATCTAAATCACATACCTACAAAGAGTGAGGAAAAATATTGCAAACAATGTGAAAGAGAAATTTGTAGGTGCATGTGAAAACTGTAAATGCACCTTTCTGGAAACCATAGTATTTCTGAAATAAATTTGGGGATAAGTTGTTACAGAGTTCAATGAAGAAAAAATAGTGTGTTTTCTTCAGAATAGGAAATATGAGAAATCAGTACACTAGCCAGTGTGAGTATTTGTGCAACAATCGTATGTAGGCACTTTTTATCATAAATGTTTAATATGACATTTATTTGGCAACGTAAATATAATCATATCCTTCCAGGAGGTTTATGTCTTTTCTATGTCTTCCATTTCTTTTTCAAGCCATAGTTTGTGGTGCATTTTTGGGGGAGTGTCAATCATGACGGATAAAGATTGATACTGTCTATATCTTTGCTGCCACTTGTCTTTTAGTTGATCAATTAAAGACTAAGTTGATAGAAAGTTACGAAAGCAGATAAACAGTCTTACCTTTTTCTCATCTTTGTGATAACCATCAGAGCATTTTTCTCCTTAAGTTGTTTAATGTATTCTTCATAGTTCTTTTGGGCTTCAGAAGCGGCTTTCTCACGCTCAGAGAGATATTTCGGCAATTCACCAAAATCCTGTATTCATTCAAAGTTGGTCAATGATGAGTGCTCACCTTACGCTTAATATAAAAAGGCTCAAGACCAGAACACTTAATATCAAACTTATGGCCTGTCCTCGTATCTACCACAAACGGTTTGGGTCTTGAAGGCACTGACGCTTCTATCATCCTTATATTCTTTTTGATAAAATCTTTGCATGAAACAACGTTCATTGCTTTAGATTTAAGGATGGCAGGGGTTCTCTTTTAGCTGAGAGGTTACATTTATAATAGCTGCCTGGATATTCATAAAAATTGAACCAACAAAATTAAGCTACCCTTCAGTGGCTCGTCGTTTTTACGAAATAATTCAGGTGCTGAGTGTCTCATCTTAAGATAGCATTGCGGATTCGGGGGATTAACTTTTGGGACTCCCATAGTTTTACAAGGAAACTTTTTAATGTTAAATAAGGATATTACTTCTCTCTGGCTACATGATTTATATCTAAAATATATATGATAACAAAAAAAACTAAAACTACCTTGGTAACAAAGCTTTAGGTGGCTGTTCTAAGGGTATTAAATTATATATGCTTTCCCTCATCGAAACACTGTTTTAAAATGTGCGCGTTACTGTTGTCATGGTGCTAATTAGATGTCCAATGTTTCCTTAACCATCGCGTCAAAGTTTCAGAAAATGAGTTAGACCTAGTAGTGCCGCCCGTTGACGAATCCGCTTGCTTCACCCTAATATTCATCACAAATCTAACACTCATACAAGGGCTTGATTATTTTCAGGTCGTTAGAGCTGTTCGTCTCATTACGGTGGGAATGCTGGAACTAGGAGTCATTATCTCGTCATGCAGCTGTTTGATTAGTAACATTAGACCTTTAAAAGTTGGAACTCAAATAACGATAGGAAATGAAAGAACGTACGTTAATGAGGGAATAAAAATATATTTAAATCAAAAATACGAGGGAATACTACAAAATAAGAGCATTTGGAACAAAGAGACGAAATAGAAACCAGACTAGAAAATGCTCTTCGTATGCACACGTCTATCCATGTCTGTGCGTGTGAAACCCCTTCTGTGCGCATTTCACCTGACAGTAACTCCTGGTTTTACTTTAATCGTAAAGTTAATTTTTTAATACTTTCATTCTTACATATTGTGTTCAAGTATTTTCGACAACACAAGCGACTATATTTATTTATTTCGCTTATATTTTTAGTCATCGCCACCGTCCGTTCATCATACGCCATTTCAAGACTGTCTTCGCATAATCCTACTCAACTACTTCCACTTCGTGGGGTGCTTCCATATTGCATCTCTGTGTTCAAGTGCTGCTACTGTAAATGGTTGAATTAATCTGCCGTTTGACGATAGGACTACGTCTCTAGTTTGCCTTAAATGTTTTGATTCTTTGAACAGATAGTTCGGTAATTACCTCTAAGCTAATAATCCACTTAATATTTTGTAATGTGCCAGTGTCAAGTTTTGAGGTACAGATCAATGCTCTCCGCATGGGAGGAAACCCTTTCTCTGTGATCAGTTGACTTTACTAAGTCTCTTAAATATGGATCTACCTACCCAGTAATATAGAGTCGAGGAGTTGTCTTAATTTGGTTTAAAGGCTTGAAATGATTGGCTAATTAGTTCAAACTTAGGGCCAGAAACGCGTGGGTCTAAATTGAGAATAATGGCTCTGGAAAAACGAGACGAAAACTATTCTATTCTGTGACTGGTCGGTGAGTAAAAGTGAGCACAAAAGCGAGTCAACTGGAAGACTTGATTTCCGGTCTGGATTAGTATAAAAGATGCATGAATAAATCAATAAATAACGCTACCACAAAGCTCAAACAATTCGAAAAATACAGTTATGTCCAAACTAAGCATTAGGATATAAAAATGTTTACAAAATGTCACGTTTGAATTGCAAAGGCTTTGGGACTTAAAAGAATATGGCGGTGAATCGTACATCAAACAACACCTTAGGAATAACCAGGAACAGAACCAAACGTTAGTATTTAATGAATTTTGAATTAAGTGAAATTACTTCACAACATTTTACTGGACAGTATTGCTATTGCAAGGGCGTGCATCTTACCCGCCTAGACAATTATTCTTTAGTCCAAACCTTAGTTTAGATTTTGCACTACTAATGTTATCTCATTATTAAGGCAATGGGACACGCCCAAATAATGAAGAACTGGCAGAAATCACACCAATTTTTGGCGAAGTTTTTGAAATGATCTTTCAAGTTATCGGTCAGCAACAATTCTTCTAACACACTGAGAGGTTTAAGGATCTCTGATGCAGCATTGTTTACGCGAGTACTTGTCATTTGTGAACATACTTTTGACTCAGCAACATTGCCTTAAGGATTGCTACCCTTGGGTCACCAGCTTGCTGAATGTGGTGGGTAGAAGAACTGCCATACTCAATCTCAAGAGGAGGTAGATGAAATATAACCCTTAAATACACCCAATCATACAGGTCTTTTTAATATGCTTAAGCTGATGGATATGAAGTAACTATTTATAGAAAAATTAATCTTTTAATGTTAAAGCAAACTTTCTGGTCTGTCAGGCTAAATATATCGAAACACTAAACCAAAGGCACAATATACATCAAAAATTCATGGTCAAAATATGAAAAAATCAAGTTCATACCTTGGGTAAAACAGATATATCAAAATCTAACAAAATGGATATTTACAATAATAATTTGTAGTGGTAATCACATTTGTTTTTTGTGTACTTTAAGATTTTTCCTTTGTTATGAATTTGTAGTGGGACGACACGGACTGGGAGAAAGAAACGAAAATGGTGAGAGATTTGCAAACCTATGTGCCTTCAATTAACTGGTCATAGGCGGAACCATATTCCCACATAAACGCATACACAAAACCACATGGACTTCACCGGATCACTATACACAAAACCAAATCGACCACATTTGCATCAACAAACGTTCAGGAGGACTATAGAGGACGTGAGAACCAAGAGAGGAGCTGATATAGCATCAGATCATCACTTGCTGGTCGCCAAGATGAAACTGAAGCTCAAGAAGCACTGGACAACGGGGCGGACAATATCACAAAAGTTCAATACGGCCTTTCTTCAGGATACTAATAAACTTAACAAATTCGAGATAGTCCTCAGCAACAAGTTCCAGGCCTTTCATGATCTACTCAATGGAGAAGGAACTACTGTGGAGAGCAACTGGAAGGGGATCAAAGAGGCAATCACTTCAACATGTCATGAGGTCCTGGGTCACAAGAAGCACCATCACAAGGAATGGGTCACTGTTGATACACTGGATAAGATTCAAGAAAGGAGGAACAAGAAGGCAGCAATCAATACCAGTCGAACAAGAGCAGAAAAAGCCAAGGCACAAGCTGAATACACAGAAGTAAAGAAACAAGTGAAGAGGAGCATCAGAACCGACAAACGTAAATATGTGGAAGATTTAGCAACGACGGCTGAAAAGGCTGCAAGAGAAGGAAACATGAGACAACTGTATGACACGACAAAGAAACTTGTAGTGGCATTGGACAATAGCCACACAATCCACAAAGCTGTGAACACGAGACTACACAGAAAATAGATATTCAATATTTAACGCGGAGAAATACCTAACGATGGGGAAGGCGCGAATAGTGAATTGAATGGACTGGAGTTGATCGAGTGGCATGGCTCGGCCATGCAGGCGTGGTCCCTGCTGGATGTTATCTTATATCTCCTATTCATATTAAATATATTGTTCTTTCTCTAGCCTAACCTTGTTCCATCATGTATTGGTAATTGATACGATACAGTGAGTTGGTGTCGATGATGTGACTTCCACGTAAGATCTTATAGATTAGGCAGTTATATCATGACAAATCTACAATTTTAGGATTAGGTCTATTATTAGAGCAGTACTAATATCATAGTAGACCATAATTCTACATTGGTGAGCCCAACTAAAGAAACGCAACCTATTATTTTGTTAATCCTTATTTCCACTTCAACTTTCTCGATCGATTTTATATATATGTTAACCCAGTATTCTAATAGTCCTCTGATTAATGCTCACATATATTATCGTAATGTTATATTGATTACTTCTCATAACATACTAGGTCAATCGATAGTAAAAACTGGTCGTCTAAATTAACTAATTAGCTTTGATGGTTCGTTAACAAGCTTTAATAGCATTTACATGCTTCAGCGACATAGACTTGTTTAAGCATCAAGCTCTAGCAAATATGACCTGTAAATAACGCAAATATACATTGACTAACAATGCAGCAAGGACTAAATAGTTATCGGGATCTAATTCTCAGTGTTCCTTATCTTATCACCTCATCCTGTTTTAAACTATGCACTATCCTGTAATATCTTTTCTTCTGACCACTGCCTGCCTAATTTCATATTCTCGAGTTCCATTGCCAAACAACAAGGATGACACTTCTCCAAAAACATACGGTGAGTTTCAGCTATAAGTTTTCTGCAATCATTTTTAGATGGCTCGTTCAATGACAACCATACAATTATCTGGATTCATTCGATTGTTCTGATCCGAGCGAGTGGCAAAAACGTCAACAGCATCAAGCACCCTGGAATTAATTGCCATACTGCATGTTTTATTCTGGATACTTTTGGATCATTACTACTCACGAATGGCGTTATATATGTCGTCCACTGAATAATCTAATTTTCAAAAATAATCAAGGCGAGTTCAACTATTTTACTGGATGATTTTTTTGTACTTAACATGTATATGTTTTTCAGTTGCTTTTGCCATATATTTGTAAGTGTCACTAAGCTAAATGCAGTAACTTCTTATGGAAGGTTTATAACGCATCATATTCCTGCCTGAAGTTTCACAAGCAGTCTTAACTTTAAAATTATTTTCTGGTCATGTTCATTATTTTTAAATCGTCATATACGTCAACAACCTGCATGTTAACCTGGCCCATACATACGTTACACTATATCTCCATGTCTTCTAAATTTAGAAATCATCTGATCGCCTTTAACATTTATCAATAAACCCATCATAGTCGTTGTTGCTAATCGTATTTGGGTTTATGGATTGGTTTATCATATTAGCAGCCTAAAATGCGAACATAGTTTAGATAATAAGATTAAAAATTTAGGTACTATCAACTGCACTAGTAAAATAACTAAATCCCAGGTAGCTGTTGGCTAAACAAACGTTTAAAATCAAAACTCCGTAGCCTACTAGAATTAACACTAAACGAATATTTCTGAATTGAAATTTATAATTAAATTAGGCGTCTCGGATTCTTTAACGTTATAAATTTCTGATGATTTCGAATCACCTAAAGCAACAATACCTATTTTTCCACTGACTAATCCTCAATCAACACTATAACTAGTTAAATTTAATAGTTTCAGGATATCGTCATAAAGCATTGTCATAACTTGACAATCACGTAATATGACTGATAAAATTAATGAAACTATTAACGAAATCGGTCAACAAATTGACTTATAATTACCATTAAATGGTGTTGTTTTCTTGGTATCTTCATCCATCACAGATGATTACAGTATGTTTCTCTATCAGTTGCTCATTCAGTAAATATCTCAAAACCTTGTCAGTCTAATTGATGGTTTAGCGACACAATCATGCATGCAAATAATCAGTATAAGCAGTCGAGCAAATCTCCTGCAAACTGAAAACATCAATGTCGAATTTACCCCAACACTGACTAAGGTTCAAGCCATTATCATAGACATGAGTTGGGAGTGTACTCCCCTGGTTACAACTTATGTTCTCTCTGATAATCACATGAGCATCACTCACTATTAATCATCTTGTAAAATTTTATTTAGCTAAATACATCTTGCAGCACCACATCACTTCGTAATATGACACAGGCCTAACTGATTTTAATAACTTATAACCACTATATCTCAATTAAATCGTATTCCGCCTTATGATAAACTGCATACTTGCAACTAACTTGTATGCCCAATCAGCCAGCAAGTATAAATATAAATAAATAGTCTGCCGCAGATCAGAACATTGAGTCCAGAGCATGTCTCTTACGAATACACTCATGTTTAACGATTTGTTCCTAGCTATCTGTCCAAAATTCATATAATTATCATGTATTTAAATTTTATTTTGATAACCATTCATGTGTATTAGTAGTATTACTAAATTCTATCACGGTCAAGTAAAAATGAGGTTGAGAAAATCTCCCCGTAACTAAATAAACCGTATCAAACTAACTGGAACACTAGTTGGAATTCTTCTCCACGGTATACTTTTGTTCCTTCAGTTAGCCTACTAATACAGATGCAATTGGAATTCAACTCATATGGACAACTTACCGGCATAATCGTTATTTGATTTCATAATTTAAACCAAAACTAATACCAATATTAACATTTCTACAATATTCATCACTTTAATATTTCTAAACACAAAATACTTACTACCTATACGTTAAGTTATTAACCAACGGCTATTAACACGCATCGTTTTATTATTATTATTATTGTAACCCCATTTTTTATAGCTCAAATAATCTTCACCCAAATTTTCATTTTAAGCGTGTCAAGCATGAAGGCAGATTTTTTAAAATTATTACATGTATTTCCCGACCAGATGCTGCCGCCTTCTTTTTGATTTATCTTTCAGCTTATCATTACCCGGAGAATTCTACCTATTCTTGGTAACCTCCGGCGCGCGACGATCCCATCCAATTTGGTATCGAACCAACATCACGTTGATTCTGGTGGGAGAGTAGTGTAGTGGCATTGGACAATAGCCACACAATCCACAAAGCTGTGAACACGAGACTACACAGAAAATAGATATTCAATATTTAACGCGGAGAAATACCCAACGATGGGGAAGGCGCGAATAGTGAATTGAATGGACGGGAGTTGATCGAGTGGCATGGCTCGGCCATGCAGGCGTGGTCCCTGCTGGATGTTATCTTATATCTCCTATTCATATTAAATATATTGTTCTTTCTCTAGCCTAAGCTTGTTCATCATGTATTGGTAGTTGTTACGATACGGTGAGTTGGTGTCGATGATGTGACTTCCACGTAAGATCTTATAGATTAGGCAGTTATATCATGACAAATCTACAATTTTAGGATTAGGTCTATTGTTAGAGCAGTACTAATATCATAGTAGACCATAATTCTACAAACTCTCTGGAAATCGCCGCAAAACAGAACGACCAGTGAAAAGCAAGGAAGGCGAGGTAATCACCAACATTGAAGAGCAACGAAACAGGTGGGTAGAACACTTCAAAGAACTCTTGAATCGACCAGCTCCACTGAACCCACCCAACATCGAAGCAGCACCCACGGACCACCCGAACAATGTTGGCCCACCAACAATTGAAGAAATCAGCATGGCCATCAGACAAATCAAGAGTGGCAAAGCAGCAGGACCGGACAACATCCCAGCAGAGGCACTAAAAGCAGACGTAGCGGCAACTGCAAGGATACTCCACATTCTCTTCAGTAAGATTTGGAATGAGGAACAAGTACCAAAAGACTGGAAAGAAGGACTTCTGATCAAAATACCGAAGAAAGGCGATCTCAGCAACTGTGATAACTACAGGGGAATCACTCTTCTCTCAATACCGGGAAAAGTCTTCAACAGGGTATTGTTAAACAGGATGAAGGACTGCGTAGACGCCCAACTTCGTGACCAACAGGCAGGATTCCGTAAGGACAGATCGTGTACAGACCAAATCGCAACTCTACGGATCATTGTGGAACAATCAATTGAATGGATCTCATCACTCTACATCAACTTCATTGACTACGAAAAGGCATTTGATAGCGTAGACAGAACAACACTATGGAAGCTTCTTCAACACCACGGCGTGCCTCAGAAGATAGTCAATATCATACGGAATTCCTATGATGGATTAAACTTCAAAATGGTGCATGAAGGACAGTTGACAAAACCGTTCGAAGTAAAGACCGGTGTCAGGCAAGGTTGCTTACTCTCACCCTTTCTCTTTCTCCTGGTGATCGACTGGGTCATGAAGACGTCGACATCTGAAGGGAATCGCGGAATACAGTGGACATCTAGGATGCAGTTGGACGATCTAGACTTCGCAGATGATCTGTCTCTTCTATCGTACACGCAACAACAAATGTAAAAGAAGACAGCCAGTGTAGCAGCAGCCTCAGCAGCAGTAGGTCTCAATATACACAAAGGGAAAAGCAAGATTCTTTGATACAACACAGCATGCACCAATCCAGTCACAATTGACCGGGAAGATTTGGAATATGTAGAAACCTTTGCATATTTGGGCAGCATCATTGATGAACAGGGTGGATCTGATGCAGATGTGAAGGCGCGGATCGGTAGAGCAAGATCAGCATATTTACAACTGAGGAACATCTGGAACTCAAAGCAACTGTCAACCAACACCAAGGTCAGGATTTTCAATACAATAGTCAAGACAGTTCTACTATATGGGGTGGAAACTTGAACAACTACAAAAGCCATCATTCAGAAAATACAGGTGTTTATTAACAGTTGTCTACGCGAAATACTTCGGATCCGTTGGCCGGACACTATTAGCAACAACCAACTGTGGGAGAGAACAAACCAGATTCCAGTGGAGGAAGAAATCAGGAAGAAGCGCTGGAAGTGGATAGGACTCACATTGAGGAAAGCACCCAACTGCGTCACAAGGCAAGCTCTCACATCGAATCCTGAAGTCCAAAGGAAAAGAGGAAGGCTAAAGAACACATTACTCCGGGAAATGGAAATAGACATGAGAGAAATGAACAACAATTGGATGGAACTAGGAAAGAAGGCGGAGGACAGAGTGGGTTGTAGAATGCTGGTCGGCGGCCTATGCTCCATTGGGAGTAACAGGCGTAAATGAAATGATATGAATTCGTAGTAGATTAGATATTTTGGATTTCTCTTCTAACAGCGTATATTCTTAATCTCATATAAACTGTGATAAAATACTTTTAGAGAAAATTTTGTGCTCGTAACGTTCAAGTACATTCCAACTAGTTCAACACCAATGATTTCAATTTTATTTTTAATAGTTTCATTCAGACTCATTTCGAGTACGGAAATATAATGTATTTTCCTCTGCTGTATGACGACAAGAGTACTCTGAGACGTACCCAAAGATGAGTAGCAAAAACAGTCCGACGGCTCAAGTACTTAACTATAAAAGACCCAGTAGTGATGTTGTAATGGCTTATGGCTTCCTAAACGTACTTGAGCACCCTCTAAAATGCTTACTTATGGCCAGCTTCAATACAAAACCTAGAGACAACAACCAGAAATTGAAGATAGATCTCAGCAAACTAAGGTCTCTGAAAACCTTTTCCTTACGGACAGTCATGTCTGGAGTTCGCTATTAGCTGAGATGGTACAAGCAACTCCCAGGAACGCTTCATGAGGAACTTGATATACTCCTAGGAACTCAGGTCTTTCTTTGTCAGATCGGCAGACTAAATGTGTAGGAGGCTACATTATTATGCAATTGGAAAGCACCTGAACCATATGAGCTGTCAAGATAGTGACACAGGTCTCAAGGACGTATGAATTTGTGAGGCACCAGCTGAAATACGATAAGCAGGACGTGGAATAAGTTGTGGTTTGCCGTAGTCTTTGTTACAGGAAAACTGAAGACATTTAGCTGATTAGAAACCTTCATATTGAATATTATTGATTTCACTGTGTTTTTGAATGTATTTGTTTTATTCAACCTCTGAACTTCTTTAATTATATGATTATTTTCGGACATTTTGGTTTCTCTTTCTCTTTGGTTCTCTATTTGAGAGTTTTTTCGCTTTGAAATTGTTATAATTATTTTGGAATAACATTTAAGTTGACTTCGTAAATTGCGAATAAAATTTGGTGCCTAAATTTGAGCTCGGTTCTGTCGTTACTTTGGGTTCGTAGGTTGCAAATAAATCGATATGCTGTACGTCAATAGCGGGAGCGAGCAAAATCTTGAACGTGGCAGCCTTGCATGTGTATACGAAGACGTCCTCTTAAATACTCTAAAATCCTGATCAAGGTGAAGAAGCATCAACGAGCTCAACTTCAATACACAAGATCGCCAGTAATACTGGCTAACAACTCATTGATACAAACGTCAGTCGCCCTAACTTTGTCTCGGTACACTGCAGGTCCCTCTAGATGAGATATACAACACATTTATTCTATTCTTCATTTAGTTCTCACCCACGGTGACATTAGTCAAAAAAGTCCCTTTCACCCTCTGGGAGAAGCCATCATGAAGCTAACTCGCTATTATTAGTATTACTATTGTTATTTTTATCGTTCACAAACTGCTTTTTCTCATATAAGCGTTGATTGCTGCCATGGTCTGTCAACCAGACGCGGTGACTCATCTGGTATATGAAGAGCATGTAAAGGCGATCAACCCTGAGGCGTTGACTGAACGCTGAAAAATGGATTTAGGTGCATCAGTGGAAAAGGCATGCAGTCACTTTTAGAGGCTATGTGACGAAGTTGCTCAGCGGTCCCGAGAAAGAAAGACGCACTCATCCTGGAGAGACCGTCAGATTTAACGCCCACTTAGGCAAAAGAAAAGGCACTGGAATGACTCCAGTAGCTTCTGGACAAAAAGTACGGTGGAATGTTACTAGTTGGTTGGAAATCGTAGAAGTATAAACTATGCAACTGAAAAGGAATATGAAAATAAATTGCCGCAGTCTGTGATGGAGCAACTAAAGCGGTTAGTTTCATGGATCGACCACAGAAAAAAAGCACACCCATAGATTCCAAGTTTAATTACTGAAAAGAGTGTCTCTCAAACCATGGAGGAAGGCCAGGGCAAAGTAGAAGTCATGTTAGATTACTTCAATGCAGTCTTAACTCATGAACCTTCTCTAGACCAAGAACTCACCCGAGAGCGAATATCACTTATTTGGCCACTCACATCGGACGTACTATTTGCACCAAGCACTTCAGACAGAAAAATCGACATGATGTGGTCAACTACACCCAAACATTGTAAGATAAATTACACTGACCCGCTAACTACGTTATCCTAGATTCTGTTTGAGTAGATGTTACCTAGAGACTGTAAGGAGGCAACTCTCACACTAAATAACTTTCATCAAACCACGATCTCATCAGCCTCACATCTTTCGCAGTAAATACTATGCCATTACGTCTTTGCGGAAACCAGAAACTTACAAAACAGTGAACAACATGGCTTCAGGAAAGGATTATGTTGCACCGCTAACCTCTTTATAGCAAGAAATTTTTGACAGATTCTAATGATAACGGGAAATAAGCTGATATTGTCAAAATTGACATAAGCCAAGTATTTGATAAGGTTCTACAAAACAGACTTCTTTCGAAGCTGGAAACTTCATAAATTACCGGACCTCTTCTAAAGTGAACCAAAACTTTTCTGGTAGGTCCTAAGCAGAAATTGGACATAAATTCCAAGTTTTTCTAGTGAAAACCAGTTCCTGTGGGAATACCGCAAAGTCCTGTTCTGGCTCTCTTACTTTTTGTGCCATATGTAAATGTACTAATGAGTATCTCTGAGTTCCGAATGCTACTTTGTTTTGATAACGTTGGGAGTTTGTGAGAAGTAGTTTGGGAGGCAAATGTACGTGCACGCCAGGTGAAACTAGACGTTATGATTAGATAGTCTAAAACATAGTTGAGGCCTATCATCAATGATAAGTGTGTCTGTATGCACATTGAAAATGCAACAATAATCAGCTACAGCGTTAAGGAATATCAATGTCCTTTTTCAAGTCTCGCAACACTTGGGAAAATAGTGAGCCACGATCTTGAGACAACAGCACACTGTCTCGCGGTCGCAGCTAAGGGGTTCACAACCCTATGTGTTCATATGGGTAGATGATTCTTTAAAACAGATAGCTCTGTTGACCTTGGCCCCATTAGCTTTACCGGAAGCACCCTAGCTGAATACGTTCGGTCACACAGCCATACTAGATCACGAGTGGTTACGTCTAGCTAAGTATCCCTTACACCAATTAGCAAGCTTGGATCAAACGCTTCTCAACTAAGTGACAACCTTTCAGATACATTCACGAACTATTTCGTCCCTGACTTCCGCTTAGATTGGATTGTTATCTTTATATTATAAAGGTCTTACAGACAAAGGCGTTATCAAACTGTTTAAAGACGGATGTTTATCAAGTTCGATACAAGTATGTTCACCACGACTATATAGCCTTAATGAGATTCACACTTAATAAGTGATTTCAGGCCGCAAGCTTCCATTTAAAAGGTGACTAGATGAGCTTGCTAAAAATCAGAGGATAGTTATCTATGTGATCACAGAATTCTGGAATTCACTAAACACAGGACGGCTTTGGAAGTCACAACTCTCTACTCTGTCCGTCCTCAGTTCATGAGGTGAACCGATTTTGACGTATAGAACACTTAAAGATGGTTTTTGACCTAATATATCCCTATATTTATTCCTTATAGGTCATGACAGCTTGTAGGAAATAATAAAGGATTTCAGAATTCAAAGACGGACAAAGTATCCTTGGTATACAAGTTTCGCACTGAGCCATCAATTCTTGGAACTTGCTACCCGATGAAGTAGTGGCTGCACCTTTGGTTGACACTAGAAGCTAATAGAAGCTTACTAGAAAGTTGGTAACACAGGACGTTAGACTTCTGTTCTCAATACACACAAATTCCAATCTGAAAAAGATACTGATCATTAGGAGAAAACTGGGCTATAGAATTACAGGATGATCGCAACTCATTAATGGCACAGATGGACGGATCGTCACTAGAAGTGAATTCTAACGAGAGTGTGGTGATGCAATTAAATAATTATGATGACTCATATCACTGCACAATACGTGGACTTATGTTACCCAAAGTAATGGACTATGAAGATTTAGGAGTCATAATAAGCGGCCGTCACAAAACTACGAGTATCTGTAAGGGTGCTGGTGCAAACGACTACAGGATGTTATGGACTATTCGTAGGTCTTTTCAGTATCTGGACGAACGAACGTTTAGATTATTACACCCGACTTTCGTGAGACCTCACTTTGGAATATAAGATTCAAGCAGTGAACCCTTGTTTCAAGCATGAAGCGGATATACTGAGACGAGTCCAACGACTAAGGTCTAAAATGGTAAAACATCTTTCTGGCCTGTCTCATGAAGACAGACTGAGATACCAAAATTTATTTCCGTTAACTTACTGCAGTTTAGGGATGATCTGATATTGGCTTATCGTATACTGAACAATGACCTTGATATCAATATATCTTATCTTTTCATTCCGTCTAGGACTGTCGTCCAGACATATAATGACTTAGGAGTCATCGTTAGCCAAGACTTAAAGACTACTGCACACTGCCGTGCAATAACCGCCAAAGGTTTTAGAACGTTATGGTCAATACGTAGGGCTTTTAGTCATGTCGACGCTAAGACGTTTTTGACTTTGTGTACAGTGTTCGTTCGTCCTAAACTTGAGTACTGCATACTAGCGGCCAACCCCCGCTTAAAAAAAGACAGTGAGCTTCTGAAAAGGTTCAGAGAACGGCAAATAAGCTGATTCACGGAATAGCGAAGCTTCCGTATGAAGCTCGACTGGCCAAGCTGGACCTTTTCCCGTTGTCATATCGCAGAACTAGAGGCGACTTGATTACAGTTTTCAATTTGCTTAGTGCCAAATTTGCACCTGATATGCCCTCACTTTCTTGTCTTTCAAAACAGAGAATTTACGAGGACACTCCAAAAAAGTTCACAGGCCAAGAACAAATTACTTGTCAGCTGACTATCGACTTTCCCATCGAATCATCAACGAGTGGAACTCATTACCTCAGCACGTGGTTGGGGCTCTATACGTCGATTCTTTCAAAAGAAAGTTGGATCAACTGAGGGACCACCATTGCCAAAACTAACACAGGCCATCGGGCCTCCTGTCCTTCCCAAACTGAAACTGAAACTGATGACTAGGAAAGTTCAACAACCGAGATCAAATAGTCTGGGTCTGGAGTTCCGTTTCTCACATCAGGTGATGAGTTACTGGAATTCTCTACCAGAACACGTAATACCAGCACATTTCATTATTATATTCAAACGAGATTGGAGCACCCCACAGTGTTACAGACTGCAACGATTAATATAGGTTGATAGACCTATCCTTATTACCGAAGACTGAAGGTCACTGCGCGTTGTTTGATCCCAAGTTTTCACACCATGATTTCGACATGCATAATCTAACATAAATATTATGGGGAATTGTTTTGGATTCCGAAGTGAAAGTTCTTACCTTCTGGATCAAGAGGTTTACGAAACTCAAGATGATCAGGATGAAAGCCCTAGACAGATGCAAGTCGATTGCTTACAATTATATCTCGTGTTATTGTAGTTTAAACGACTAAAATATGCGGAAATCTTTCCTTAAGTCAGCCCTAAATTTCATCAAAAGATGATCAACGGAGATGATTCACATAATTATATATTCGATATCCTCTTTTGTAGAAGACGGCATGAACCAAGTGATCAGTCAATTCCTATCTAAATTCTTATCCGTAATGCTTAATTTTCCCGATTAGTACTAAGTGCATTAATGCCCCCATGAAATTTTGACATAGGACTGCCGTGTGTTTCTCGCGTCCCATTTTTCCACATCCTATACAAGTATCAGATTCAAACTTAATCGTTAAGTACGAGGTCGCAAGTCTGTGTTAGCTATTTGCTGATATCGCTCTATAAGTATCTAGTATTATATGAATTTGAATTCACTAGAAAGTAGGTTCGGAGTTCTCATCACTCGTTGGTAAGACATGTATAACACGGGATTTCTGTTTGTTCTCAGGCTTTGAGCTTTCTAACTGTAAATAAAAAAAAGCTAAAAAAAAAATATCAGTAGACAAGAAGCAAAGAGATATAAAATAGTAACATCTAACATATAGTCGAGAAGGAAAGGAATGGTCTATTGTACATGATGGAATGGATTGATTATTGTCTCATGGTATTACCAGTAAAAGCACATTCGTCCCTTATGAGTTGCTGTTCTAGTTTTTACTTCAGTCAGTCAGTGATCTTGAGTGCTTTTAGAGGCATGAGGGTGGTTATCGCTCCCCGGCTGCCCAACCTTGGAGGGGTTCTTCTAGAGATACCGTACTTGTTGAGACCTTGCTGCCGGAGACGAATATCGGTGGAATAAGGTTAAGTGTGCATTTTTAGGATCGACCCTTTCTAACCCCACCCTTCCTTGTGGGAAGGCAACATCGCTATTATGCTGGTTGTCTGGAGGAGACACCTTACTGCTATCACACCTCTGTACAATCAGCAGTACGACTTCGGCCTCGGACCTTGGGTTCGCCACTTTTAGTTTTACAGCTCTTCAACCGACCTGTCTGACATGTTAGGACCTTGAGGAACGGTTGTTTCAGGCAATGTAGCTCGATTAGTTTATTACTATAAACAAGCCCGACCACCACGTCAATGTAGCTGCTATGGTCGGGAGTTTTCACTTCAATGTCATCTAGTTAACGCACACAGTTACCATATTTATTTTATATCTAACTTTGTTGTGTTCGTTTTTTTCTCATTGAAAATAACAGCATCAGGTGCCTATTTATCATATAAGTCCAGGCTTGCCTATTCTTGCATCCGATCTGACAGAGGAGGAACAAATACAAATTGTTAAACGTATTCACATGCTTCAATTTCTTCCTCTAACAAATTATGTACCTGTGAATAAGGAGAAATTAAGAGAGTAAGAAAATTTATGTATATGTGCTTATTTCGCGTCTTGTTCATTATCCATCTCAAGTACCTTTAGAAGTATGAGAGCGGTTGACACTTCCCACTTCTTCAATGCGGGTAGATAACTATTATTGAGAGGGCAGAAAATGAAACTGGATTAGCAGTAGTCTCGACAGTTTGAAAGCGCAACTACATGGTCAGATGAATAACTGCCTAAGCCTGATGCCACTTAAACTTTTTGGAATAGTTTTCGGAGTGTCAGCTCCATAATCTTAAGGCCTCACGTCTGTCGAAAAACGTCTGTGGGACAAGTTCAGGCGGACTACTTTTGGTACAGACACGTTGTCTAAAGGACGTTACTGTCGTCACCCTTTTGTACAGTCTGAAGTACAACTTCGCCATCAGACCTTGTCTTTGCTGCTTATGCTTCCCAACCATGATGCCTAGCGTGCTTGAAAATTTAAGGAACTAGTGTTTTGGCCAGTGTGACTCAACTGGGTTACAAATTTTCATTATTTTACGCTCCCACTTTTAACAGCAGCACAACAAGGAAGGCAATTAGTACGATGAGAAACAAAGGGGTCGTAATAGCAATATCATTGATGATAAAAAGCTAAAGATAAAAGTTAGAGTGGAAGTAAAGAGGTAAAATTATTAAACATTAAGACACAAGATTTAGAAAAACGATAACAATGTGAGCTGCAGCTATTACTCATCTCTGTGTGTTTATATGGTATGGGAAATTAAGTCGATGCACATGCATCCCAGGCTTATGTTTTTTAATAAAGGAATGATTGGTGTGATGTGTTCCAACTGAATTCGAGCCGTCATCCAACATTTGCAGTAGTAGGTTAACAATTATCGTGCGAATATCGATTTAGGAGTTCTGTGCCACCGGATATCACTTGTACTGAATCTAATTTTATATTACTTTATATAAATAACCGTTGACCTATATATATATTGTGTAATTAATTACTATTTTAGGTGTATTATATGCATGAATGATTTAAAACTTGGAGATGAAGTACGTTACTTGCCCTGTCTACATACTTATCATCGTATATGTATTGATGAATGGCTTATGCGTTCGTTTAGTTGTCCTACATGCCTTTTAAATTTAGAACCGGATACTTCACTAACTACAACAACAACAGTAACGGCGCCAAGAACACAAATTCTGTTCTCATCAGAAAATACTGTTGCACCGACAGTGACGTGTGATTCACCCCCAACAACAAATAATACTACTAACCCTGTTATATCATCCACAGAAATAGTATTATCTCCCGGATTTAATCAGTCATTAGCAAATGACTCTTGCCCAAATATCAACTAATACTCAATCAGTGTAATATCGATCATTGACACGCTTCAGTCATCTGTGATATATGTATATGTAACTAAGATGTGTTTCTGTCACAATCTGTCTTCCATTTAAATTCATATCTTTTGCTTTATTTGTTTCTGCATCTATATACTGTGCTATTGATGAATTCAACTTCAACTATCTGTAACTGTAACTAATCAAAAATGTATAGATTATTATTTCTACCATTAACTGTTATTAATAATAACAATACTTAGTTCTACTGCATAATAATAATGTCATAAGCACTTTTATTTCTTCATATATATCTCATTATAGAAATTTTCATTGAATTCCTTAATCAAATTGTGTTGATTGTCATGCATCTCTATATACAAATTCATGCTCAATTCTTATTATTTTATCAAAGCTTTACATTTCAATTAGACTATTCGTTCTTCATATGTGTACCACCAATATTCATCATAGTTTTTATGTTCTTTCTTTTTTTCTTTTTAATTTATGTAATTTTTTTCTTTTGCTTTATTGTTGTTGTTGTTCTTATTGTTGCTCATTTTGTTTTCATCTCTAATGATTCCGCCTGGAACCCCTCTGGGGCTAAGATAATAATGGTAATCATTATTACTATTAATATATTAAGTAATATATATATATATATTGTTTATTTCTCTTTAAATCAATGTTTTGTTAGTTTACTTTTAATTTCCTTATTCACTATATCCCTTTTCTTTTCCTCTTTCCAAATTTATTTCATTGTATTATACTCCTTGAATAACATCTTCAAGTCCTAATGTTTCCGATTACTGCTTATACTCCTATTACCTCTACCACTACGAGATTTGAATCGACAACTGCATCTATGTTGTCATGTGGTGTGGCAAGTCGAACTGATGTACGTACGTACAAGTTCTACATTGTTACTGACTGACTGATTGACTTATGTTGTAATGTTTTATATACAATAACAATAGTCTTAAATATGATAACAACTACATTGAGTGTCATTTAGTGAATTTATAAAGTTTCATTATTCATCTTCATATTGTATCTGTATGTATATATACATAAGTTTAATGTTGTACTCTTCTGGTTTATCTTCTATTTTAATGTGATTGGTTTGAAAGAGATTACTGTTTTTCTTTTGGTTCTTCTTTAAAAGAAGCAGAATTATCTCATGTTTATCATAGCAGTTTTATATTGATAAAGTTTACATTTAATCCCTGTGATAATGATCTATTTATTTCATTTGTCATTTTAAACAAAGAAACGATTATCATTAAACTGTAAATTATAATTTATTTCAAGTGTTTGCCAATTATCCCTTTACTTTGTGTATGTCGGGGGGTGGGGTGTTGTATGTGATGAAGCGCCTTAAAAGATGACAAATAATAATGAAATGTTTTCTTTTGTTTTATAAACCGAATGTTTTGTTTGTTGTTGTTGTTGTTCTGTCTCATTATTTCCCATTTGAGTCATTACTTGGTTAGTTACATAATTCCCTATCAACAAATTATAGGAAATTATTAGGTTTTTTTCTCTTCATTTTTTGGTAGTAGTAGTGGTGGTGGTGGTAGGGGGGGGAATATTCATTCAATCTTGTTTTGATATCTCTTTTCTTTAAAAAAGAAGGGACAAAAAAAGCAATCATAATGTGTTGTATTCATTTTATGACATAATCGAAGTAATTCTCTTTGTATTTAAGTAACTATTTCTATGAATATAATGTTGTTTATTTTGTTGTGTTAATAAGGTATGACAATTTACACCAATGCATATATGTGCTTGGTTCTATGTTTGTAGCTAACTGATTGACTTTGATATAGTTACTATATGAATTGTATAAAAGAAAGGTAATTATGTGTAATTTTAACAAATGATAAAGATGATTACATTTGTAATTTTAAAGTATTCAACATGATTCTTTTAGATTTTGTTTTTGTTGTTTTTTTTAATGGTTTTCATCATTGTATTGTACTTACTTACTAACGCCTGTTACTCCTCGTGAAGGAGCATAGGCCGCTCACCAGCATTCTCCATCCAACCCTGTCCTGTGCCATTGTATTGTAATCTGTATATATACAACTATGTATATGTTGATAAGTTTAACCGGATTATACTTCTTTTTGTATATATATATATGAACTTGACTGTTGTTTATTTTGTATGGAATAGTTGATTTTCAATGTTGTAGTAGTAAAAGTATGATAATTTTGATTTTATTGTGTTCTTTAATTTGGATAACTTAATTGATTATTCTGGCAAATATCATCAATGCTTAATTCATCATGGAAGAAAGCTCAACTAGTTCACTCTATGAATAACATACTCCCCTGTTTGATTATATTCTTCATAGATTTTGTTCTTTTCATTTATCTTCGCGCATTCCTAGTAACTATCTTCTTTGATATTGACCTATAGGCATTTGATCAGTTAACGTTGTTCTCTGCTTTTTTTTGTATACATTGATCAATTAGGCTTAGATTAATGTTTTGGACGTTAATCAATATTTAGCAATTGGGATTCACCTTGATTTTTTTCTCGTTTTCTTTATCGATACATATAACATGATTTATATTTGGATAAGGCAGTTAAAAAGTTTTTCTTTTTTTTTGCATCATTGATAACAGTTTTGTAGAGAAGTTCATGTAAACGTAAGAAATAATTTGTAAACATACTTGATTCATGGAGATTGTTCAACTTCTAATGTACATCATCATCACACTTACAGTTTATTCAAGGATTAAACGCATGTTATTCAGGCCGCATAATGAGTGGGATACCTTTAGATTACCACACCGGTAGATGTGTCACTAAGAACAATGAATGATGGTTGGTAATCGACTAAAACAAGGAACATAGACTATACAATAACAAGTGGTCTTGAAATATTTCTATTCTTGCGAAACTTTAAAATCCTAAGTTTATTCCGTACTGAGGGGTCCTATACTAGGATGAATTAAGTTGTCTGTTGTCCCTTTGATTTAGAGTAGTTGTGGAGAACAAACTCCATATTCTCAGCCAAAACTATTCTCCATCGTTTGTTAATTAGTTAATTGTAGTCAAGCGTCTTACCCTTAATATCCATTTGTTATGTAGAAAATTACTCCATAATCATTGACTTTTCTTCATAGTGTGGGATAGTACAATGAACGAGAACTGAGATGAGAAAAACTAATCTATTGTTTAATACAAAGTTGCAGAGTTCTCTAATAAAATGTAACAACCATACGTTCGATGCTTCATTTACAAATCCTTCATCAACTCAAATTTCATCGTTCCATCATTATCATGAAAACGACTCTATATTCTCATTCTCTTCAATTCGATTTTCTCAACTTTCTACTGTTAGGCATTCCACTTCTAATTGGTGTTACATACTACTTATATCTGTCGATAGTTATAAGTAGCCTACATCATATTAAGATTGTTTCATTCGGATTTCTTTAAAGATGTACTTTTATTAATATTTTCATTATTCAAATAGTTTAGATCACGTTAGATAGAAGTAGTCGAATGGATAATTTATAAAGGTTAACTTATACATTGTTCTTGCATTTTCATACAAATTGCATTCTGTTTCTATTCTTTACTATTCGATCCTCTTTGTCTCTCTACTGTCAGACAGTCTGTTGACGACTAACATCATCTACTAATTATGTCAATATAAGTAGCACACACATATATCAATATGTCCTATATTTAAGGATTCTAATTTCAATAATAAATAACATAATATTTGATCAGACAATTTATAGTTACCATGCATTGTTTTTCATAATTATAGTAATAATAACAACAGTTTATAGTATGTACTTTGTTTAAGGTCAGTTTTAAATCGTTTATATTACCATCATGGTTATATTTTTTAATGTTATCCTACAATCATTATGATACAATGATAGTGAATTGTCCGGGGTTTTTTTTTCAAATATTTGTTTCTAACTTGCGTAAATACCCTTTTCTTAATCACTTGGTGATATAAATCAATGAAACTGTTAAGTGGTGGTGATCTAAACAACTATGTAATTTAGTTACTGCTGTAATCTAGTACTTAATATATTCAATTATATTAGTGAAATACAAGTGTCTAAGAAATGTATTTTCCGAATGAATAGTAATTACCATTATATAGTATCAATAAATTGTTGAAGTAAATCAGGTAGGGAACTTGAAACAGTTACCTTAGATTTTCAAAAAAAAAACAAATTTGTTTATCATCAATATATTTGAAGTGTGATTAGTAGTGAAATCCAGAAGATATATGTGTGATGTCGTATTCAATTGGTTGCCCCCAAATGCCTTGGTACGGCTGAGAGTGGGGAGAGTCTGCTCTTCCTCTCCAAATGCTTTCACATGGCCACGTGTATATAGCCTCTGCCAGGGAAGTCCTACTCACTGCCCTCTCGTGACGGGGTGTTGTTTACGGAATTGAGAGGACGAAAACCGAATGCGTGGCGCTTTAACCGGGTTGGTGGACATGGTGAGTCCACCTAGGGGAGTTGGAAAATCCTGATCCCAAACCAATGGTGCACATGGGCTCCAGTATCCTGAAGGAACAAATGGCGTATGAACCAATTGTTGGTCACCGGCTACCATGGGACTGAGTTTTGCACCTCTGACTTGTTTCATGCTAGGACGAAACAACATTTTAGTAATTTTAGGTTTTCCATAGTGATCTAACATTGATCAGTCCACGATTTTTGTAAAATCCAGTAATCGATAAAAGTTTGACAATTTTCGGATTTCAACTTTAATCTGTTTTATTTTTAAAGTCAGTCAGCTACAACGTAGGACGAGACACATATTTGCATCGGTCCAAGTTGCCATACCTCATTAACACAACAAGATGGACACCGGATTCATAAATGTAGTTAATTCAGAGGTGGTAATATGTGAAAGAAAGATGGCATATAAGGATATAGTACAGTAAGAAAGAATTAGTTCGTAGAAAGTAAGATATGAAGCGATTTTAATCTCATAGTTTAAGGGAAGACAGAGAATGTATACACTGACGCCATTGTGATCGATTCTGATCCATGTCACACACAGTCTCCAACTGTTGGTTACGATTGTCACGCGGACCCCATTCAAGTAGTCTACATCTACCAACATGGCTCAGACTAGAAGTTAGTGACTTCAAACACTGATGCCACGTTTTGGTTTGGCCACCCCTAACTTTCTTCCAACAATCGCCAACACCGGTTAGCATTGTGCGTCGTGATAATCGGTGTTGGCCCAACCATCTCAGTCGATGAAGATTCACAACCTCATCAACTGATTTACTATCATTCCCTAATACCCTGTGTCTAACCTCACTATTACTTACCCGGTGATCCTAGCAAACGCTAGCAATATTTCTATTTTTAAAGGTACACATAAAATCAAAACTCAACAGTTTCGATCTGTTATGGTTCACTCCATGAACAGATAATGATTAAGTTCCATACATGGAATAGTAAGTGAGCACTGTCAACCACATTATTGAATGAGAGCAAATTAGTTGTTCAGTATTTTCTGGCTTTCATTAATTGTTTAATGTGCATATATATCTGATATGAAAAAACAATAATGAACTGACAATTTAACGCTACTGGTACTTATAATGGAGGGTGTGAAGTACATAATTTATATTTTGATAAATATTTTTGTTTGTTTGTTTGTTTATAACTGTGTTAGTGATATTGTTTCAATAACCCTGTTGACCTTTAAGGTTTACGAGTAGAATTGAAACATTATTATTAAATTCACTTGGTGTTGTTTTAGTTGTATCGTCCCACTGTTATTTAGAACTGCAATTGATCAGTCTCTTATTGGCATATGTACATACTATGTGTATTGCCTTAATTCACAAGCATTATAAACAAAGATAGATAGTGGCTAGCAGTGAGATCCAGATGCTCTCTATTTCAGCTATCAAGACTCAGTAGCTAAGTGGATAACGTGATAGCAATTGAGTCGAGTGATAATGGGTTCGAGTCCCTCTCAGAGTGAACATCAACTCTGAGATGCAGGTACATCCAGTTGACGAGTCCCAAATCAGGCGAAACGCAACTCCTAAATTCCACTGCTAGCCACTATCCATTTTATTATTATTAGATGATATTGTGGGGCTTCAGATGTATCTCTGATTGATCACCAGTCTTATATGATTAATTAAATCACAGCCATGGTATGTTTAATATTTGTCATGTTGATTGATTAAGAATCTGGATTGAATTAAGTAGTATGTGTGTTATATGTGAATTACAATTATTTGACCATATAGTAGTTATGATAAAATGGGTATACAAGTTTCAAGCTGTTAAGTGATGTTTCCTATGGGATGAGAACTAGGATTAACAAATCTCACAGTTTGACATGTTACCATTAAGTCATTCAATCCACAACAACCTCCTTTAGGACTGAGGTGTTAAAATTTATTGATTACTTAGTTGAGGTCAGCTTCATCTTTTTCTAATCCGTAATGTTGCTCAAATTCCATTTTTGACAAACTGTTTTTCATATTTGAAACCATTCAATAAAGCCTCATCACTTTGAGAAATAATATTAGTATGCTTATAATTTGGAAATAACTCACATGATATCATGCTTGAATATATGGAGTTCGATCCTTGGTTAGGTCGTGTATGAGCATTGTTAACAAACCCCATACCAGAACGAAACAGTTGTCCAATCCTGCCCGTGAATGCTCAAATCTAACTAGAAACAGTATGGAAATGCTTAAAATTCTATTTGGGAATATATCTATTTATGAAAGCTGTTTTCTGATTGGTTAGGGACTAAGTAGAAATGAGTCACAGTTTTTGTAAACTCGTTCTTATTACCGAACTTTCACGGTATTTACAAGTGAAATGTATCATCACACATGAAAGTATTTTCTAAATCATAGTAATTTCAGTACCTGACAGTTAAAAATGTACTGTTATTCAGATTTGTGTGGTAAAGACAGAAGGTCTACGGCCTATGATTCTGTGAGTGTCTAGTCTTCTCTTGAATTAGTCAATTGAAGGTGCAGATACTATTGCTTCGGGTAACAGGTTCCAAAAATTGATGACTTGATGTAAAAGCCTGTATGTCACGGGTATTTTGTTAATTCTTGGTTTTTCTACTCACCTGCTATGTCCTGTGAGATGCTCAGGTCTAGTGGGAAGAAAAAAGGATATATTAGGTTCAAAATCGTTTCTTAGTATCCTAAACATGAAAATCAGATCACCTCTTAATCTGTGGTATGACAGTGTAAAGAGGTCTAGGTTTTCATGCCGCTCTTTGTATGGTAAATCCTGGAGTACTGCGAACTGTACAGGAGGCTGCCTTCTGTACTTTTTCCAGGATATCCGAGTCTCCTTTTAAGCAGGGGCTTGCAGTCTGAACACAGTTCTCAAGTTTAGTTCTCACTAAGGTTTTGTATACTGTAGTCAACATGGTAGTATCTAACTTGGTGAATGTCCGTCTTAGAACCCATAGGGTTCTAAACCCTGTAGTTGCAACCTCCCAGTAGTGAGCTGTGGTCTTAACATCATGACGCACTGTTACCTCAAGATCCTTGTGAAACTGGACCACAAGTATAGGCACTTTTCCTATGCTGTACCTATTTACATTTGTACCACCAAAGTGCGTCTCGTGGTGTTTTTCGCCAGAATTTTACATTACATGTAGATTAAAAAAATTGTGAAATATAAATTTCAGAAGCAATAAACTTGTCTACAGTAAATGAAACGACCATTCAGTCATAGTGTAGTGTGTGCTACTGATGTCGATAGATATAAGTAGTATATATCACCTAACAGAAGTGAAGTGTTTGGCGGCAGAAGGTCAAGAAGATCAAAGAGGAGAGAACGGGAACAGAGAATGTTTGGTTTTAAGTACAGTAGTCAAATTAGGTCATTCAATAGCTAAGATTGTTATTGATTAATTGGCCTTGAGGTTGGCCAGGGGAGGAGAAGAGGTTTCTTCATGCAGATGGCTACTGTTTCAGCCACTTGAAAGACTTTAAGTGTCGCAGGCCTTGGCGGGAAATTGGTGACCTGATAAATAATTGAAAAGGATTGGTTTATACTGGCACTATGAGCGATTCGCACTAAATAGGGCAATATCTTCATCAGACCTTTGCTGAGCCACACTGGGAGGTGCTCATCAGCACGAAAATGTCAATTCCTAGAAGTTCGATCAATATGACTTGCTCTGCAGGAACAGTCGAACTGATAAATACAAAATAAGGTGGTCATTCTAGGTACTTCATCTTCTAACTTTGGCGTCACCGTTGGGCGCGTAGAAAACACTAATCGTAGTTCTCGGGCGTTGAAAGAATTTTTGGGTTGTTTCCCGTAATCCCTGAGTTAATATTTCGCTAGCCGCGTCCCCTCTGAAATGTAGACGCATGAATAGGGATTTCTTAGCGTTTGTATTTCGCCTAATTATAAACTTTCTAAGATATCCGTTCTCCCTAAGAATATTACGCAAGGTTCATAGCTCTTTTTCAACTATATCTGTAGAACATATAGTTCGTATTCGGTAACTAATAGTTTTGATCAAGTTTCTTTTGTACTACGGAGGTACAAAGCTGTCCAGGTATTTTTCCTGTTTAAATTCCTTTTTAATGATCTATCAGCTTTCGTAGTTAAGAGCACGTCCAAAAACGCTAATCTACTATAACTCACTTCTTCAGAATGGCTAGATGCACTTCATTAAACTGCCTAAAAACCTCTTTCTATGATGTATTATCTTCTTAGAGGATGAACATATCCATATATTGACTGTAAAATATGAATTTTTGAACAAACTTTTTTTAGTGGACCATTTTCTAGTTTGACTATAAAAATATAGGGGCGCAATGGTGAACCTATTGCAACACCATATATTTGTCTAGATATTTCACCGTTGAACATGGAATTCACATTCATGGTGCATTTCAGTCATAACTCTTTCATGACATTGATAAGAACTATAGTTTCAATTTTATTTTCACTCAATTGTTCACATGTATATTCTACGGTCTCTATGGATGAAACATTTTTGATGTTGTCAACAAATTGTTACCAACCATTTAGCTATAGTATGATAAGGAGAGTTGTGCATATCTAAAATTGATTTTAGTTGGATCCTTAGTTTGTGTATTATTGGTAATCTATATAATCTTGGCAGATAGGTTCCTATTGGTTTAATTATTTCATATAAACCCGACAAGATAATACGTAGATATGGAATTTAACAGCGTAACTAACAAAACTTATTAACAGAAGGGGTTTGTGGAGATTTTTAGAAATTTCACAAATTGAAATCATGAGTCAATTGAAGTCCCAAACTAGGATGAAACGGCCGTCCAGTGCTCCCAGATTTCCCATGGTGGTCTAGCTTCAATTGACTCATGATTTCAACCTATGAGAAATTAATAAAGTGAAAAGTTAAATGTAATTCACATGATCAAGTAAAGTGGTACTTAAATGTTGGCAATACGATAAATGACACTTATGATCATGATCATTCATTCCATTATAGAATTATCAAATGATGAGTGTTTTATGTTTATGAAAATAAGAAGACAAAATGTTTAAAAAAGGGGTTTACTATAGTTACTTAAAATGATGAGACAATTGGTCAGATTGCAAAACACATAATACTAATACATGTAAGGCAACCTGTTTGAATATCCAGGTTACCTATTCCTGTCATCTATCTTGATAGAGTTTTGTTCTCTGAGTTGGATTATTTATTATTTATTTATTTGAACACATGAATATTGGTACAAGACAGCGCCAATATATATGCGCCACACAAAACAATGAGAATTCGAAGAGAAATAGAAAGAAAAAAAACTAAGGAGCGCAAAAGAAAAAGAGAACAATAACGAAGAGATTGGTGCAAGGTAGTGTGGTAGTAACGAGGGAACGGAAAGGTACAATCAGAAGAAATCTTTCAGGTAAGGGAGACAGAACCACTTTTTATGAAGAAAGTAAAAGAAGGTTACAGCAGGATCGACACTGGCTTCTATTCTTAGCCATATCTGATAACGTCTCTAGCCACTGTATAGCACCATCTCTCAGACCCCAACCAGAGAGTCGTGAAGGACCGACAGAAGCCAGTCCTTTGCAGCTTTCTTTCATACCACGACACCATGTCATGCACTGACCACCTCTCCGCCTCTTCCAACCAGTCCCAGAGTCGGCAAATAATGCACGACGTGGAATTCTCTGGGACGACATTCGTAGAACATGTCGAAGCCACCGAAGTCGGTGTTTCAAGGTGGTGACACCAATTGAATTATCATCTATGTGCCCGAACACACGATGCCGAACCTCTGCATTACTGACATGGTGTTGCCACTGAATGTCAGCAATCCTTCGGAGACAGCGATGATCGAACACAGAGAGTCGTCTAACGTCCTCAACTCGGAGAGGCCAGGTTTCACAAGCATATAGCAAAACTGCTCTCACCGACGCGTTGTAGATCCGACCTTTTACGGCCAGACTAACATCACGAAGGCGCCATAGATGGCCCAGATTGGCATAAGCCGCTCTGGCTTTCACTATTCGTGCATCGATCTCATCACTCACGCCATTGTTCTTCTGAATGACATCATTAGCACAAACTTTAGATATCTCAACAAGTTATCTGAGTTTTTTGTTGTTTATTTTAACACATCATTATGCCTATTAGTCTCATAGCCTATTCAGGTGAGTTTATGAAAATTTCACGATTTTTCACTGTACAACTTACAAAAAAAGTACAATCAAATATATCGAGTTGGGTGGCAATATACATCGAAATGAATATACAGTAATTTGATGTCGATTAACTGGATGGCTAACTTCCAACTGTGGAGATCAATCAATATTTATTGTCAGAATCGATGAACCATTAAGAAATGGAAATTTGTTGCAATACTCTGTATTGAGAATTCTATATTGTACTAAAAATGCATAAAACTCCACCCTAACAACTGAAATGAGCTGGGAAGGATTGCCCAGGACAGGGTTGGGTGGAAAATGCTGGTGGGCGGCCTATACTCCTTCACGAGGAGTAACAGGCGTAAGAGAGAGAAGAGAGACTAAAAATGCATCATATTAAGTAAAACTAATGATAAAATAATGGTATTAGTAGTATATAATTTTTTTTTCTGGTTAGCGTTTTTTTAGCGAGTTAGTTTTCTACGAGATGGGGTCGCTAACCCCATGCCCAACCCTCCTCCTTTATCTGGGCTTGGGACCGTCAGTAGCCCCTGGAGGGACTCCATTAGGAGTAATAGGCGTAAGTAAGTAGTATATAATTATTATCTATAGTAGGTACATTTCTCCCTTATCAACCAATAGATTACGAACTGTACTTTAAGCATTACCTATTAATTAGAAAGTATGGTTCGAAAACGTAATAAACAGAAGATAATATGATTTCACTTAGTATTGTTTGCTTATATCTTCCCATTATTGTTTAGGATTGTAATTGGTCAGTCTCTTGTTGGCATATATGCATCGTGTACAAATTACCTCGATATTGCCTTAAGTCACAAGCTTTATAAGTAGAGGTTGATGGTGTCTAGTAGTAGAATCCAGGATGTGCGTTTCGTCCTATTTTGGACTCGTCAACTGGATGTACCTGCATCGCCGTGTTGATTTTCACTCCGGAACTCGAACCCAGTACCGTCCGCTTCAAACACCATTGCGTTCTCCACTTAGCTATTGAATCCTGATAGTCACCTGCTTGTGCAATGGGGTGAAGTTTAAATTCATTCAGTGTTGTTTTACTTGTATCTTCCCATGGTTATTTAGGACAGCAGTTGATCAGTCTCTTGTTGGCATATGTGCACCGTGTACGGATTGCATCGATATTGTCACAAGCTTTATGAGCAGAGATTGATGGGGGCTAATAGTAGAATCCAGGATGTGCGTTTCGTCCTATTTTGGACTCGTCAACTGGATGTACCTGCATCTCAGACTTGATGTTCACTCTGGGACTCAAACTCAGTACCATTTCAAGTTTTCACACATTCGTTTTGGGCTAAGGACTCATCAAATAACTATTAGAAACTTCTGAAAACGCTCAGTTCTGTATCTCTAACTTTATAAGATCATTTCGATCAACATTTTGTCTATATGGCTATATGATTCGTTTAACATATGAAAACATAACTAGTCTTTATGATAGATTCAAGTAAATTTGATCAACCCGTCTGAAAATTACAGACTTAATTAATCGATCAAGTTAAGTGTTATGTAAAATTATGATTTGAAAATATACTAAGCTAAGTAGATCTATGTTTTAAGGATGTGTCCGTGACTTTGTAAAGTATTCATCTATCACTTTTTCAGTATCCATACGGTATCAAATATTGTCCGACAATTTCATATGAATGAATGCTACATATTAGATGATTTCATTTGAGAATTTCAATTAGAGTTCGATGTTATCGTTTAATTTTACCACTACGACTGGATAGAAAATCTACTAAAGTTAGAAGTGTGATTTACAATCTAAATATGAAATGTTTATGATGATGATCAATAATTCTATACTTTATCTTTGGAATGACTATAAAATTTGAATACTTAGCTAAGGAGAGATGGATATCAAGTACTTTTTAGGTATCATACTTACTTACTTACTTACGCCTGTTACTCCTCGTGAAGGAGAATAGGCCACTCACCAGCATTCTCATCCAACTCTGTCCTGAGCAATCCTTTCCAGCTCCTTCCTGTTGTTATTCATCCTTTCCATATCTGCTTCTAATTCCCGACGTAATATGTTCTTTGGCCTTCCTCCTTTCCGCTTCCCTTCAGGATCCCAAATTAGGGCGTGTCTCGTGATGCGGTTTGATGATTTCCGTAATGTATGTCCTATCCACTTCCAACGTCTTTTCCTAATTTCTTCTCCAGCTGGAAGCTGGTTTGTTCTCTCCCACAGTGGGTTGTTTCTGATAGTATCCGGCCAATGGATGTTGAGTATCTTGTGTAGACAGCTATTTATACATACTTGTACCTTCTTGATGATGGTTGTTGTAGTTCTCCAAGTTTCAGCTCCGTACAGTATAACTACCTTGACGTTCGTATTGAAGATTCTGACTTTGGTATTGGTTGACAGACAGTTGTTTTGAGTTCCATATGTTCTTCAACTGTAGGAATGCTGTTTTTGCTTTACCAATCCTCGCCTTTACGTCTGCATCTGAACCTCCTTGTTCATCGATGATGCTTCCTTTTAGGTATCATGGTTAGTTTATATTGTAAAGGATTGTTATATCACTGTAAATCTGTGTCAATTAACTTGTAGTGATATATAAATCTTCATAACTTGTTCTAACTTGGGTACAAGCCAATTTATTTGATTCTTCATGAGTTACATTTTCACTTTGTTACATGTATTCAATATATTCATTCTCCTATTTGACTTATTAAGTTCCATTATTCACCAACTGAAGTGAAATCAATGATTCTATACAAGGATTGGTAATTCGTATATTTCAATAACAATCAATCATACGATCTAACTAAAGTCAGATCTCGAACCACTAAAAACTTGATGATCATATACTTGGTTAATATCAGAAGGAGTTTTGTAGATGTTATAGTAATTTTAATAGTTGAGATCATGAGTCAATCGAAGCTAGATCACCATGGTAATTCTTAGAGTTCTAATGAGAAGCAGTGACTAGTGAATTTCAACCGTATCTGTTTTGAGATAGTAACTGACTGAAGACAATGGTGGATGCGTCACTCAATTTCGTGAATTAGTTGAAGTTAGATCTTAATATCGTTGGATGCCGGCCGGTTCAGTGGTCTAATGGTTAAGCGCTTGCACACGACACTGATAGGTCATGTATTTAAAACTCTTGAGGTGGGATCATGGATGCTCACTGCTGAAGAGTTCTACAATAAGACGAGATGGCCGTCCAATACTTTCAGATTTTCCATGATGATCTAGCTTCAACTAACTCATGATCTCAGATGCTATACTCCTATATTGATTACAGGGAAATGATAATAAACATTAGTATTTGTTAATGTCTAACTCCAACCAATCCACAAAGTTGCGCCACCGTATACCATTGTCTTCAGTGAGTTACTATCTCACAACAGACCTGGTTGAACTCCACTGGTAACGGCTTCTCACTAGAACTCCAGGAGTTTTTCCTGAAGTCAGTCACTAGTGTGCAGTTGATTATTATCAGAATAGGTTTTGTGGAGAGTTTTATAAATTTCACAGATTGAAATCATGAGTCAATTGAAGCTAGACCACAATGGATGCCGGCTCAGTGGTCTAGTGGTTAAGTGCTCGCGCGCGAAGCCAGTAGGTCCTAAGTTCGAGCCCCGCGTGGTGCGGGATCGTGGATGCGCACTGCTGAGGAGTCCCATACTAGGACGAAACGGCCGGTCAGTGCTTCCAGATTTCCCATGATGATCTAGATTCAACTAACTCATGATCTCAGATGCTATACTCCTATATTGATTACAGGGAAATGATAATAAACATTAGTCTTTGTTTAAACAAACAAACCTCATTTATGTTAATTATCTAAATATTTGAATGGGTTCATGTTTTTTCTTTCTTTTTTTTTGTTTTTTTTCGCATAGAAACTAATTTCATTTGAAAATTTAAACGATCTCTATTGATTTTTTTCTGAAATTTTTTTCTTTGTGAAACAAATTTTTTTTAAATTTCACCTCAGAGTTTTTTTTCTCTCTCAGCATTTACAATTATAAACACGAAAAACAAACATTGGAAACTTTCAATCATTATTAATGTATTAGTTTGATTTATTTAGTATTACGCCTGTAGAGTGTAAGACTATACAAATGAAGATGATCGAATATATATTTGAATATAAAATGAGAATAGAATATCCTTTGTTGCCATAGCAACTACACTCGGTTCTTGTTCTTTTTGTTTTGCTCTTTGATCTTTTTAACCTTATACCGTTAGACATTCCAGTTTTGATGAATGATACATACTACTACTTATATTTGTTTTTATCAGTAGCATATATACTACATTATTTTCAGATGATTAATTTTTAGTTACAGTGACTGTTGAAATAGCTTTAATTCATAAGATTTTTAAGCAGAGATTGATGGTGACCACTAGTAGAATCCAGTTTGACTAGTGATTCGTCCTATTCAGGATTAGTCAACTGGATGTACCTACATCGCAGAGTTGACGTTCATTTCAAGACGGACTCAAACCCAGTACCATTCGCTTCAAACGCCATCGCGTTATCCACTTAACTAATCAGTCCTGATATCCACCTGATTGTGCACTGGGGTGAAGTTTAAATTCAGTTGGTGTTGTTTTACTTGTTTTACTCGTCCTGGATTCCACTGCTAGCCATTATCCATCTTTACTTATAAACATTGTGACTAAGGTTATATTGGGGCAATCGGTGCACGATGCATATATGCCAACATAAGACTGATCAATTGCAGTCCTAAATAACCATGGGAAGATACAAGTAAAACAACAACAAGTGAATTCATATCATTGATGTTTAGAATCATAGTTGATCAGTCTCTCTTTGGGTAGTAGCTAGCTATGGAATCCAGGATGCACATTTCTTAAACGTCAGTGGAAAAACTCAAACAACCAAAATAAATTAACTAAACTTAATCCTATCTCACAAGATACTGGCTATTTAGACTAAGTGGTTAAGTTGTTAACGTGATGGTGTTTGAAGCAAACGGTATTGGTTTGAAGTCTTGGAGAGAACATCAACTCTGAGATACATGTACATCCAGCTTACAAGCCCCAAATATGACGAAACGCGCATATTGGATTATACTTCCAGTCATTATCCATCTCTATATATTTTGAAAATAGTTTGTTCTGTCACTGATTCACATCAATCGTGTTGCTTGTTATGTTTTTAAGACAATCAGTTGGCCATTACACATTCTTGGACGCTTATCCAACCTCCTATGGAACAGTAGAAACACAACTGTTATTGTGTAAGAACCTCTTGTGTCAATACTGAAATCATGTTTACAGAACCCATTTATTGAATGATTCTAAACAGCTTGAAACTTGCAGATACAATATCTACTCAAAAGCAACTTTCCAACACATTGATGAAAAGTCATTTTAGAAGGAAACAAACAATATAACACTATAAAGGTTATCTGGTGAGACTACAATTTATGAACAAACCAATCAAGTATAAGATAACAGGTCTTGGGTTTTGACGCATCCTGGATTCCACAGCTAGCTACTACCCAAAGAGAGACTGATCAACTATGATTCTAAACATCAATGATATGAATTCACTTGTTGTTGTTTTACTTGTATCTTCCCATGGTTATTTAGGATTGCAATTGATCAGTCTTATGTTGGCATATATGCATCGTGCACCGATTGCCCAATATAACCTTAGTCACAATGTTTATAAGTAAAGATGGATAATGGCTAGCAGTGGAATCCAGGACGAGTAAAACAAGTAAAACAACACCAACTGAATTTAAACTTCACCCCAGTGCACAATCAGGTGGATATCAGGACTGATTAGTTAAGTGGATAACGCGATGGCGTTTGAAGCGAATGGTACTGGGTTTGAGTCCGTCTTGAAGTGAACGTCAACTCTGCGATGTAGGTACATCCAGTTGACTAATCCTGAATAGGACGAATCACTAGTCAAACTGGATTGCTAGCGACTATCTATCTTTGATCAATGATCTGATCCAAAAAACCAATATAAAATGAATAATGTTCAAAATGTACAAATCTGTGTTACATTGATGTTCATCCTGAGGCTTAGACCCTGTACCTTAAACTTCATATGTCAACGCTTTAATCCAATGAGTTGCTGTATCCAAATAACTTCTAAAATTATTTATACATTTTTGAATGTCAATAAATCATTGAGCAATCGTTTTCCGATCATATTTATGACTTGTCAACATGGAACAATATTAATAATAATAATTTTGATAAATTTCATGTCACATAGTCCCCCCGAATGCTCTGGTACGGTCGAGGATAGGGGAATCCATTCTCCCTTTCAAAATGCTCTCATATGGCCAAACCTATCTAGCCACTACTAGGAAAGTCCTAGTCACTGCCTTCTCGTGGCGGGGTTTTGCTTACGAAGTTAAAAGGACGAAAAGAGAATGTCGGACTTTTTAAACGGGTTAGTGAATATGGAGGATATACCTAGGGAGGTTGGTCACCAGCTATCATAGGACTGAATAACCTTACGTCACTCCACTGCCTTGTGGACTAGACCTTTAGGTCAAAGTCTTTGGGAATGGCTCCCTAATAAAAACCATCTGCTTCAGTTTGGGTACCTGGACAGTATTCCAGTACTCATGTAAATCGAATGATTTATGTGGCGCATATCTGTTTAGTGTCTCCTTGAAACAATGGTTTTGTGTTCAAATAAATCAATAAATATTACATAATGAGTACATTATCATTTAACTAAGGTGACAGATTCTATGTAAGCCAAACAGTTTTTCATTTGACCAATATTAACAAAGATTGAGTCAGGATTATCTACTTATTACAAAATTATAATCAGTGTAGTCAGTTAAGTAAAGACTGATTAATTTATGTTACATGAAATATAATCAATAGATTATAATCATACCATTTATAGAAGAAGGAAAACATGACAATCAAATCGAATAGACAATGACACCATGGTTACAGACACCAAACTATCGAATCACTTGTGAAGCAAAGTTAATAGCTCATTTCTATATTTATTTAAACACATAAACTTAGGTACAAGAAGGCACCAAATATATATGCACCACACATGTCACTTGATTTGTATGTGGGCTTGGATATTGTCCGGGTTCCCAGATCGAAACAGGTGGTTTACTTAGGGGGCAACAACCAGAACCTTCGACCTAAATCTTTGATCCACATTGCAGTAGAGCAACATTAGAAGATACAGTCCCATAGTAACCGGTGACCAAAGATTGGTTCATACGCCATTTGTTCCTCTAGGATATGGAAGCCTATATTAACCATTGGTTTTGGAATGAGGGTTTTTCAACTCCCTTAGGTAGACTCTCCGTGTCCATTAAACCGGTTAAAGCGTTGGACGTTCGCTCTTCGTCCTCTTAATCTCGTAAACAACAGTAATGCTGCGAGAAGGCAGTGAGCAGGACTTCTCTGGCAGTAGTTGTATGCACGTGGCCATGTGAGAGCATTTGGAGAGGGAAAGCTGACTTTCCCTACTCTCGGCCGTACCAGGGCATTTTGGAGTCCGTTTCTATATTAAGTATATGTTGATAATTTTGTTTAGACAGATAATGAAATCTTCAAATTATAAAATTTACAGTATACAAACACCTTTGGAAATTGATAATAATTACCCATCGACTATCATCATAGTACTGAAGCAATAAACAATTGAATTTAATCCTGTATCAAATGGAAACATCCAAGGAGGCCCTCTTGAATATCTGGGCTACTTGTTTCTGTCATCTGGATATTTCAACAAGTTATCAATCTTACTTATTTTAACAGATCATTATGTCTATAACTCTCATAACCTATTCAGGTGCATTTGTGAAAAGTTCACTATATTTCGTTATACAAGTTACAAAAGAGCCAAATCAATGACATCATGGTTGTTGATTATATGTATCGAAAAGAATGTACATTATTTCAATTTCGATTGATAGAACTGCTAACATCTAACTGGTAACCATTCAATATTTATCGCAAGGATCAATTAAGAAATAAGAAATGAGAAACTTGTTGAAATTACTTTATGCTGAGAATTCTATATTGGACCAAAGATATAATATTGAATAAAGCCATTAATAATAATATGACTGATTGAAATCATGAGTCACTCGAAGCTAGACCACCATGAAAGACCTGGAAGCACTGGACAACCGTTTCGTCCTAGTATGGGACTCCTCAGTAGCAATGCGCATCCACAATCCCGCACCCCGCGAGGTTCGAACCCAGGACCTACAGGTCTCGCGCCAGGCGCTTGACTAACTATACCACTGAGCTGGCCGGCACCCAACGGTGTTAATGTCTAACTTCAACCAATCCACGAAATTGCACAACTATCTTCCATTGTATTGAGGTAGATACCTGTCTCTACTCGATACAGATTAGCTACACTGGTTACGGCTTTTCAATAGAACTCTTAAGAATTTCATCACGAATCTAATCACTAGTGAGCATATGGTTAGATGGTGGGTGTGCACTACTGATGAGTCCCATAATAGAACCAAACGGTCATCCAGTGCTTCCAGGTTTTCAATAGTGGTCTAATATCAATCAGTTCATGATCTCAATCAGAAATTTATTCATCTTCACAACCCTATACTGACAAGTAATACGTATCATCAATCAAAAGTAAAATATCTGGCAGCAAAAGATTAAGAAGATCAAAGAGAAGAGGATGAGAACAAAGAATGATTGATGTGGAAATGAAAGAAAATGATGTTTGAGACAATGGATTGACATTTCGTGAATAAAGTATGACTCTCAGATTTTATTAAAAGCACCCAAATGCCCTGGTACGGCCGAGAGTGGGGAGATTCCGCTCTCCCTCTCCGAATGCTCTCACATGGCCACGCGTACACAGCCACCGTCAGGGAAGTCCTACTCACTGCCTTCTCGTGATGGGGGTGTTGTTTACGAACTTGAGAGGACGAAAAGGGAATGTCCGACGCTTTAACCGGGTTGGTGGGCACAGAGAGTCTACCTAGGGGAGTTGGAAAATCCTGATTCCAAACCAATGGTTAATATAGGCTCCCGTATCCTAAGGGAACAAATGGCGTATGAAACAAATCGTTGGTGACCGGCTTCCATAGGACTGCATCTCCTTACGATGCTCCACTGCCTTGTGGATCAGACCTTCAGGTCGAAGGCTCCGGGCATAGCCCCCTAAAGGAAACCACCTGGGCACCCGGACAGTATCATAGCCCTCACACATATCAAGTGAGATCTGTTTGGCGCATACGTATTTGGTGCCTCTTTGTACCAATATCTATGTGTTAAATAATGAATAAAAATTTATTAAGAGATCCAGTAATGTTTTTATTCAACTACATTTAGTTGTCACCCACTGATATTCTCATTCATTACATTACCACTAATTGTTTTGTTAAAAAATTTACATTTATTTGAAAATTCCATTATGTAATGGGTTTTTTTTTGTATTTTGTAGACAACATGAATATCCAATTTAGTCTACTTTATTCAAACTGGAGCTTTTTTCTTTCTTTCTTTCTTTCTTTCTTTCTTTCTTTTCACTTAAAGATCATGTCTGAATTCCATATAGAGTAATCCACGTTAGATTGAGTAACTATATACAAAATTTATACTCGATTAATCTTGGTTCATAATTTTCTATCAATCTGTTAGATACTGGTTACAATTCAGTGTATTTAGATTGTATGAGTTCGATGATGGGCTCAAATACTTTATTAAATAGTGTCAACAATCATGAAAGAACAAACCAGATCCTAGTAGAGGAAGAAATTAGGAAGAAGCGCTGGAAATGGATAGGACACACATTGAGGAAAGCATCGCCCCCAAATGCCCTGGTACGGCCGAGAGTGGGAAGAGTCCGCTCTCCCTCTTGAAATACTCTCACATGGCCACGCGTATATAGCCTCTGCTAGGGAAGTCCTACTCATTGCCTTCTCGTGGCGCGGGGTGTTGTTTACGAAATTGAGAGGACGAAAAGCGAATGTCCGGCGCTTTAACCGATTCTAAATCTATGGTGCACATGGGCTCTAGTATCCTGCGGGAACAAATGGCGTATGAACCAATCGTTGGTCACCGGTTACCATGGAACTGCATCTCTTTACGATGCTCCACTGCCTTGTGGGTTAGACGTTTAGGTCAAAGGCTCCGGATTTGGCAACCTAAGAAACCCACCTGCTTCGGTCTGGGCAACCGGGAACTGTCGCAGCTCACACGCAAATAATGGACTCTCTATATCTATGGAAACTACTTTTCTCGCTTCGAGGAAAGCACCCAACTGCGTCACAAGACAAACCCTCACATGGAATCTTCAAAGCCAAAGGTAAGACGGAGACCAAAGGACACAATACGCCGAGAAATGGAAATAGACATGAGAAAAATGAACAAAAATTGAATGGAACTAGAAAGGAAGGCGGAGGACAGAGTGGGTTGGAGAATGCTGGTCGGCGGCCTATGCTCCATTAAGAGTAACAGGCGTAAGTAACAATCATGAAACCTATCCTAAGTAGAGTTCCTTACAACCATAAGCTTGCATTATAGCATCATTTTACCTGAGGAAAAGAAATCAATATTGTATTATAGGGGGGGGGGATTTTAATCAGATTACAATCTATCTCAAAGCCTCATAGTTAGGGAGATATTCAAGTATGGACGAACTATTTTGAAAAGTGAATTATTCACCTAAATGAGGTCTTCTGAAATGTAGCGTTGTTCGGATCACTTCAATAATAAAACTTTTTGTTCTACTAATTAAACCTCAAGCATCCATAAATTAGGTAGCTGTTTTATTCTGTCATATGATTATTATTATTATTATTATTTATGGCTTCAATAGTAAGTAATAAGGACATTGACAAGGATCTAACATAAGTTATTTATAAACCAGGGAATTGAAAGTCATTGAGACGTTTTATTCACTTCATTTATTCATCGAAATAATGTTAAATCTTTTATTACGATTGATTTCTAGCTGTCAAACTTCTGTTTCACCAAAACCCCCATTATTCATGGTTTCTTACTGTAATTGTAAGAGTAAATTAAAAACTTTAATTTCATGCTAACGTTCTATTGTTTGACAATTAATATTTATCGTATTGTTCAAACAACAGACACTTTAACGTAATAAATTGGTTAGGAAACGTAAGAGTATGTACTGACATAGGAATTCCGTGAGATCATCAACTGAATGTTAATTATTCTTAATGGTATAGATCTATTATTTTATTGTCTTCTATTAGATCTTATGTTTTTAAATAACCTAATACTTACTTAGTGCATAAATTTATCCTTTCCAGTTTTTATGCTTAACTTCTATCACTTCTATTATCCTACATATTTTTTAATAATCTTATCTTACTGTGCATAATTGATTAGCTGGCCTCGATTTTCTACTTTTTAACTCAAACTACTTATTTTAATTACAGTAGACAGATTACAAATGAATAAAATAATTGATAGTCGACTTTTCAATAAAACAGAACATGAAATTAATTGAATAATTCATAATTAATACATGAAACTTTTCAGTTCATGTTTTCTTTCTTTACATATATAATTGAATCTTTATCATAAATCTAATAAAAGATTGTTTAGAAAAAATTGGAGTACAATAAGAGAAAAATGAATGAAGTAAGAATGTATAATATCGGTGGAAACAAGTAGTTTTCATTTCAATGAACTTTATGTTCTACTTCAAGAATTCATTGAATACCTTCAATACAAATAGGTCTACCCATAATATTCAAGAAAATATGGAAATGAATAAGAATCTTGACAATATAATAATAATAATGATGATGATTAGACGAAATGCAAGAAAATGTTTTGTATTATCTCTTGTCAATGGTCATCATTATTGTCACCGTCTTTTATTATCATTGTCATCAGCATCGGCATCATCATGAACTTGATTACTTCAAGAAGGTATATTCGATTTTCTTCGTTTCTCTTCATACCATAACCAATTGATTAATGAAATAATAAGTACTAATATTAATATGACTGTATTCATTAAAGTTAATGAGTACCATGGATTATTATATGAAAAATAAGTCTACAAAGAAAGAAAACAAACAAACATATATTGATTATGAATATTAAGATAAAAGTGTTCAATTATATTGATTGTATAGTAGTTATAGACCAATGGCAATGAAGTTTGGCTGGTTAAAATTAAACATTTAAACTAGTGGTTGCTGGCCAAGTAATCTAAAGGTTAGACTAGAATGTTCCGAATTCTATCACTAGAGTGATCATGGATATACACTGTAGTAATGACTCACATTTGGATGAAACACCTGTCGAATGCTTCATGATTTTCAATGTCCATTTAACTAAGATTGGTCTGTAATTATAACTATAGAACTCAATCATAACCATAGACTACTGATAGTATCCAAAAAAAGAGAAATATAAAACTTGGATAAGTGATGTTTCCCGTACATATTTAATAAGTACCCAAAATATAATTTATTTTATGGCACTTTTTCGTATATCATATAATGACTCTTGGATTTCGGCGCGAAATTCCTTCGTCTATATGACTGCTGCTGCTGCTGCTGAGGAGTCCCATACTAGGACGAAATGGCCGTCCAGTGCTTCCAGGTTTTTAATGGTGGTCTAGCTTCAATTGACTCATGATTTCAACCAGTGATATTATAGTAGACGTAGATTTGTGATGTAAACCCTAACTCTAATTCTTAACCCTGATTTCCAACTCAAAATCCCTGTTGTGTGTTCTGACGCTATTTTATAGTCTTATTTTTAGACTGTAGTAGGTAGGTGAATTTTCTTAAAGTCATTTGGAGGATTGCTCAAATATTGTTCAAAAACTATGATCTCACTTATGTAAGTTATAAGTTTAATTAAATAAAGGTACTTCACCACTTTTCATGAGTGATACATTGGACCAATTAAAAATCGTTCAAATGGTTCATACTTCTAAGGAATGGGATACACTATTCGTAGCTTAATTAATTTTAAATACAAATATATTGTGGTGTGTACTACTGATAGTGTAAGATATAAGTAGTACGTATCCTCAATAGAAAGTGAAATGCTTGATGGCAAAAGGTTAAGAAGATTGAAGAAAAGAAAATGAGAACAGAGAATGACTGGTGTGGAAACGAAGGGACAGTCAAGTCTAAGACGATTGATTAACAACCAAAAGAAACAAAGTAATCAGAGAAGGGCTTTTGTGAATATTATAGTAATTTAATAATTGAATTCATGAGTCAATTGAAGCTAAACCACCATAGGAAACCTAAAAACACTGAACTTTCTTTTCGTCCTAGTATGGGACTTCTCAGTGGCAGTGCACATCCACGATCCCGCCTCGTGAGATACAAACCCAGAACCTATTAGTCTCGCATGCTAGCGCTTAATCACTTGACCATTGAGTCAGCCGGTATCCTACAGTGTTAATGTCTAACTTCAAACAATCCACAAAGTTGCTCCACTGTTCAATCAGATAAGTCCAGGGTTCAAATCTTGTGAGGCGCATTGTTGAGGCAGTCCCATACTAGGACGAAACGCCATTCAATGCTTTCAAGTTTTCCATGATGGTCTAGCTTCAATTGACTCATGAATTCAACTACTGATTATATTCTAAGCTTACAAAAAAAAAAAGGAACACTTAGCCTCTTCTTTAGTTTAACATCTAAGAGTAAAATATGATACATTTAGTTTGACATCATCATTTGAATTTAACTAACAAAGAATAAATTTAATTTACAAGAACAATAGTAGATAGCTGAGTTTGTCTCATGTGATTCGATTCAGGCAATAGAATTATTGATGTCTAGATAGAGATTAAAAGAAACTATACGTTAAATTGATAAGATAATAATGATGATTAAGATATTATATAAGGGGTTGATAGAGCTTAATAGTATAGTCAAGTCATTTCATTGATCGTTTTCTTATCCTGTACCCTCCCCCCTTCCCCCCCCACACACACAACTAAGTCTCAATGAAATATTAAAAAAAAATACGTTTGAATTAGGTTAGTAATTATTGTACATAAATAAATTGATAATACCCATAGGATTATCACTAGGGGGTAACAACATCTCAATGTAGTAATGACTTAATAATTGAAAAAAAAATGTCTTTAACCTTAAAAAGAAATGATAAACATACAATATGTGAATAGTTGAATCGGAACTATGTATCGCTAATGTGGCCTAGAATAAATAACAAAACATATCATTCTATCATGATGTATGTATACAAGTCGCTAGGGGATTGAAGTAAATTCACACACTACAACAGATTCAATCACAAGTGGATTATCATGTGAATAATCTAGCAACTATGATCATACAATGAACAGTTTCGGAATCAATTAGAAGATTTGGACTGCTCCGATAACGGGGCTCTTCTATCTCATACATACACACAAACAAATGCAGATGAAGAAAACTAGTGTAGTAGAAGCTTTTGTCTGCCTCAACATATACAAGAGGAAAAAGAAAGATCTTCAAATACAACACGGAAAACACCGACACAATCACACTGGATGGAGAAGTTCGGGAAGATGTGAAATCTTTCAAGTATCTGAGAAGCATCATCCGTGAACGTGGACAATCTGATGCAGACGTAAACGTAAGGATTAGCAAAATAAGGACAGCATTTCTACAGTTAAAGAACATATGGAACTCAAAACAACTCTTAACCAACATGAAAAGTAAGAATCTACAGTATAAACGTCAACACAGTTCTACTGTATAAAGCTGAAACGCGAAGAGCTACTACAACCATCACCAATAATGTACAAGCATTTATAAATAGTTGTCTACACAAGATACCCAATGTCCGTTGACAGGATACCGTCAGCAATAACCTACCATGGGAGAGGACAAATTAGTTTCCAGCTGAGGAGGAAATTAGAAAGAGACACTTAAGATGGATGGGAAATACTTTACGGAAATAATCAAACTGCATCATGAGGCAAATGGTAACCTGGAATCCTGAAGTAAAATGAAAAAGATGAAGGCCAAAGAATACACTATACCAAGAATTTGAAGCTGACATCGATTGGATTTCTTGGGACACAGTTGGATGGAGAATGCTGGTGAGCGGCTTATGCTCCTCGACGAGGAGTAATAGACGTACATAAGTAAATCATCATGTTAGTCTGTCTTCCCTGTGTTGTAAATTTACTACTGAACAGATTTTCATTTACATATGAGAGTGAAAGTTTACACATACATTCCAATAGATTTCATGGCATACATTTGTTCGTACATACGGAGAGAGAGTGTGTGTGTATGTGTGTGTGAGACAGTTTCATTCCCTTTAGAAACTTCTCAATGTTACTTTGATGTGTGCTACTGATGTCAACAGATATAAGTAGTATGTATCATCACACAAAAGTGAAATGCCTGGTGGTAGAAGGTTAAGAAGATTGAAGAGAAAAGAACAAGAATAGAGAATGATTGATGTGGAAATGAAGGAGCAATGAAGTCCGGAATGATTGTTTGACATTTTGCAAATGAACTATTTACAGTATAATTCTCAGATATGACTAAGTGATTCTGTAATTATGTGTTCAAATACACTTGGTTATCCTCGCTAGTGTTTTCTTTCACTAGACTACCACTTAGCTATGATCTCAATACGAAATTTGACTTTCAATGTTTGAATGAGATCAAGTCAAGTGAACCGTTAAGGGTTTTTTGAATTCAAAAAATGATGCATGAAACGTCATCAGGTCTTATATTGACTGAATTCGACAAGTCATTGATATTTGATAGACATTTTAGAACAATCATTGTTCGATATGGATAAACAGGTTGTCTATTCATACTTCCATTATGTAATATTCTTATATTGGCCTGATTGTAAATGTTCGTTCATTGAACCTATTAACTATTGATAACTCTCTTAACATTTATAAATTACAGTTTGGTTAATTATGTAACTCAGTAGTTGAGATCATGAGTCAATTAAAGATAGATCACCATGAAAAACCTCGGAGCATTGGATGTCCGTCTCGTCCTATTGTGAGACTGCCTCGGCAGTACGAACCCAGGACCTATCAGTCTTGCGCGCGAGCGCTTAACCATTAGACTACTGAGCCGGCATCCAGTGGTGTTAATGTCTAACTTCAACTAATCCACAAAATTGAGCGATACATTCACCATTGTCATCAGTGAGTTACCATCTCACAACTGACTCATGATCTCAACTATTGAAATTACTATAATCTCCACAAAGCCCCTTCTGATACTAATTACATATCTGTTAATCAGTTTCTTACCATAATTGACCTAATCATGCGATCAATCTACATAATCATGTGAACTTCAAATCTTAAACGATAAAAAACAAATGGATTGTCTTTTCTGGTATTATAATTCCTCAGGTTGGGGACAGAGGCAATTTACATCGACCAATCAGTGTCAAAACAGGACAACTGAGGCTAATTGATGTTACTGGAGGAATGAGTACTCTTCGTTAATGGACTCAATCAATCAATAATCCTATTAAATGAGCATATAATAGAGGGAGTTCACATCATTCATGTAAAAATAAGTCATTAGTAAGTATTCGGTTTGTGCTTTTTTGCTTAGGTAGTTTGCATCAATCTTTTTGGCTCGATAGTGAAACAGACAATCAAACATGAATACGCATTCATGATAATGAATGCACGATCTTGTCAAACAAAATTAAAAGAAGCACTGGATAGCTGTTTTGTCCTAGTATGAGACTTTTCAGAAATGCCTAGCCATGACTTCACCACGGGAAATCAAACTTACGGGTTTCAGTTCCACATCAAGCGATTAACCTCTAAACCACTGAGACAGCACTTAGTGATGTATATTACCAATTTCAATTAATTCACGATATTGGCGTGACCGTATTCCACTATCTGAGATGAATAACTGTCTCACCTGACATGGGTCAACTCTACTGATTACTCTAATTGCTGTCTCTCTCATTGATTAAAGAAATCAAGTGAATTCACTATGTAAATGACAACTATTCCAATAACTAGTAATAATGATATATACTTATACTTTTACATAATAGATACTGTTTGAATGCAGTGCTACTATCAACCCTGAATTAATTATGGGTAAATCGATGTAAATGTGAAAGCGCGGATCGGTAAAGCAAGAGCAGCATATTTACAATTGAAGAAAATTGAAGTAAATCGATGTAAATATCACAAGATAAACAAGAAACGAATGTCTACGTACTGTGCCAAACCCATCAGCAACTTGCAAAAGTATATAATACAAAGTTATTCCTTCAAAGAGATCATATTGTGGTGTGAGCTACTTATATCCATATAAGTAGTATAAAACAATAGTCAGGAGTAGAGCGTATTTCAGTAGAAGATCGAGAAGGAAACAACGGGGACAGAAAGCAATTGGCATGAAAATGTAGGAACAATGAAATCTGAGACGATGTACTGATAATTGCTAAGAAAACAGTCAACTTTGAGACAATGGATTAATATTTTGCTAAGGAAGTATTTACTGCTTTGTTCAAATACATTCGATTGTCCCCATTCGTGGTTTCGTCCACTTCATTTGTAGTCGCTACTAACCAGAAGAGGGGAAGGGTGCTGTTCTTCGGTCTCAGATTTTACTAAGGTGTTCTGTAATGTTATGCTTATATACATTCGGTTGTCCCCACTTATGTTCATGATCACTACAAGATTACCAATGGACATTGATCAAACTCACCGATTAATGTAAGTAGTGAAGCTTTCAGCGAATTAGAACAAGTCTTAGCTTTTATTATAGGAGAGGAATAATATCATTTAAGTATGGAAAACAAGCAAACATGATAGTTTTCATGGCTGAGTTGCATATTACATTATTAAAGTGAATTAATGATGACTAATCTCTTTTTAATGAGAAAATAGTCAATATCATACGGAATTCCTATGATGGATTAAACTGCGAAATCTTGCACAGAAGACTATTGACGGACCCGTTCGATGTAAAGACCGGTATCAGGCAAGGTTGCTTACTCTCACTCTTTCTCTTTCTCCTGATGATCGACTGCATCTTGAAGACGTCAACATTTGGGCTGGGAGGGGAAGCATGGGATACAATGTACAGCTAGGATGCAGCTGGACAATCCAGACTTTGCAGATGATCTGACTCTTCTATCGCACTTGCAACAACAAATGTAGGAGAAGACAACCAGTGTAGCAGCAGCCTCAATAGCAGTAAGTCTCAAAGTATATAAAGTGAAAACCAAGATTCTCTGATACAACACAACATTCACCAATCCAATCACAATTGACGGAGAAGATTTGGAAAATGTAACAACTTTTACATATCTCAGCAGTATAGTGGATCCGATGAAGATGTGAAGGTGCGGATCGGCAAAGCAAGAGCAACGTACCTACAAATGATGAACATCTGGAACTCAAAACAACTCTCAACCAATAGCAAGGTCAGAATTTTCAATACAAATGTCAAGACAATTCTACTGTATGGGGCGGGAACTTGAAGAACTATGAAAGCCATCATCCAGAAGATACAACTGTTTATTAACAGTTGCCTATGCAAAATATCTCAGATTCGGTGATCAGATACTATTAGTAACAACTTACTGTGGCAGAGAACAAACCAGATCCCAGTGGAGGAAGAAATCAGGAAGTAGCACTGGGAGTTGATAAGATACACATTGAGGAAAGCATCCAACTCCGTCACAAGACAAGCCCTCACACGGAATCGTCAAGGCCAAAGGAAAAGAGGAAGACCAAAGTACTCATTACGCCGAGAAAAGGAAACAAACATGGGAAAAATGAACAAAAATTGGAGTGGTAGTAGTTATGTAATAAAAGTAATTTAACCGTTGGATATATATGAGTCAATTAAAACTAGATCACTATGAGAATCCTGGAATCAGTGGATAATTGTTTTGTCCCATAGTATAGAACTGCTTCAACATTGCGCATTCACGATTCCACCTCGTACATGAGCGTTTAACCATTAGACCACTGATTCGACCAACATTCAACAATATCATTTCTCAATTATATTAACAAAATAAATGACTTAATTCTAGTTATATAAATATCATTTCATTCATTGAACACTTTACCTCATTTAACTTAGTGGATGTATTCGTTGTTGAAATGAATGAATCCATTATATTTCTATTTGAATTCAATGTAACCGGTAAACTTTCCAATGTTTTTTGTTTTAATTCATTACTATTATTAATTCTATTAGTAGTAATCATAGAATGTTTATATTCATTGTAGCATATCTTTGGTATAGATTCATATAATGTATGAGGCCAACTTATACAACGACGATGTTTATTCATGAATAATCCATCTTCTTTAATATGAAAATTACTTAATTGATTTGATTTCATTGATGATAGATTGATTTCATTCAGTTGTAGTGTATTACATAACCATTTCTCATTATTATTAGTAGTAGTATCAGTAGTATTAGTAGTAGTATCGGTAGTGCCATAAACAATATTCATAGTATTATTATTATTATTACTAGTAGTATCATTACTATTTGTAAAATTGAAATTTTTGACACCTATATCAGTAGTCAATCTTCTTCTTCTTCTTTTCATGAATATTGTTTTATCTAATGGAATAGTAGAATATTTCATGACATTATGATTCATATTAAATGGAGATAATGAACAATTTGATACAAATAATGGTTGATATGATGATTGACGTTGTTGTAGTAGTAGTAGTTGTTGTTGTCGTTGTTGTTCCTGTTGCTGTTGTTGTTGTGGTTGTTGCTGTCGTTGTTGTTCCTGTTGCTGTTGTCGTTGCTGCTGCTGCTGCTGATGATGATGATGATGATGATGAGGAGGAGGAGGAGGAGGAGAAGGAGGAGGACGAGGAGGATGATAAATATGTTGAAATTGTTTACTAGTTAAACTATGTGATATATAATTTGGATATGTAGATTGTATAAATTGTTTAGGAAATTGTTTTAATGATCTTGTATACATTGAATTTCTTAAAGAAAATGGATTCATTTCTTGACTCCATAATATATTAGCATTTGTTAATGGTGTAGAAACATATTTACTTGGACATATAGAATTTGTATATACTGTAGATAATGTTGGTGTAGATAATGATGATGATGTTGATGTTGTTGATGATGACGAGGATGATGATGAGGAGGCGGCGGAGGATGACGATGACAATGATAATGTCAATGATGAGGTTGATGGTGATGATGATGGTTGAAATTGTTTATTATCTGTAAGTGTTCTATTCATTATATATTGATTATGATTATCTAAATTTGTTTGTTTTATTCTATTCATTTCACGGGGATCTATATATGTGGAATCTTGTATTCCATACGAAATTCCTTGTGATGGTTTTATATATTCAACTGATGTAAATCTTCCGCAATTCATTGAATGAATATCTTCATCTGTTTGATAAATATGATCATTATGTATAAATGAAGGTGAAGATAACATTTTACTGGTAGGTATTTGATGTAAATTCTGATAGCAATTAGAATTGCGTATAGTGTATAATTTCGTTTGAGATTGTGTTGAACGATCATTCATTGTAATTCGTTTACCTTCAGGTAATCTTTGATTTGGCAACTAGAATAAACAGAAAACATAACTTCATGAACAGAAAGTAAAGTTTCTGGAACACTGGTTTGAGAGTACTTACTTACTTACTTACTTACTTACTTACTTACTTACTTACTTACTTACTTACTTACTTACTTACTTACTTACTTACTTACTTACTTACTTACTTACTTACTTACTTACTTACTTACTTACTTACTTACTTACTTACTTACTTACTTACTTACTTACTTACTTACTTACTTACTTACTTACTTACTTACTTACTTACTTACTTACTTACTTACTTACTTACTTACTTACTTACTTACTTACTTACTTACTTACTTACTTACTTACTTACTTACTTACTTACTTACTTACTTACTTACTTACTTACTTACTTACTTACTTACTTACTTACTTACTTACTTACTTACTTACTTACTTACTTACTTACTTACTTACTTACTTACTTACTTACTTACTTACTTACTTACTTACTTACTTACTTACTTACTTACTTACTTACTTACTTACTTACTTACTTACTTACTTACTTACTTACTTACTTACTTACTTACTTACTTACTTACTTACTTACTTACTTACTTACTTACTTACTTACTTACTTACTTACTTACTTACTTACTTACTTACTTACTTACTTACTTACTTACTTACTTACTTACTTACTTACTTACTTACTTACTTACTTACTTACTTACTTACTTACTTACTTACTTACTTACTTACTTACTTACTTACTTACTTACTTACTTACTTACTTACTTACTTACTTACTTACTTACTTACTTACTTACTTACTTACTTACTTACTTACTTACTTACTTACTTACTTACTTACTTACTTACTTACTTACTTACTTACTTACTTACTTACTTACTTACTTACTTACTTACTTACTTACTTACTTACTTACTTACTTACTTACTTACTTACTTACTTACTTACTTACTTACTTACTTACTTACTTACTTACTTACTTACTTACTTACTTACTTACTTACTTACTTACTTACTTACTTACTTACTTACTTACTTACTTACTTACTTACTTACTTACTTACTTACTTACTTACTTACTTACTTACTTACTTACTTACTTACTTACTTACTTACTTACTTACTTACTTACTTACTTACTTACTTACTTACTTACTTACTTACTTACTTACTTACTTACTTACTTACTTACTTACTTACTTACTTACTTACTTACTTACTTACTTACTTACTTACTTACTTACTTACTTACTTACTTACTTACTTACTTACTTACTTACTTACTTACTTACTTGCTTACTCCTGTTACTCTTCGTGAAGGAGCATAGGCCGCCCGCTAGCACTTTCCATCCAACCTTTTACTGGACAATCCTTTCTAGCTCTTTCCAGTTGTGATTCACTCTTTTTCAGATGTGCCTCGATTTCCCAACGTAATGTGTCCTTTGGCCTTCCTCTTTTCCGTTCCCCTTTAGAATTCCAAGTTAGGGTATTTGTTTGACATATGGATTTTTATTCAGTTTACGAATTTGATCCACTAACATTGTGTTTGCAAACTATTTACGATAAAAACAATCGTGTATTCACTAGTGAAGAGGTATAGTTAGAAGCAGTGATCATTGAGATCCAACTACATTAAATGTAAGTTGGTTACCTACTAGTGGGACTGGCAGGAAGTTGTAAAACACCACAAATTAATTGAAGTTATAAATGAGAATCGCTGAGTCCTTACTGAATAACCTAATGACTAAGCCCTTACCGCGAAACCTGCTGTTTCTGGGTTCGACCCCTGAAGAGGTTTTTGAGCAGATATTGATGGCTGGTGAGTTCTATATTATGACTTAAAGTTTTTCAGTGCTTTCTAGTTCTCAACGGTTGTCTAATTAAGTTTAGTTCGCTCTACAAATTATGAAATACATCTCTTACTATAATCCGAATAATCTGAGAGCAACACTAGATCACATAAGTAACGTTTAACTGAAGGCCTCATGCTTCAATATGTATCAGTTTTTTCAAATAGGATACACGTACGAAACAAAGCACGAACTTTAAGTGTCTAGTCTATTGTGCTGATCGATCACAATTCTGTTAACCTGTCGTTTCTATCAGTTATGTTCGTTTAACTAAACATACTATACTGATTTACTCTAGTGATCGAAAAGGTTTGACCAGTACTCAGGGAAATCAAACAAGTATGACACTGGTATGACCTTGAGTAATGCCTGTAAACATTCCTGTTATACAGGAGACCATTCTCTGATTGAGTAAATTCTCTGTAGAACAAAACAAAAACAGGTTGACAACAGAGTTTTCTTTGATAATCGTTTATGATGAACGTCCAAATCTTACGATATCGGGGTTTTATTTTCTCGCCGGATTACACTGAATAAACACGTTTACAGACTTTGTTGTGACGTAATCTCTACACGTTTCATGAGCAGTTGTTTTTCTCCAACTCAATGACGTATTTATATATATATATATATCCTTATCCTGACAGTGCCTTGGCGATAGCAGCAAATCTTCATGTTATGAACAAACCCATCAGTGACCAAATTCTACCAATTCAAATAATACTAAGAACACTAGACAAACATGGCATTATTCAACTACTACTCAGTTATTAATTAATGTATGTATCCAGTAGTGAGATGGTGAAGATTTGTAACTCAGGTGGATTATTTTTATGGAGTGTTGTTCCATCTGAGCTGGATGGTTCTTCTGACCAACATCATCAGCAGAAAGTTTCATCATCACACCATCTAGCTCAGAGAACAAAACACCATCGAAAAGCATCCAGTAGTTCATAGTTAGTACTTACCAATGATCCGTATCGTTCCAACGAGTGATGATGACCCCTTGGAATTATAGACTGTTTATTTAAAGTTGCACGACCTTCATAAACATTATCGTCATCATCTATATCATCAGTAGGATCAATAATAACCGGACCTACATTTTCATTCACATCATCATCATTATCATCATCATCATCATCATCATGTCCGTCATCAGTAGCGTAAACTGTCGGTATTTGATATTGATTAACATCATATGAATTTGTATTATCCCATTGATTATTGTCTAATGGATTTATATGTCGTAATAAATATAATTTCTTTAAATCCATAGGAGATTCTCTTATTTGAATTGGATCTGATTCATTCATTGTTGAATCAATATTTATTGATTGATCATAAGGTGTTGATTGAATTGTTGTTGAACTTAATTCTGATTTTTCACTAATACATTCAACATCTGGTACCATTCCATCAACAGTATGATCTAATGGATATGAATGAATCGATTTATTGATTGGTTGTAATGATGATAATTGATGTTGTGGTATATTGAATTGTTTACTATCCATCTTTGAATAAGCTGTATAATTCTCTGGTATCCAATAATGTGGATGAATATGAGATTTGAGTTGTTTAGAGACTTCAGTATGATAGGGACTGTAATAAATAGAAAAGAATGTAGACATGTATTTAATGAAGAATATCTATGGAGATATTCATAGAAATTGTTCATTTTAAAGTAACTTATTAACATCTTACTTCTGAAGATTCAGAAAACTCCTCGAAACGAAAGTCACTTACTTACTTACTGCCTGTTACACCTCGTGAAGGAGCATAGACCGCTCATCAGCATTCTCCATCCAACCCTGTCCTGGACAATTCTCTCCAGTTCCTTCCAGTTGTTATTCATCCTTTTCATATCTACTTCTATTTCCCGACGTAAAGTGTTCTTTGACCTTCCTCTTTTCCGTTTCCTTTCAGGATTCCGAGTTAGGGCTTGTCTCGTGATGCAGTTTGTCGATTTACGTAGTGTATGTTCTATCCATTTCCATCGTCTTTTCCTACTTTCCTCTTCAGCTGGAAATTGGTTTGTTCTCTCTCAGAGAAGGCTGTTGCTGATGGTATCCGGCCAATGGATGTTGAGTATCTTTCGTAGACAACTATTTATAAATACTTGTATCTTCTTGATGATGGTTGTAGTAGTTCTCCAAGTTTCAGCTCCGTATAGTAGAACTGCCTTGACGTTGGTATTGAAGATTCTGAATTTGGTATTGGTTGAAACGAAAGTCAAGTAAGGCTTTGAAAACACTGTGAAACATCTTATCCAACCTGTGTTCATTAACAATGTTGACAGAAACATTCTAGAGAGTGAAACGTCATATGTTGAGTTGCAGGTTGGTTGATTAGTAGCATACCAGAATTTTCCGGAAACTCAAGGATATCTAAAATATTATTTAATAACAACTCTAGATTTTCTGTACGTAAAGGAATCTTTGGAGTGAAGCGTTTCTTCCATATCTCATGCCTTTTCTCTTGTGTTCAAGTTGCTGTGTAGATCTAGCCTCGAGGGGGGAGGCACAAGAGGAGCTTAGGAACCGAATCTAGCATTCAATTTGTAGACTTATGAAAAATTTAAATGTATATGATAGTTGCTTCGTACTTATTCCTAAGGTTTTGAAATAATGGAGAAGGGACGGATGATTTATAGTTTATGTTGTATATTTGAGTTAGTTGATTTATGAATTAGTATTAAAATCATTCCACCATATCTGTATAAAGTATGAATTGGTGATATTGTCCAGAATGAAAATGAAACTTTCATAATTAAAACAGCTGACCAAAAGAAGAAACTTACTTACTTACTGCCTATTACTCCCATTGGAGTATAGACCGCCGACCAACTCCACCTGGAGCCCCTCCGGAGCTACTGTCGGTCTCAAGCCCGGATAACGGAAGAAGGTCGGAAATGGGGTTAGTGACCTTATCCTGCTAACCAGAAGAAAATAATTCAAAGCATTTAAACTCCACCTTGGGAGTTGGAAGAGTTATGACGACTGATGATGAAAGCCCAGTTCCCTCATAAGTCACGAGGCTGATGCCTCTTCTGACAATCAAAGCAACCATTATAGAAGGGAACATTTACAATATTTCGATTACTCTTTAGAAATCTTCATTGAAAAACTCAAATAATAAATCTAACTCATAATGATCATCATAAAATGGTACATAAGTTATCTATTCTCTAGTAATTGTAGTAGTGAACGAGAATGTAAGTAGGAACAATTGAATGTGTTTGAATATAAAATTCTAAAATTTCTTGGTAAAATCTGATAAACAAATTGCATATGCAAAACGTCAATCAATCATCTCAGACTTTCCATATAACATCCATTCTCTGTTCTTATTCTCTTTACTTTGATCTTCTTAACTTTCTGATGTCATCAGGCATTTCACTTTCTATTGATGATACATACTACTTACATCAATTCTTATAAAATGAAACTGAAAACTCTGTTAAAATTGTAAATCAATAAAAATTGATTTTTTTCTATAATTTTATTAGGATCGTGAATATGCATCATTCAGAAGTTGGTTGCCTAGTAGAATGAAAAAGCCAACCAAAGTTTATTGGGTTCAATTGAGAATAATCTACGACTAATGATATAAACTACAAATATTTAGTTGAAGTTAGACATTAACGCCGTTGGAGGCCAGATCAATGGTCTAGTCGATTAAGCGCCTGGCTTGAGACTAATAGATCCTGGGTTAGAATCCCGCGAGGCGTGGTCGTGGATGCGCACTGTTGAGGAGTCCCACAATAGAACGAAACGGCCGTCTAATGCTTCTAGGTTTCCCATGGTGGTTTTCATGGTCTCAACTGTTTAAATTACAAATGTTTTATCAATAATTAAGCATGATTTAATAATCAGCGTATAAATTTTTTTCCCCCTCTTTTCTCTCTCCCGCTCTCGCTCTCTCTCGCTCTCTCTCTGTCAGAGAAAATTATGCAAACAGTTACAAATGTAAATGAGGTGTGTGTGTGTGTATGTGTGTTTGTCTTAAGACGATCGCTTTAGGCAACTACATCTTATGGTTTCTCCTCTGAGACGTCTCTCTATTTGTCTGTCTATCTTTCATTGTATTTATGTTAGTTTACTTTCATATGTTTGAGAGTTGGGATTGTTAGCATATAGTGTGTATTAGTCTATGAGAATGTATGTATAATGTACAATGTATATCCATACTTCGAACAGAATAGAAAGATTAGATTTAATCCAAAGGTGTTTCAATTTATTTATTCTTATATCATTTTGTATAACTTTGAATGTTCTTATTTCATTGTTTATTCCCTTGAGATTTTAAGTGTTGCTAAACAAACATACACATCCAATTATTTGCTTGTATCTTCCCATTGTAGTTTAGGACTGCAATTGATCAGTCTCTTGTTGGCATATATACATCTTGTCCGTATTACCTCGATATTGACTTAATTCATAAGTATTATAAGCAAAGATGGATAGTGGTTAGCAGTGGAGCCCAGGACGCACGTTTCGTCCTAGTTGGAACTCATCACCTGGAGGTACCTGCATCTCAGAGTTGATATTCACTCTAGGACTCGAACCCATTACTCTACCGTTCGGTTCAAACTCCACGTATTTTATGAATCCTGATAGCCACTTTCTTGTGCAATGAGGTGAAGTTTAGATTCAATTGGTATTGTTTACTTGAATCTTCTCATTGATGTTAAGGACTGCAATTGATCAGTCGCTTGTTGGCATATATACATCCTGTCCGTATTGCCTTGACATTGACTTAATTCATAAGTATTATAAGCAAAGATGGATAGTGGCTAGCAGTCGAATCCAGGACTGGATAATGTGATGGCGTTTGAGGCGGATAGTACTGGATCCCAGTATCGGAGTGAACATCAACTCTGAGATGCAGGTACGTTCAGCTGATAAGTCCAGATGGAACGAAACATTCGTCCAGGATTCCACTGCTAGCCATCAACCATCTTTGTCTACATATATATATGCTTAAAATGCATATAACCTAAAAGAGACTAATCAATTAACAGAGTCCTTAACATCAGCAGCGGAAAGATTGTAACTGTGATAAGAAAAATAAATCTTTTTAAACAGAAGCTAATATGTACACTAATTAATGATTCCAGTAACAATATCGATTATTTTAGATAACTTCATGTTACTTTTTATTCTGTGTATTATCTGCCATTTAACTAAATTCATTCTGTACCAGCTAATATCATTAGCCATTTTTATACTACTAACTAGAATCATTAAAAGTATCATCAATGTTCTATAATGGACAGATTTTCAATAGTTGAAATCATGAGTCAATTGAAGCTAGATCACCATGGAAAACTTAGAAGCACTGGATGACCGTTTCGTCATAGTATGGGACTGCTTCAGCAGTGTGTTATCCACGATCCCGGCCCCCGCGAAATTAGAACCCAAGACCTATCAGTCTCGCGCGTGAGCTCTTAACCATTAGACCACTGATCTGGCCTCCAACGATGTTAATGTTTAACTTCAACCAATCCACAAATAAATAGATTTTCATGATAAAATAGTTATCAATCTCAACTGTAATCTGTAATTGGTGCATCTTTCATTTAAATGCTTAGACATAGACTTGTTCTTCCAAATTCCTAGTAGTTTATTGTTGAGATTTAAAGTAAAAGAAATCAAATAGTAGAAGATATGAAGGTAGCTTATGTATGGAAAACAAAGTTATTTATGTATGACCTCAGGAGAGTTCGGACGCTTCTGGAAGGTAAGATAAATTGTGTAATACAATTAGAATGTTGTTTAATCAGATAACAAGAATATAAATTATCATTTAGGAAGCTTTTAAAGAACATTAATTTGTCAAAGATTTTTCAGCATTTTATTAGCTTTGAATATCATTTCAAAGGAATTGTTGAAAGCTCCTAGCAGTTATATTTTTTTGATGTTTTATTTTACAGAAATGTCTCATTGTAAATTATTGCCCTTAAATGCCATGGTACGGCCAATGGTAGGGAAAGTTAGTTCTCCCTCTCTAAATGCTCTCATATGACCATACATATACAGCCATTATCAGGAAGTCGTACTTACTGCCTTCTTGTTTACGTAAATGAGAAGATGAAAAGCGAATGTCCGGTGCTTTAACCAAGTTGGTAGATATGCAGTTTCATCTATAGTAGTTGGAAATCTCTGATTCCAAACTAATCGTACACATGGACTCCAGAATCCTAAGAGAACAAAAGATGTATGAACCTATTGTTTGGCACCGGTTTCCATTGGACTGCATCTCCTTATGTTGTTCCATTGCCTTGCGGATTAGACCTTTAGCTCGAGGCCTCCAAGTGTGGTCTCCTAAGAAAACCACTCAAGCAGTATCACAACCCACATACAAATCCACTGACTTGTGTGACCTATATGTATTCGATGTCCCTTTATACCAATATTTATATGTTCAAATAAATAAAATTTCAACATTAATTATTTATACAAATCAATGCATTTCTAAAAGTAAGTAAGCAAATAAGTAGTAAGTAAGTAAGTAGGTAGGTAAGTAGGTAATTAATCAATTAGGTAAATGAGTAAGAAGTGGTGGGTATAAACGCTGGAATGAAAGTTTACGAATCAAAAGTTCAGTACTCTTCTAGTAACGACGGATTTCTCAGAATGCGATGGTTCCAGGTCTGTACCTATATGACTTCTTCACGTTCCCCGGTAGCTGGGGCACTTTTGTGTGCAGCCTTGATGTCTAGCTGCTTTCGAGCTGCTTTACCTCCTGTTGATTTACGAGCAGTCTGTTTGGTTCGTGCCATTCCAATATACCGATCTAAGTAAGTAAGTGATTAGGTAAGTGAGTAAGTAGGTGGTGGGTAGTAAGTATGTAGGTAGGTAAGTAAGTGGGTCAATAGGTTGCTAAGTAAGCAAAGTAAAGTAAAGTGATTTATTTATTTATTTATTTTAACACATAGACATTGGTACAAGGAGGCACCAAATACATATGCGCCACACAAATATCATTCGATATGTGTGAGGGCTGTGATACTGCCCGGGTGCCCAAACCAAAGCAGGTGGTTTTCTTAGGGGGCCACTCCCCGAGCCTTCGACCTAAAGGTCTGATCCACAAGGCAGTGGAGCATCGTAAGGAGATGCAGTCCCATGGAAGCCGGTGACCAACGATTGGTTCATACGCCATTTGTTCCCGCAGGATACTGTAGTCCATGTGCACCATTAGTTTGGAATCCGGTTAAAGCGCCGGACATTGGCTTTTCGTCCTCTCATTTTCGTGAACAACACCCCCCGCCACGAGAAGGCAGTGAATAGGACTTCCCTGTCAGAGGCTATATACGCGTGGCCATATGAGAGCATTTGGAGAGGGAGAGCGGACTCTCCCTACTCTCGACCATACCAGGGTATTTGGGGACAAAGTAAAGTGAACTAACTAACTTACCTATATGATCGATGAGATTGTTTAGGACTTGTGATAATTTACGTTGTGCTATGATTATTTGTCGTTTATTGAATTGTGGAATATCTTCATGATTTATATGAATTTTTAATTTTTTCGCTTTTGGTGATACATTTGTAAAATAATAATTCGATGATTGAATAATACATTTATTAGATCTTGGATTTGATCTTTGATTTAAATCCATTTGATTTGATCTCATAATGATTGATTGTAATGTAGGTTTATATAAAATTGTTGTTGATTTATTCACATTCATAGATGATTCTTGTTTATTCATCTCTGATGATTGAATAGAATAAGTTTCATATGGATCTATAGATAAATAACCAGAATCTTGTGTTGAATTCATACCTAATTTAGGTGGATGTGATAAATTTGATTGAATATTGATTTTATTGTGATTAATTTGATTTGATAAATGAATTGATTGTGATAATTTACATGTTTGTATTGATTGTACTTGTTTTTCTTTGGATTCTTTTTCTTTTTTATTCTCGTTCTCGTCGTCGTCGTCATCGTCGTCGTCCTCATCATCGTGTCCTTCTTCTTCTTCTTCTTCTTCTTCTTTCTCTTCTTCGATTTGTTGTTGTTTTAAATTTGATTGTAATTGATTAATCGATGATATTTCATGATTATTTTGTTTATTCATGAATTCATTAGATAATAAAGAAGGTTTTAGTATATGAGTTAATGTAATAGAAGTATTATTAGGTAGAATAGTTGATAAATGGAATTGGAGATAATGTTTTTTTAATATTTTGATTAGGTAATAATGTATATCCTTCAGAAGTATACGATTTTGTATAAGAAGTTAAATGATTCAATGGTTGTTGATTTTGTTGTCCATATGATGATATATTAACCTGTTAAAGATAGATAATAATAATAAGATTATAGAAATGATGAAATTTTCATCGTTTCCATTCTCTTAGTAATCGAATGAATCATGAAGACGTCAACATCTGGGCGGCGGGAAGAAGCGTGGGATGCAGTGAACAGTTAGGATACATTATAAACAAAGATAGATAGTGGTTAGCAGTCGAATTCAGGACGCGCGTTTCGTCCTGATTGAGACTCGTCAGCTGGATGTACCTACATCTCAGAATTGATGTTCACTCTGATCAGACTGATCAATTTCAGTCCTAAAACATCAATGGTAAGATTCAAGTAAAACAATACCAAGTGAGTTAGGTTGCAGCTCGACAATCTAGACTTCGCAGATGATCTGACTGTTTTATCGCACACGCCACAGAAGTAGTAGGTCTTTATTTTTACATTGTTAGGGATATTAAATCCCAAGAAATTACTCGATAAGAGTTTTTATTTTTGTAATTATATTTTACACTGCTGAGGAATCCCATATTAGGACGAAACGGCCGTCCAGTGCTTTCAGGTTTTCCATGGTGATATAGCTTCAAATGACTCATGATTTCAATCAGTGAAATTTTAGGATTTCTCATTTTTGTGTTAAAATTGCCCATTTTTACCTTCAGATTGTATTTCCCACTTAAAAGGACCTTAAATATCATTGGTTGGTTTCCTTTTTTAATATGCTATTTTATGACCTTTCCTAAGGACATTTTCATACTGTATATATACACTTGAGTTGTGTGGTTGTTCGTTTGTGCTTCCTACTGTTTGTGAAATATACTTTCTCCTTGGTTAGATTTATCTCCTTTCTTTAGCTAGCAGAGCTGAAACATATTGGAATAGTTTAGCTTGTCCTATTTTTGTGTTGCTGACTTTGTTCCATTCACCAGTTTAAGTGATATCTAAATCTCTTTAATTGTAGCACAATGATATTTCGAATGTTGAAAATGATGAATATATTAACAATTGGACTGAATATTTTTGATAAGCTAAGCAAGATAGACTAGACTATATGGCGTTACTATAGGTGAGTGACTTATCCATTTAGGCAAGATGATCACTAAGAAGTCTCTGTCTATTTGTTTATCTAGGCGGTTATAAATACAAAAGAGTTGAGTAAATCACTATTCAACTTTCAACAATAAGGATTCTTGACGAGCAATAGTTATTTCTTTTTCCATATTAAACTGGTTAAGTATTTGGATGTATTCATTTATAACTGAATCAGATCATCCAACAAAACAATGTATCTCAGATTTAGATGGTGGTTGGAGGTAGTCAACAGGAAACCCTGGACCCGGGTTTCGTGCTACCTGGCACTCGTCAGCAAGGTGCACCTGTAATCTTGAGGGAACTGGTGCTCTCTGGCGGATTCGATCTCGTGTCACCCAGTTTCACAGTCATAGACGTTACCACTGAGCCATCCGAGCCTTGATTAACCCACTGTAGGACTGAGATGTAATTACAATTGATTGATCACTGGGTGGTGATCAATGTCTTGCTTGTCTAGGCCACATTGCAACATGATCGATAGCATTCGATCTGTAGTAATAAGGACTAGACAAGCGAGACATTGATCACCACCCAGTGATCAATCAATTGTAAAAACAATGTATCGCTCAGTTTTGAGAATCAACAGAAGTCAAAAATTAATATGGGATTGTAGAGATGATTTAAACGTTTGATTGAGATCATGATCCTGTAAATGGGATCGTGGATGCGCACTGCTGACGATTCTCACAATGGTCATCTAGTACTTCTAAATTTTCAATGATGGTCTAACATCTATCGATTCATGATCTCAATCAGAAGTCAAATATATTCTAAAATGACTATATTCTATGCATTAAACTAAAACAATCATTACTTACCATACTATTCATATAAGGATCTATTGATGTTTTACATATATCTATAATATCACCAGTGGATGAACTCATTGTTTTGTTAACATTTCATTATTTCTTTCTATTGGTATAGTTTTTTGTTCTACATCTTCATTAGAAACTTCTTTCAATGGTGATATTGTTCTATCATTAGGTGAATAACTTCGTGTTATACCTTTAACATTTAATGATGTTTCATTCATGAATGTTTTATGAGGTGCAGAATATGGACGAATACATTCATCAGTTATTGTTATTGTTGTTGCTGTTGTTCTTGTTCCTGTTGTTGTTGTTGTTGTTGTTCTTAATGATGATGATGATGATGATGCCGATAGTGGTGGTGGTGGTGTTGACATGGTAACATTCAGTAATTCATTACTCTTTGTCATCGGTTTTACAGATTGATTTAACTGTGGATTATTCAAATTTGCAAAACATTCAAATATATCCATAGATGTTTCATCTATATGATCCATTGAATTTGGTGTAGAGTCACGTGATAAGAATTTTTGAAAGAATTTACGTCTTTTTTGTGGATATTGCCGTCGTTGCTGTTGTTGTTGTTGTTGTTTCAACTCTTGTATATTGGTTAATGAATGTATAGAAGGTTTAATCATTTGATATGATTGTAATTGTTGGGGATATTGTCGTTGTAAACGATTATGAATAAAGGGTTGATTTGTTGGACTATTCATTAAATGAGATGTCATATCTTCTATTTTTAATGTTGGAGAAGAAGATGAATAAGATTGATTCATTGGTAAATTTGAAGAAGTTGATAAATGATCCATAGAACTATTGGATGAATATAATCTTGAAGATTTTATTTCATTGGAAGAATCATAAATATTGATTTCATATTGACACTTTTTTCTCCATTCAATTCCTTGTGTTTCGGTTTTGAGAAAAGTATAATCAAATATATATAACATTGAATTATATGATAAGCATGAAAAAAATAATGAGATAGGTTAGTAATCATGTTTTTCATCAACTGAGATGGTTAAGCCATGGGTTGCATATGCCTGAACACCGATTACCACGACACACAATGCTGACTAGTTTTGGAGATGCTTGGGAAAAGTTTGAGGCAGCCAAACTAAAACGCGACATCAGTACTTGAAGTCACAAACTTCTAGTCTGAGCCATGTTGGTAGATACAGACTACTTGGTTGGAGTCCATGTGACTATTGTAACCAATGGTTGGAGACTCTGAGTGACATGACTCAGAATCGATCAAAATGGAGTAGGTGTATACAATCTCTATCTTCTCTTAAACTGTGAGATTAAAATTGCTTTATATCTTTCTTTCTATGAATGTTGGGGACGTTAGATCCCCCAGAACTTAATTGGGATGGGATCTAATTTTGTAATTTTATTAAGAAAATTTGAATTTCTTTATTTTCGCGCCAAAGGCGCCTTGTCACCTTCATGGTGTATTTCCCACTGGGAAATATCTTAAATGCTGTTGGTCCGTTGTGTCTTTTAGTATGCTATTTGGTAACTCTCCCCAAGGACGGCTTTGTGATCGCTCGTTCTGGTGTTTGCAGAATATACTTCCTCACTCAAGCTTGGACTTCTCCCTCTAGTTAGTGGGGCTGGGATGCATCAAATAGCTAGCTTACTGGTCTTTGGTCACCGAGTCTTGTTTCTCGTTCGCCGATTAAGTGAACTCGTGATAGCTTCAACCCAAGCAATGAACTAATTCTTTCTTCCTGTACTATATCATTATATTCAATCTTTCTTTTATATATTACCACCATTGAAGGGACTACTTCTATTAATTTGGTGTTCATCTTGTTGTACTAATGAGATATGCTAACTTGAACCGATGCATATATGTGCTTGATCCTACATTGTAGCTGATTGGTTGATTGACAGTGTGTATACGTTTATTTACCTAAACCTTGGCATTTTATCTTCGTACAAGATCTAATGTTTTGAAAAACACTTGTTGTTTACTTATGTGACGCGTTTATACTCAACAATTTGACCAACTATCAAGAACACCATATGACCAGAACGAGGTATATTGTGACAAAATACAGAGGCAGATATATATAAGCCATTATCCAGAAGATACAGGTGTTTATTAAAGTTGCCTATGCAAAATACTTCGGATCCGTTGGTCAGACACTATCAGCAACGACCTAATATAGGAGGGAACAAACCAGATTCTAGCAAAGGAAGAAATCGGGAAGAAGCACTGGTAGTGGATAGGACACACATTGAGAAAGCACCTAAATGCATCACAAGAAAAGTCCTCACTTGGAACCCTCAATTCCAAAGGAGAAGAGGAAGGCCAGAGAACACACTACACGGAGGAATGGAGATAGACACTAGAAGAATGAACAACAATTGGATAGAACTAAAAAGATGGCGGAGGACACAGTGGGTTGGAAAATGCTGGTCGGCGGCTTATACTCTACTGTGAGTAACAGGCGTAAGTAAGTAATAAATATATAACATTATAAATACTAACTAACATATCTGTCTGTTTGTACTCAGTGACCAATCATGGCTTATTTCCCACCAGAGATCCATCAAAATTCTACCAACCAGCTGTTTAGACTATGTATATGGCAGGAGATTTGAGATCAATGAGTAAGTGGTTGCAAGTCAAATGATTCAAACATGAAGTCCTAGATCCGCAGTAGAATAGTGCCGACAACTTGAATGATAAAGAATATTTTAAGCTTATGTAAGGATATCATTCTGAAGGTGTAGGGTTCTATAATAATTTATGTAACATAATGCCCCCAAATGCCCTGGTATGGTCGAGAGTAGGGAGAGTCCGCTCTCCCTCTCCAAATGCTCTCACACGGCCACGCGTATATAGCCTCTGTCAGGGAAATCCTACTCACTTCCTTCTCGTGGCGGGGGTGTTGTTCACGAAAATGAGAGGACGAAAAGCCAATGTCCGGCGCTTTAACCGGATCCCAAACTAATGGTGCACATGGACTACAGTATCCTGCGGGAACAAATGGCGTATGAACCAATCGTTGGTCACTGGCTTCCATGGGACTGCATCTCCTCACGATGCTCCACTGCCTTGTGGGTTAGACCTTCAGGTCGAGGGCTCGAGGTGTGGCCTCCTAAGAAAACCACCTGCTTCGGTCTGGGCACCCGGGCAGTATCACAGCCCTCACACATATCGAATGATATTTGTGTGGCGCATATGTATTTGGTGCCTCTTGTATCAATATCTATGTGTTCAAATAAATAAACATGTAACATAATATATGGTAATATAAATAATAATTTAATATTATGCAACAATTTCTATTTATATGATAGAATTCATAGTTTACTGGTTGATGAAATTTCGGTTCTAATTGAAATGCTAATTCTCTTGCTTGATTAGATAAATGCAATGCTTTCTGTATCATAGACATGGTTAAATCAGCTGCTTTACGTGCTTTCAATGCACTAAAACACAAATGAATTTAGTAAAACAATAATAAGAATAACACATAAACATTAGTACAAGAAGGTATCAAATATAAATATGAGCCACATAAATCATTCGATCTGTTTGAGGGCTGGAATACTTTCAGGGTGCCCGAACCGAGGCAGGTGGTTTAACTAGGCGGCCACAACCCGAGAATTTGACCTAAAGTTCTAATCTGCAAGGCAGTGGAGCAATGTAAGGAGATGCAGTCCCATTGTAGTCGGTGACCAAAGATTAGTCCATACGTTTTTGGTATTTTCAGGATTCTGGAGCCCATGTACACCATTGGTTTGGAATCAGGGATTTCCGACTCCCCTATGTGGATCCTTAATATCCATTAACATTGTTAGAGCGTCAGACATTCGCTTTTCGTTCTCTCAATTTCGTAAACCCTAACACCCCCGCCACGAGAAAGCAGTGAGTGCGACTTCCCTGACAATGGCTATATACGCGTGGCCATGTGAGAGCATTTGGAAAGGTGGATCTGATCCTCCCTACTCTCTGCGTACCAGGCATTTGGGGGCAATATCCATCAAACGTAACATACCTGTATTGAATCCTAAAGACTGAAGAATCAAATACGAGCGAGAATCTCGACAAAGATGGAAAAAATTCTGAACTATTCTATAATAAATAATTTAGTTCATAATATCTTTACATTAGATTTTATTCAATTCATTGACTATCAGCATATATGTTTAACTATTCTTATATTTTGTTGAGGATGTTAGATTCCCAGAACTCACTTAGTAAATGTCTTATTTTTGTAATTCTATTTTAACAATTTGTATTTCTTGTTTCCGCGCCAAAAACACCCTTTTTTCACTTTCATATCGTATTACCCACTTACTTATTTACTTACACCTGTTACTCCTAATGGAGCATAGGCCGCCGACCAGCATTCTCCAACCCTATCTTTCCGCCGCCTTCCTTTCTAGTTCTGTCCAATTTTTGTTCATTTTTCTCATGTCTGTCTCCTTTTCTCGGCGTAATGTGTTCTTTGGTCTTCCTCTACTACTTTGGCCTTCAGGATTCCATGTGAGGGTTTGGCTTGTGACGCAGTTGAGTGCTTTCCTCAATGTGTGTCCTATCCACTTCCAGCGCTTCTTCCTGATTTCTTCCTCCGCTAGAATCTGGTTTGTTCTCTCCCACAGTTGGTTGTTGCTAATAGTGTCTGGCCAACGATCCGAAGTATTTTGCGTAGACAACTGTTAATAAACACTTGTATCTTCTGGATGATGACTTTTGTAGTTGTCCAAGTTTCCGCACCATACAGTAGAACTGTCTTGACATTTGTATTGAAAATCCTGATCTTGATGTTGGTTGACAGTTGCTTTGAGTTTCAGATGTTCCCCAGTTGTAAATATGTTGATCTTGCTTTGCCGATCCGCGCCTTTACATCTGCATCAGATCCACCCACTTTGGAGGACCATAAATTGTGTTGGTTCGTTGTCTCTTTTAATATGATATTGTGTAATGTTTCTCAATGACATTTTTGTGTTGTATATATATACGCTTGAGTTGTGCTTATTGTGGTTGATGTTCTTGATTCTGGCTGTTTGTAGAATATATTTCCCTTTTTCGAACTTAAAGTTCGCCCTCTAGTTTTCGGAGCTGGGATACGTTGGAACAGCTAGATTATTGATCATTATGTCACAGAGTTTTCGTTCCGTTCTCAGATTGGGTGAACTCGTAATCTTTTTTTTTTCGTTTCATAAACACAAGTTTTTCATTTGAATTTCTCTTGAGCCGACTCTTTTATGAATTTTAAAGAGGTTTCTGGTGAACCGAAGTAACCAGAATGACCTAGATAGTCCAAGATTGAGCTTTTGATTGACTTCTATAATCTTTTAGAGGGCTAGGGAGGATAATGTTCAGAGATGTTTTTTATTGCTTTGTATTCAGGTCGATATTGTCTGTAAAATAATTGATTAATGTAAATTCACTAGAGCGCGATGATCAGTCAGTTATCGATTTATTCACGAAATATATTTGTAAGACATTATTGTGGAAAGATTTCTGTGAGAACAGCTGACAGGCGAACTCGAGAAAGCTCTAAGAAGCCCAGAAAGAGGCGAAGACACTCCATCCAATCATCTTTTGGAAGAATATTCCAGAATCCTTACATGTAGCTTGCCTATTGTACAAATGTTAATAACCCCCTGTACGTGAATTGAATGTCTATAATGATCATTACTTTTTCAGTAAAAACTATAAATACCTGACAGCTTTGTATCATAAATGACATTGTTTGAAGTAGCATTCTTTTCACTTATCCTCTGTCTTCTTATATGCAATATGGAGGGTTCTAGCGTCCGAGTGCTCAAGTTATACGTGGTATATTAAGAATCTAAGCTCTAGATATAACAATTTCTTGTTCGATAAAGTTTTATTCAGAAATCAATTTTCAAGTAAGATTGATGTTAACTCCAAAACAAAATCGTGTCTTTTACTATTATTCTCATTAAAACTTGAGTTCATAAATGATCATATACCCATCTCTTCATGTTCCCAATATGTAAAGTTCTCAACAGAGAACAATACTGGAAAGACATAAAGGGGATATAAATGTCAAATAATTCAAGAGTTGAAGAACTTTACTTATGAGAATGGTTGTGACTTTATATCCGGCTAGTTATCACGTGATTTATCCACCAATCAAAATACGACATATACAATCTTAGCACTGTGCCAAACCAATGACGTTCGACCGATATGGGCAGCCTAGTATCCTTATTGGTCCTATGTCTACTTAGCCCGTCCACTTGAGTCCAGAACACCAATACCAGCTTCCACTATGTGAATCGAATCGAATCGTTTATTTCAGACATACTGGGCTTATATATCAATCAAACAGACCGCAACGCACCATAAAATAGGAAATAACATTTGTACACAATAAAGCCAAAAAGTGGCTGGTTAATAAACTGAGCATAATTTAGGGACAGTAAATCGTATAATAATAAATTATAGGTCAAAATAAAGCATATAACAAGGGAATATAGATATACATAATCTAGTTACTGAATATGTATACCATAAGAATATATGAATAATAATAGTTCATTAATAAGTCACAGACGCTACTCGTAATGTCATCTTCACCAGGATATAACAAGAATATTTTAGTATAGTTTAAACAAATGTCCTGCTAAGGAGTCCCACAATAGGATGGAACGACCGTCCAGTGCTTTCAGGCTTTCTATGGTGGTCCAGCTTCAATTGACTCATGATCTCAACTATTGAAATTACTACAATATCCACAAAAACCCTTTTGATGATACTGAACATATGCTCACTAGTGACTGGCTTCAAGAGGTATTTGTTGTAGTTCTAGTGATATGCAGTAACCAGTGGAGTTCAACCGGGTCTGTTGTGAGATATTAAATCACTAAAGACAATAGTGGATGTGTCACTCAATCTCGTAGATTAGTTGAAGTTAGACATTAACACCATTGAATGCTGGCCGGCTCATTTGTCTAGAGGTTAGGCGCTCGAATGCGAGACTGATAGGTCATGGATTTGAATCTTCCAACGCAGGATCATGGATGTGTACTACTAAGATGTCACACAATACAATGAAACGACCATCCAATGCTTCCAAGTTTTCCAATGATGATCTAGTTTCAATTAACTTATAATCTTAACCCTATCTTATATAGAAACAATTTATCATATACTACTTACTTTACTTTTGCTTCTTCTAATGCTATTAATTTAGCTTGTTTGCTGCAGTTTCAGCACGTATTAATGCATATTCAACACATTCTTTTAATTTTGTTTGACGTACTAAATGTAATTTATTTTTACGATTAATTTTATTAATTAATTGATTCGCTTGAAATTGTCCTTCATCACGTGTACCATTTGGATTAATTAATATACCATAACCATGTTTTTGATTACGTATCCATTCACCAATATATATTAAACCATTAGAACGTTCTGATATACCATAACCAGAACGTTGATCTTGAAACCATTCACCAGAATATATTTCTATTACACTAATGTATTGATTATTATTATTATTATTATTTGATTGAAAATCAATAATATAATCAATATTTTTTTGTATTTTTTCTTTTTTATTATATTATTTCCATGTGTATCATTTAGATTACTTAATGGATTATTAATAGTAGTATGAGTAGTAGTATTATTAGTAGTAGTATTGTCATTAGTAGTATTAGTAGTAGTAGTCGTAGGAGGAGGAGTATTGTTATAAGTAGTATTAGTATGAGTAGTAGTAGTAGTAGTGGTAGGAGTAGTATTAGTACTATTTATTGACCGACCTAATTCAATTGCTGAATGTTGTTTTTTTAATCGACGCATAATTGCTCTACCAATTACAGCTTTACGACTTACTGATAGAGTTTCTTTTAATGGTAAATTTATATTAGAACTATGATGTTTATCATTAGATTTAAGTGATTGATTAATGATATGAATGTTTTTCATTTGATCTAATTCATTTAGATATTCTGTTTTTGTAATCGGTATCTTTGTTGTTGTTGTGGTGGTGGTGGTGGTGATACAGGTGGTGGTGGTACAACTGGTGGTGGTGGTGGTAGTGGTAATAGGATTAGTAGTAGTAGTTATTGTTTCCATGTTTATAGTAGTATTTGATAAATTATCTGATAATGTTGTATTAGTTTTATAACTAATAAATGATTTACGAACACCTAAACCATGACGAAATCCTTTTGACCAAGCACCAGCATATATACCTATAATAGAGAAAATAATTGAAAACGACATTAAGAAAATAAACAAACAAAAGAATTTTATATGGAAAAAGGAAGAAAATAAATAAATCAGTATTAGAAGGAGGGTTGTATGGAGATTTTAGGAATCTAATAGTTGAATTCATGAGTTAATTAAAGGTAGGTCACTTGGAAGGACTGGACGGCTGTTTCGTTCTAGAATGGGACTCTTCAGGAGTATGCATCCACGATACCGCCTACGGTATTCGAACCTTCAAGTAATCCATGAAATCGCGCCACCATCCATCATTATCTTCAATAAGTTACTATCTCATCTGTATCTTCCCATTAATGTTTAGGACTGCAATTGATCAGTCTCTTATTGGCATCTGTACATCCTGTGCGGATTTCCTTGATATAACCTTAAGTCACAAGCTTTTTAAGCAAATATGGATAGTGGCTAGCAGTGGAATCCAGAACGCGCATTTTATCTTATCTGGGACTCATCAGCTAGATGTACCTACATACAAAAGTTGATGTTTACTTCCGGACTCGAACCCAGTACTGTTAGCTTCAAACACCATTGCGTTATCCATCGAGTCCTGGAGTAAACATCAACTCTAGATGCAGGTACATCCAGTTGACAAGTTCCGAATAAGACGAAACGCGCATCCTGGATTCCACTCCTATCCACTATCCATCTTTGCTTATAAAGATGATTCGTCACAAATTGACATAAGCTGAAGAATCGACATAAGCAACGAAACATTGGACAGTTGTTTTTATTCTGATATGGAATTCTCTAGTCATTCATATCAACATTTTCACATTGATTCGAATCCACAGCATTCAGATCTCATGGCAAGTTCGTTACCTTTAGACCATTAAATAGTAACTAGTGAAGTACATTTATATCAGGAGTGTGATATTTAGCTATCAAACGAATAGGATGACTTTCTAACTAAATCACAATTTGTTTGAAGCCGGAATTACTGGTAAGAAAACTGATAAGACAATTTATATTAATACAAGTTCTATATTTATTAATATCTCTCATTTTATGTTTATTTTTCAAATTATGTACAAAGTATGTACTAATGATATCCAACGGTGTTAATGTCAAACCTCAACCAATCCACTTAATTACGCAACCATCTCCCATTTTACTGAGGTAGATATCAGTTTCTACCCGATACGGATTAGCTCCACTAGTCATGACTTCTCGCTAGAACTCCAAGAATTTCCTCACGAAGCTAATCATTAGTGAGCACATGGTAATTATCAATCAGCATAAAGTTGTGGAGTTTACTAAGTTTTTGATTGAGATCATGAACCGATTGATGTTAGACTACCATTGAAAACCTGGAAGTACTGGATGACCGTTTCGTCCTATTGTGAGACTCCTCAACAGTGCGCATCCACAATCTCGCTCGCGGGATTCAAACCCAGGGTATTTGGTCTCGCGCGCGGACGCTTAACCTCTAGACTACTAAGCTGGCATACAACGATGTTAATTCGATTGTCACTATTTGTGTGTTCTCATTCACCACACAATTTCATAACAAAATTTATTTTATATACAACTGAATATGAATCGAGTTTAGTTATATACTTGTTAAAAAACCAGTAGGTAATAGACGGTTTTGTTTCATCCCAATTTTGAATTCATCATCAGTGTTCATTTATAAGCTTAACAACAATCGACTATAGGACCTTCAAGTCTGGTGATAGGAATGTAATCCTTAGAGATAACTGAGTTGATATTCAATGGTTTACATGTTAAAGTCTCCATTAATTTGTCATATTCTTATTATTCTCTGATATCATTCAATCAGATGCATATATGCCTACTTCTTATATTCAAGTTAAACTTCAATCGTGAATTACATGACGCACAATGAATAGGAAGCTGTAACTATCAATCATAGCCTATTGTATATAATATATCAATATATACATATTCCTCTCTCTTGGATATAAAGTCTAAGATCTTAACAAAATATATCATTAGCTTCATATAATAGTGTGCACAAACTTCTATCTAAAGTTTGTGCTGATTATGTTGTTCAGAAGAACTATGGAAGCTGTATCATCAAACCATCTAGCTCAGAGAACAAAACACTAAGATCATCCATTTGAGCTACAAATCTTCTCCACCAACTAGAAATACACAATCAGTTTCTTTGAGATTACTGGGACAATTTGTTGACCAGCACCAAATAATACTAAGTATGTTATAAGAAATCACTAGGCTCAGTTGCAACTTGATAAAAAAAACCATAATGACTTAAATCATAATGGTACATATGGTCATAAATTGTCTAGACTTTTCATTCGAATATAATTCTATTGGTAAAGTTGCAGTGTGGCTATTAGTCTAAGTGACTCGAGATTGCGTAAACTATGCCTGAATATTAAATAGTTGGAGATGGTCAGCGGGAAATTTTAGATATAGGTTTTATCCTAGCTGACACTTAAAAGGTAGGATTATGTTTAGTTTTCAGTGAATGGTTACTCCTTAAGGAATTCGAAATCTTCGTCTCCCACTATCATAATGTTAGTCATGTTATCATTGATTTGTTCAGACCGGTATAATTTCGTTCATGTTTTGAGATATAGGCCTTCCTATAGAGTGTCAACTAATATGAAACTTATATCGAAGAGGGAGTTTCAATAATCAAAATACTTAGCAACCCATTTTTTAAAAAAGTAAACTGACTACTGTACATATCGAAAAATGATAACATACTTCCATCAGCGCATGTTTCAATTCCAAAACCTTCAAATCGATTTACATTCCAACTACCTTCATATTTTGCTTGACTATTTATTGATGTTTTAACTCCATATTGACCAAAAGCACCTGAATTAAATTCACCTTGATAAATCCATTTTCCTCTCACTTGAATACCATTACCATGACGTTTTCCTTTAATCCATGTACCAGCGTACATATTTCCATTTGGCCATAAATATACACCACATGTTTCAAAGCCTAAATTCCATTCACCAGAATATTCACCAATACCATTTGGTCCTGTAGCTAAACCAAGTCCATGAGCTGAACCTTGATACCAATTACCAATATAAGTGCCACCATCATTAAAATCAAAACGTCCACCGTCTGTATTCATTTGTATATTATAGTATACTTGATTTTGAAGGTCTACATTAAGAGTTTAATGTTTGGTTTTAAGCATATTCCAAATTGAATCTACAAGGTTAAATAGATATCAAAATGTTTGATCTGAGAAGATTGAATATTTAACATTGATTATCAGTTTTACTAATGTCATAGAAAAGAAAAAGAATAGTTTATAGAAAGACAAAGGAATAAAGAAGTTTCTTTGGTCAATTCTTACATAAGTTTGGACTTCACAACAGTATGTATTGTCAATTTCGCATATGGGACTCGAACCCAGGAGCTTCGATTTTGTGCGCAAATGCTTAACCTCTAGATCACTGTGATAGTATCCTACGATGTTGATGTTTAACTTCAGAAACAGATCACAAAGTTTGATTTAGTATTCTCTAGTTGGTTCAATCTTGTGTTATCTAGTTTTATAGACAAGCGATAATACTGATGATTTATTCAATCTCTGAAATGACTGTACGGAATTTGATGTTATCCTATCTCATCATAAGGTTTCTAAGGAAGAAGAAATGTGAATGTTCACCATTGGTTCAATCATATACATCATAATACATCCGATTCCATAAGTAACACTAAGATACTTTACCAAGTACTAATCTAAAATATCGCTAATATCTAATCTGCTTATTTCTCTTAATCGAACTGGTTATGACATATCACTTTTTTTCTTATTTAAAAGGCTGACTTATCGATTTCAGTCTATGAATTAGGTAAATACAATGTATTTGAATGATTTCAGTTAAACACAATGCGAAATTTAGTTAGAATTAAAACAAAAGTAGGTCATTAAATATCAAAAAGAAGGATGGATAGTGGCTAGCAGTGGAGTCCGGGATATGCGTTTCGTCCTATTTGGGACTCGTCAGCCGAGTGTACCTGAATCTCAGAGTTGGGACTTGAACCCAGTACCGTTCGCTACAAACGCCATCGCGTTATCAACTTAGCTACTAAGTAAAGTAAGTAAGTTTAGTATTTCAATGTAACGCGATGGTGTTTTAAGCGAACGGTAGTGTACTGAATTCGAGCCTCATAGTGATCATTAACTCTGAGATACGGGTACTTCTAGCTGATGAGTCTCACAGTAGGACAAAACAGACGTTCAGTACTTTCAGGATTTCCATGATGGTCTTGCTACAATTGACTTATGAATTCAACTATTAAATTACTAAAATCTCCATAAAAAGACCTCTCTAATTTTGTAAACTATTAAAAAGTTTAACAGAAGCTCCTAATTGATATTATTCAATTCAATTATTAAGAAAGATAAGAAATTGAATGAAGAATGAAGAAGATAGCAAGATAAATGAATGAATGAATGAATGAACATTAGAGTATTCTAGAGGAATAAGTCATTTCGAAAATTTCACTGGTTGAAATCATGAGTCAATTGAAGCTAGACCACCATGGGAAACCTGGAAGCACTGGACGGCCGTTTCGTCCTAGTATGAGACTTCTCAGCAGTACGCATCCACGACCTCGCCTCCTGCGAGATTCGAACCCAGGACCTACTGGTTTCCATGGTGGTCTAGCTTCAATTGACTCATCATTTCAATCAGTGAGTTTTCTAAAATCTCAACAAAATCCCTTCTGATTTCGAAAATGTTTAATTAACAGTTAGAGTTTAGTTTAACTATCATTGATTATCTCTCTGTAAATTTGTTCTTAAGGAATTTTTCTACATAAAGCACTAATTAGATTTTTAAAAAAGAAGGAAATTAAATTATCAAGATATATGATGACCTTGACGTAAAATTTGATTCTAAAAGTATAGTGTTACTTTTAAAAAGTGTATCATCGGCGAGATTCTAATTTATGGACGAGTCAATCAGAGACGTTTTAGGGATTTCAAAGTTACGACGCCAACTTCAGTGCTCGATTCACAGGGATTTTTGTACAAAACGTGATAATTTAGCTGCTACAAGAAATAAAACGGTGGGACTACAATTTTTGGTCGAATCAATCGGGTATAAGATAATAGATCGCGGATTTTAACGCGAAAGCCTTTCATCCATTTGGGATTATAGCTGATGTCAGTTCGTGATGAAAACCCCATATGTAATTCCTAACTAAAGCAAACTACGACAATTATTGAGAACTGGATAATAAAAGCACTAGTAACACTGGGTGCAGCCAGGTACTACAATATGTACGGATGATTGGAGAGCGTACAGACTCCTACATAGGCTTGGTTATGTGCATCGTGTCGTTAACCACAAGTAGCATTTGTGCACTCAGCAGCCGAAGTACATACAAACAATATTGAAGCTCTGTGGTCGAGGCTGAAAAAGTTTTTGAGACTTTATCATGGCTCCAGAAGTCGACTGATCTGCAGCCGTATGGATGACTTCCTCCACTGCATGCATTACAATTTTAGAACCTCAGAACCTCTTTCTAACCTTGGTAAGTTTTTGAGCCACGTATAAGAAGTGTGTACACTTTATTTCTTTGGTTTTTTATAACATATTTTTACTCTGTACTGACTGTTTGCTGATTGGCTAATATTCCTCAAGGTCGATTAAGATTCGTTTGAATGTCGTCCATAAATTAGAGTATCGCTGTATCATCTTGAGTAATAGATACCTATTTAAGCGTTTTATGTTCACTTCAAGACATAAGCTCACTAATTATAATTATCTGTAGAATAGGTACCTTGGTAAGAAGCCTTATCCACCCCCACCCCCTTCCGACAAAGAACGCTGTCTAAATGGAGAAACAAAAGTTCATAACTCTCAAGATTTCCTGTCTTTCAACTGATGTTAATTTGTTCAAATAATCAACTTAAATGATGGATAATGGCTAGCAGTGGAATCCAGGACGCGCATTTTGTCTTATTTGGGACTCGTCAATTTCAGTCTTAAACCTCAATGGGAAGATACAAGCCAAACAATGCCAAGTGAATCAAATTAAAGTTTATTGACATCACTGAATGAATTTGACCAGATAATCAATCATTTGCTTATTAGAGAATAGTTTCTAGTTGGATTATTGAATTTCTAATGGGAAATCTTGATATGTCTCAAATATCACACGTTATATCCCTAGATAAGTCAAGATAACTAATCCCAAATAGGACGAAACGCTCATCCTGGATTTCACTACTAGCCACTAACCGTATTTGCTTAAAAAGCTTGTGACTTAAGGCTATATCGAGGCAGTGCGCATAGGATGCACATCTGTCAATAAGACACTGATCCATTGCGGTCCTAAAGATTAATGGAATGATACAAGTAAAGTAACACCAAGTAAATCTACTGTTATCTACTTGTCAATGATAGTCTATTTAAGGTTACTTCTTAATGCAAACTATCTTAGAAATGAACATTTCAAAAGGCAGAAGGTTTTTTATAGATATTATAATAATTTCAATGTTTGGAATCATGAATCGATTGAAGGTAGGCAACCATGGTAAACCTAGAAGCCACTGAACGACCGTTTCGTCGTATTTTAGTTCCTGGATTCAGATCTCACAACGAGGGATCGTGGATGTGCACTGTTGAGTTAACTCATGATCCCAACCATTTAGATTTCCAAAAATCGATAAAAGATACTATTGTTGTTAGGATCACACAATTTCTCACCATAATTGTACATTTAAAAATATCAATAATCAATTATATTGATGATTATTACAAACATCTTAAGATAATTTAATTTTACAAATTGAAATCATGAGTCAATTGAAGCTAGACCACCATGGAAAACTCGGAAGCACTTGACCGCCGTTTCATCCTAGTATGGAACTCCTTAGTGGCAGTGCGCATCCACGATCCCGCACTTCGTGAGACTCGAGCCCAGGACCTAACAGTCTCATGCCAAGCGCTTATCCAAGTAGACCACTGAGCTGGCCGGCATCCAATGGTGTTAATGTCTAACTTCAATCAATCCACGAAGTTGACTCATGATTTCAATCTGTGAAATTTCTAAAATCTCCACAAACTCCTTCTGATAATAATTTAATTTATCTTATTACCATGTGAATGATCAAAAAAGGCAAAAAAAAAATATTCGATATATTCATGCTAAGTATAGTTATTTACATTGATGTATGTATGTGAGTTGCTATGTAGATATGTGTATCTGAAAGGATTGACATTATAATAATAATAAGCCATAACAAGTTGTCTTCATTTTAGTCATTCTCATATATATATGTATATTCCTTTTTTTTTATTACATAATCAATGTGATAGAAGAGTTTTTGTTATGGATAGAAAAACTTAGTGAGTGAAAAATTAGAATAAGAATAGAGGTAATGAATGAAAAAGAAGAGTATCCAGGATAGAAAGTGTGTGTGTGTGTGAGAGAGAGAGATCGATTAAATTCGATTACAAATGATTTTGATTTGAATATTGAATAAGAAACAGGTAACATAAAAACCAACTTAGCTAAATAGTTAGTCAGTCAGCTACAATGTAGGATCAGGCACATATATACATCGGTCTAAGTTGCCATACATTTGTAGTGACCTAATTTTATCATGAGAACACGATTAATTTAATGGAAACAATCATTATTATAACCAATTGTACCAGTGATTGTTTTACTGCCCTCATTTGTTTAACTGTGCTAAAGACAACCATATATCTTTCGATTGTAAACTTGCATGGGTTCGGTTATGCTCGGTAACTACGTTTGTATTCCTTTGGTACGATCTCGGTATCCTTTCGATAACACGAGATCGCCAACAAATACATCTCGACTATAGCCATCAACTGCCTTCTGATATTTGGCTTACTGAGGATTTTATCAGTTAACTGGCACGTAGTCTTCTTGTAGTAATGTTCATAGTCAATCGCGACTCGACCCCACGCTACACCTTATTAGCACAATAAGATGAACACCGGAATCATAGAAGTAGTTAGTTCAGTGGTGGTAATATATAAAACAAGATTGTGTGTAAAGATATAGTACAGAAAGAAAGAATTATTTGGTAGAGAGTAAGATATGAAGCCATTTTAATCTCATGGTGCAAGGGAAGATAGAGAGTGTATACCCTAGGCTATAGTGATTGATTCTGAGCCATATCACCCAGAGTCTCCAACCATACACTTTAATCACTAAGTTACCTCTCTATATACATTGAATACTCTCAAAATTAAATAAAATGATGTACGGTAATTTTAAAACATAAACTATACTGAATGGATATATGTTTCTAAATACACAAGTCACTATGAACAATCGATTAAATCAGTGCGAACAATTAGTAAGTTTAGATTGTACATATGGAGAAAATTTGGAAGAGATGAAAACTTTCACGTATCAGAACGGCATCACTGATGAACGAGGAGGATCGGATAAAGACTTAAAGGTAAGGATTGGCATATTAAGAATAGTGTTCCTACAGTTAAAGAACATATGGAACACAAAACAGCTGTCTGTAAGCCAACATCAAAGTCAGTATCTTCAATGCAAACATCCTAGTGTACGGAGCTGAGACGTGAAATACTACTACAACCATCAATAAAAAGGTACGAATATTTATAAACAATTGTCTAAACAAGATACTGAATGTCTGTTGACTGGATACCATCAGCAACAGCCTACTTTAGAAGAGAATAAACCAACTTTCATTTGAACAGGAAATTAGAAAAAAGACATTGGAGGTAGATAGGACATACATTGTGGTAATCATCAAACTGCATCACAAGACAAACCCTAGCTTGGAATCCTGAAGGAAACAAAGAAGACGAAGACCACAAAGAACACATTGAGTCGAGAACTAGAAGCAGACATCGGAAGAATGAATAGCAATTGGAAACAACTGCAAAAGAGGGAATTCAATGAAGAATCCTGTTTGGCACTTTATACTCCATCACTAGGGGAAATAAGTGTAAGTAAGTAATTATTATAAAAATAATGGACTATAATTAAATAAATGTTAGGAATCAATTCAAAAGATTAGATAAAGCTTTTCTCTTCTCAGTCAAAAGAATGTACTACATATAGATTATTTCATAACACACATATATACTACTACTGTTATTATTATTAACTAGTCTTTAATATACAATTCCCGCTAATCAGTTAATTAATTATTGAGCAATAAATGTGCATTTCTCTATGTAGGAATAGCATGTACTTCTATCTTATTACCAAATGTAATTTGCCATGGCAACTATATATATATATATATATATATAATATAATTATAAATATAGACATACAAACACACACACGCACACACAAACACACATCGTAAGACCGAGAAGAAAGGATATTCAGGTAAAATGATAGTTAACCAAAAATTTTAAAAATAAGCAATTCATTTATCGTATTTGATAGAATTTTATTCTCACAGCTAAATAGTTTGGTCGTGAATTAATAATCGTTCTTCTAAACGATATCATCACTACAAACTACAGGGTAGAAGTGAACTGTTCGAATTTCTTCACATATAGTTCATAGGTTGTTCTGAAAACCTCGATGTTGATTGGTTCTTGTGCGCAAACACTTAACCTTTAAACCATTGGGCCGACATTCAATGGTGTTAATTTCTTAACTTCAACCAATCTACGAAATTGCACCACAGTGCACCATTATCTTTAGTCAGTTCTTAATTCATAACAGATCTGGTTGAACTCCATAGAAGAATATTGGATGATTGTGTCGGTAAATCATCTAATGGATGATTACATATCAGTTATTGTAAACAAAATACCAATCAGGATATTACAATCTTAGAATGAACATGATATTTTCCAATAAATACGTTAATTTTAATCGAGGTTGTGCCTTTTTTGGGGGGGGAGGGTGAATAATCTGAGCTGTGAAATTGTAATCGAGGCTTGTTCAAGAGTCTATTATTTATTTAAGACATAGAAATCATACAGCAACTGAAATAAGAAAAAGAAACCAATCCAAACATATGAAAACTGGGTCAAACAATAATTCTACCTAATATGATGTTGAGTTATCCTACTCAATTACTTTTCTACTAAGGGATCATATTAAGCCAATTATTATGTAATTAATAGTTTAACATAAATGACACCATTTTGATTATTAGATCGGTGGTGATATAAGTAAATTATCCTACTGACTTACCACCAGTGCCAAGTTTATTCGTTCTTTACTCATCAAACTCTATCGATCACTTTGGAATAAAGTCACTAGTGCAGATCGGTAAAGCAAGAGCAACATATTTACAATTGAGGAACATCTGGAACTCAAAACAACTGCCTGTCAACAACACCAAGGTCAGGATTTTCAATACAAATGTCAAAACAGTTCTACTATATGGGGCAGAAACTTGGAGAACTACGAAAGTCATCATCCAGAAGATACAAGTGTTTATTAACAGTTGTCTACGCAAAATACTTCTAATGCGTTGGCCGGACACTATCAGCAACAACCAACTGTGGGAAAGAACAAACCAGATTCCAGTGGAGGAAGAAATAAGGGCGAAGAAGCGCTGGAAGTGGATAGGACACACATTGAAGAGAACACCGAACTGCGTCACAAGACAAGCCCTCACATAGAATCCTCAAGGCAAATTAAAAGAGAAAGACCAAAGAACACATTACGCCGGGAAATGGAGATAGACATGAGAAAAATGAACAAGAATTTGATGGAATTAGAAAAGAAGACGGAGGACAGAGTGGGTTGAAGAATGCTGGTCGGCGGCCCACAAAGTAACGGATACACTTTGGTTGGCGAATGTCAACTAGTGCAAAATATAAATCAAGCAAAGCCTCCTATTGATCGGTTATATGACTGCAAACAGATCACATACTGTCTCAAAGTTATATGATCCATAAATTTTGCTTAGTCTATATAAACATGTTTTAGGTATATAATGATATGTCCTTTTGAATAAATCTCCTAAATCATTCTTAGTTTTTCCACTTGAACATAACTGTTTCGGTCAAGAGTTAGGAAGCGCATGTATATTATGGTTGAATTGGAATAGTAGACTATGACATCATGCTACTAACTGAAACCTGTTTATTTATATCAGTCATCCCAATGCAAGTTGTTATAAAATATTAAGTCATATAAAGTTTACAGAATTTCTATATACTACCTAATCAGATAAGTAGTTTAAGAATGCCTAACGCCAGTGGACAGCTATATAATCAATGAAACATTGGTCGAAACTACCTATTGAAAGTATGTATAATAATTTCAAGAGTTGAGATCATGAGTCGATTGAAGCTAGATCACCATGGAAAAACTAGAAGCACTGGACTACCGTTTAATCCTACTGTGGGATTCCTCAGCAGTGGGCATCTACGATCCCGCCTCGCGAGATTCGAACCCGGGACCTATCAGTCACAAGCACGAGTGCTTAACCTCTAGACCTCTGAGCCGGCCGGTATACAACGGTTTTAATGATTAGCTTCAACCAATCCACGAAATTGAGTAACACAGTAGGATGAAACAGCAGTCTAGTGCTTCCAGATTTTCTATGGTCGTCCAGATTCAATTGACCCCATACTGATAATTAAATATTCATTTAATTAAATTATTTTAAGAATAATGGTTTATGGGTAGAAAGTGAAATACAGAATGTATGTGTTTGCCTCTCTTGAGATGTATTAGTTTGATGTTGTAATTCCATTTCATTGTCAATGTTCCTAGCTAACATCAAATACAATAACTCTTGTCAGTGTAGGGTTGTGGAGATTGTTGAGCTTTTGATTTAGATCAAGAATCGATCAATGTTAGGCCACCATTGAAAATCTGGAATCATTAGACAGTCATTTCGTTCTAGTACGGGACTCCTCAGCTTTACGCATTCACGATCCTGCACATCGAATTAGAACCCAGGACCTCACACTGATAACTACCATGTGCTCACTAGTGACTAGCTTCATAAGGGAACTTTCGAAGTTCTAACGGGAAACCATGACCAATGGAGCTTATCCCTGTCAGGTAGAGACAGGAATCTTCCTCAGTACAATGGAAGATGATCGCACAATTTCGTGGATTAGTTGAAGTTAGATATCATTAACACTGTCGAATGTCGGCTCAATGGTCTGTTTGTTAATCGCTCACGCGCTAGACCTAAGGTCATGGGTTCGAGTCCTACGTAATGGATCGTGTGTGAATACTGTTGAGGAGTCCCGTCTTAGGGCGAAACGACCGTTTAGTGCTTCCACGTTTTCAATGATGGTTTAAGATTCATATATTCATTATCTCAATCAAAAACGATAACTTTTGATGTGAATACCAAACCACTAATATCAACTCCGTCACTGATTCCACATATCCATTCACTTCTTCCACCGATAAAATACTGATATAACTATTACTCGTGTAGTGAAAGAGAACACAAATGGAGACAAACAAGTGTGTTTGAATACAACATTACAGAATATATTGGTAAAATATAAGAACCATACATACAATAGTTCATTTGCGAATTTCTATCATTTGTCCTTCACATTCTATATGATTCCTCGCATTCTTATTTACATTCTTTTTCCTTTTCTATTCTCTTCAACCTGATCTGCTTAACCTCCTGTTACTAGGGTTTTTCACTTCTGATTGGTCTTGCATACTACTTATGTCGTCGACATAAGTAGCATACAAAACAGTTTGATAATTAATGTTCATGATGATATGTTTTGAATCACATCATGAAAAGGATATGGACTATGTGCTTTTCTTGTTATGATTTGGGATTAAGGAAAGGGGAGTTTTACGTAAGTCAGTAAGTGATAACTTACCCAGAAAAATATATCCATGTGAATAAAAATGATTTTTAGTACTAAAGTTAAAACATGAACTGAATAATTCATTTCTATATTGATTGTATGAATCTTTCCATTGATGTTTAGGACTACAATTGATCATCTCTTATTAGTATATGTACATACTGTGTAGATTGCTTCATAGTGCCTTAATTCACAATCATTCTAAGCAAAGATGGATAATGGATAACAGTGGAATTCAGTTTGACATGGATTTCTTCCTATATGGGAATCATCTACTGGATATACCCATATTCCAGAGTTAATGTTTACTATGGGACATGAACTCAGATACATCCAACTGACGAGTCCCAGATAGGACGAAACGTATATTCTGGATTCCATTACTACACTTCATCAATCTCTGATGAACTGAATAAGCTTTAAATAAATGTTTTTTTAGGACATTTAGAACAAATCATAATGAACTTTGAAAATCTCAAACATTTAACATAACGAAATGTCACCAATGGCTTGACAAACTAAACTTGACAAAATCCCTAAATTGACATTCAAGTCGATTAATCAGAAAACAACCGGCTAGATTTAATTGATACAAAACAAGTACTAACCAGTACATGACGAATTAAGGTAAACTATGTCAAAAAATGTTCATTCATTTCATTAGATTCACTCAACAGATTTTCCCAAATAATAGCAATTAACTATGAGTCTTTATCAGATAACTCTAGCCACTAAATGCCCTGCTATGACCTAGAGTGGGAACAGTCAAATCTCCTCTCCAAATGTTCCCACGTGGATACACGTATACAGTCACTATTAGAGAAATCCTACTCACTGTTTTCTTATGAATGGAGTGTTGATTACGAAATTAACAGGACGAAAGCGAATTCCATCGCTCTAACCGGTTGATGTACATGGACAGTCACTTAGGGAGTTGAAAACCCTGATTCCAAACCAATAGTGCACGTAGGCTCCAGGACCTTAATGGAACAAATGGCATGTGAACCAATCGCTGGTCACTGTCTACCATGGGACTGCATCTCATACCGTTATTCCATTGCCTTATGGATCAGATCTTTAGGTTAAAGGCTCAATATGTGGTCTCTTAAGAAAATCAACTGCTTCCTTCTAAATAAATATATATAAAAAACTCCAAACTTAAATCTCCAATTCTAACACTTTAATAATAATTCCACAACAACTATTTCTTTGAATTGTTCCACGTTATCATTCCAAAATTGATTCCCTCTTGACAACTGAGCACACACACACACTCATAGAGATACACACACATACATAGATACACATCCATATCAGTAATTGATTGGTTCATTCAAACTTGAGAAATAAAACAAGAATAATAATAATTTAGAGAAAATTTAGAGAAAAAAACAAAACAAACAAAGATCCATAAAAGAAAAATCGTGCTCAGTCTGTTTGTAACGTTTTTTTTTGTTACAACTTTAGTTGATCTATAAATAGAATTACATAATCACTGTGAGAAAATTAGATTAGAATGACAAAAATAGAAAAAATGTTCAATATTCTCAATGTTGCCATCGAAACTATAAACATTTATATATAAAACAAATAGTTATTAAGTAAATCAATGAATAAATGAAACGTGAGTCTTAGATTCCACTGATAGCCATTATCCATCGTTGCTTAGAAATGATTGTGAATTAAGGTAATATCGAGGCAATACACACAGGATGTATATATGCTAATAATAAGAGATGGATCAATTGTAGTCCTAAATAACAATGGGAAGATACGAGTAAAGTAATACCGAGTGAATTTTAACTTCAGCCCATTGTACAAGCAAATGTTTATCAAGATTCAGTAGCTAACTGAATCACGCGATGACATTTGAAGTGAACAGTGGTGTATTGGGTTCGAGTCCCTCTCAGAGTGAATATCAACTGTGAGATGTAGTTACATTTAGCTGGTGAGTCCAAAATAGGACGAAACACGTGTCCTAGATTCCACTGATAGTCATTATTCATCTTTGCTTAAAAGCTTTGTGACTTAAAGCATTATCGAGGCAACCTGCACAGTATGCACATATGCTGACAACAGACTGATCAATTTCAGTCTTAAACCTCAATGGGAAGATACAAGCCAAACATTACCAAGTGAATATTGTTACTATTATTGATAAAACCATAATAGGAAATAATTTGAATTACATTTGCAGCTAATAGTTTTCAACATAAAAATTATGTTAGCCTTTTGCACTCAGGTCAACGTATATAAAATTAAGTGAGATATCAGTAATTATTATGAAAATCGAATTACAATTCATTCATTTGACCTGTTGTCAGAACTCCTCCTCATTTCCGTTGCTATTTGAATGGTCTTCCCGGTCTCCCACATTGTTAATGTGTTCCATGTACCTATAAAAATTGTTGCTCTGGTTGTTAGGATTGGGCATCAGCCTCGTGGCTTCCGAAGGAACTCGGCTTTCCCCATGAGGCGTCATAGTTCTTCTAAATGAAGACTTTCTAACTATCAGGGCAGAGTTCAAATGGTTTGAATCATTTTTTGTGGTTAGCGTTTTTTTAACGAGTTATTTTTCTACGGGATGTGGTTGCTAACGTCATGCTCAACCCTCCTTTTTTACCCGGGCTTGGGACCGGTAGTAACTCTAGAAGAGCTACAGGTAGAGTTATTGTCAGAACTACATAAGTGAAAATAACTGTTGTGTGTATCTTGGGTAAAAAAAATGAACTGATGTGTTATATCTAGCATCTATTTAAGTGATCAATTGCATTAGTGGTTAAAAGAATCAATCATTGATACCATGTACTCATTAGTGACTAGTTTCGTGAGGGAATTCTCGGGTTTCTCGTTAGAAGCCATGACTATGATCTCAATCCAAAAAGGTTTCAAATTTATATGACTTTACAGTAAAAAAAACACATCGTATCAGAAAACAGTGACAAGTGACTAGAGAAGTTTGGTTATCTAATAACATTATTTATGTAACTGAAATTTTCGCTTTTTCATTGTATTACACAATCATCTGCTAATATCATTGGTAGGTAAATGCGTCATACTCACCATGGTTGAACTTTCTTGATCATAGCTCTCACCGCTAAACCTGAAAGTCCTAGATTCGTTCTGCGATGAGTACTACATGGACAGATAGTGCTGAGGAGTCCAATACTAGGACTATCCTATTTTAAATGAATTCCTAACTAGTATCAGTCAACGATTTGAACCGTAAAATATACACACACTTGGCTAACAGTTCAAAATGTTAGTTCAAACATTATTGGTTATCTAACCAATAGAATTTGTCAATAGTTGAAATCAGGATGAATCTCTTCAATTTTTATTTACTTACGCCTGTTACTCCTCGTGAAGGAGCATAAGCCGCTAAACAGCACTCTTCATCCGTCTCCGTCCTGGGCAGTCCTTTCCAGCTCTTCCCATTTGTTATTCATCCTCTTCATGTCTGCTTCTATTTCCCGACGTAATGTGTTCTTTGACCTTCCTCTTTTACGCTTCCCTTCAGGATTCCAAGTTAGGGCTTGTCTCGTGATGCAGTTTGATGATTTACGTAATGTATGTCTTATCCATTTCTGTAGTCTTTCCTAATTTCTTCTTCAGCTGGAATCTGGTTTGTTCTCTCCCACAGTATTCTGTCTCTGATGTCATCCGGTCAACGGATATTGAGTACCTTTCGTAGACAACTATTTATAAATACTTGTACCTTCTTGAAGGTGGTTGTTGTAGTTCTCCAAGTTTCAGCTCCGTACAGTAGAACTGCCTTGATGTTCGTATTGAAGATTCTCACTTTGATATTAGATGAAAGTTGTTTTGAGTTCCATATGTTCTTCAATTGTAGGAATGCTGTTGTTGCTTTGCCAATCCTCGGCTTTACGTCTTCATCTTAACTTCCTTGTGCATCGATGATGCTTCCCAGGTATGTGAAGGATTCTACGTCTTCCAGAGTTTCACCATCAAGAGTGATTGGATTGCTGTTCTACGCTTTGAATTTGAAGACCTTGTTTTTCCCCTTGTATATGTTCAGGCCTACTGATGCAGAGACTGCTGCTACACTGGCTGTCTTTATCCGCATTCGTTCATGTGTATGCGATAGAACGGCTAGGTCATCTGCGAAGTCCAAATCGTCTTATTGGGAATCTCTTCAAACTGTTTTCTAATTTCCATATAAAATATTATTATTCAAAGAGCATCTGTATGTAAAACTCAAAAAAATAAAGACTTATTTCAACAGTAGGTACGTTTGAAGAAGGGGAAACTGTTGATTGAAATACTGAAGTTAAACGGTTACTCGGTGAGGTCTAAAAAATTAGTAGGAAAGTTAATTCACATTGAAATACTTCTTCAGCTGTGTTTCAAAGAAAAAAGATTTACATCAGTTTATCATTCAGAGAAGAATTGAACAGTGTAATACTGCTGAATTGAATACCGTAAAGTTGTAGTCCATAATTCCACATCAACTTCAACATTCCAATAATGATCATATCCTATTTCATTCAATTTACCAAGTCATATATACACGTATGGATACTATCAAAAGACGTAATTCTATCAAATTTATGCAAATGAATAATCTGGATTCACTCACTCACTCACCACACACACTCACACAGGTATACACACAAGAAAACAAAGATACCATAAAGACCTTTTCTTTCATCGAATCTCATTTAAAAGAAGATTAATTATTGTCATTATCTATTTCATTCATTAACATGTCTTCATTAGCGCCACTTCTTTTTTTTTCTTCAATATATACATCATTGAAATGCTAATGAAATTAAAAGAGAACCGATAAAGAATGAGACAAAAAGAAGAGGAATCAAATAGAACAATGAAAATGAATAGATTGTGCCAATCTCTTGGACTACATACTCAATGAGCACATCTACAGATAGATATATACACACACATACACACACACATACATACATACATACATACATAGAGAAACATCAGTACAAGAGAAACAATAAGAAACACTGAAGAAGAAAAAAACATAGAAAGGAACACTACCATACTATTTTCTAGTATACACTATATTCACGTCTTCCGGTAGAAACTAGCAACTAATGGTTAATTGTTTGTTAATGTGTTACTATGATTATTATGATCATTATTCATCAAATTTCCTTTATTCTCTCTCTCTTTTTGTTTGATTAAACGATCTAAATAGGGAGGGGGGGTAGGATGAAATGTTTAAACTTAGAGTAAGTTCTTATTCGAAAGTTAAATTCTAAGCAAATAGATTCCGATGAACAATTTTCTCAGTATAGGGTTGTGGAGATTATTAGGCTATTGATTAAGATCATAAACTGATTGATGTATTAGACCACGATTGGGAACTGTGAAGCACTAGATGGGCGTTTCATCCTACTGTGGGACTCCTCAGCAGTGCACATCCATGATCCCGCTTCCGGGATTCGTACCCAGAGCCGTCAGTCTCGTGAGAGAACGCTTAATCTACTGAACCACTGAGCCGGCCGTCATCTAACGAAATTGCACGAACACCTTCCATTGTACTGAGGTAGATACCTGTCTCTACCCAACACGAATTAACTCTACTGGTGATGGTTTCTCACTAGAACTCCGAGAATTTCCCCACGAAGGTAGTCACTGGTGAACATATGTGGTAATTATCAGTATAGGGTTGGGGAGTTTATTAAATTATTGGTTAAAATTAAATTAAATTTTCTCTGTTTTAAAAAAAATATAATTCAAGTGTAAAGAAAAATTATAGTTTTGGTGGAGTTTTGTTCTCTGAGCTGGATGGTTTGATCGTGGAGCTTTCATCGTTCTTCCCATTTCTCCATTTGCGTTCCACAGCTTGTTCTGTGCACCTCGATATTGATTGGTTCTTATTGACCTTAAATTTGTCATTGTTTACTTCTTTGTTTCGGTTGTGTCTCCCATTGGTTTGATTTTTGTTCTTATATTTGTGCATGAGTTTCCTGATTAATTGGTAAACTGGATTGATTTCAATATGTCTGTTGATTGCTGATTGAACTGAGTGGCAGGCTTCTAAAAATTCTCTGGTATTTTTGGAGTTTCCTCTGTCTAGGATTTCCACATTTTTCCAATCGAATGAGTGTCCGCAGTTGTCCACGTATATTAATATAAATGAGGAAGTATCATGGCGTTTGACTACTAATTGATGTTCATGTAGGCGAAGGTGAAGGTTTTGGGAGTATACCTTGGTGATGAGTTCTAACTAGCACGAAATCTAGGTCACACAAGGATTCCTGCCAATCGCTTAACATTAAAACATGTTGACTCATCTTCAGTGGTGATCCCATTGCAAAGTCAGTCACCATTAAGGATTAGATAAATATGACATTTAGTAAATATACAGTGAATGACTATTGTGAATATCGCAGTTCTGAAGGTTAATCTAGATCCAAAGATCATGTACAGTGTTCAAAACGTTTGAAATGTTAATCATTGATAATATAGATTGTATATAATAGGCGAATTGGCACTACTTCTAAATACCAACCCTAAATGTTTAATCCATAAGCAAACCTTAATTCAATGACGATGTACTGTGGTATATGTTACTTATAGAAACAGATATAAGTATGATGTGTCAAGAATTGGAAGTAGGATTGCTAATGACAGAAGTGGAACATGAAGAAGAAAAAAATGAGAAGCAAAAGCAGTCTAACTACCAACAGGAATGGAAGGATGAAGTAGTATCTAAGAGACAATTCAAGGAAGATGTGAAAATGGTGTAGTCAATATATTGTTTTCATAACTTACATAACCACTTTGTCATTTCAACCAAGTCTCCGTTCGTTACAGTATCTCTTATATTTGCGAATGACATTCACTCATTCACATGGCTACACAATATTTTATATTATAGCTGATACCAGTTTGTGGTGAAAATTCTAACCGTGAATATCTAACCGTAACTACGAACAATGTAGGTACTCTTGAAAATCAATTTCGATACTTATAAGAGTTCCAGAAAACGGTATTTTCTTATCCGTAAGGATGGATTTCTATGTCTTCGTTATCTTCATTTACAGATGGAGTAACCTATTGAAGATGTGAATAGATTCAGTAATTATGTAAAATTAGTTTATGTTTTTGTAAGCAACGATGGATAGTAGCTAACAGTCGAATCCAGGTCGCGCGTTTCGTCCTATTTGGGATTCGTCAGCTGCATGTACCTGCATCTCAGAAAGTTGATGTTCACTCTGGGACTCATTCATATGTCCTTAGGAAATTGACCCATTTTGATCACAATAAAATGTACTTGATCTTTGAATCACTTCTGATTGCCATCAATTAACCTTTTGCTAGTTCTGATTAGTTCTCCCCATATCACTTACAAAAATTAATTTTTATTTTGTTTAGCTAAAAACAAGCTGGGGATTCCCTCAGGTTATTTAAAACTGGTTCCTATACTATAATTCAATCCTAAAGTCAATATTAATCACCATGATAACTACAAAAGATATAATTGAATGGCATTTGAAATTAACAGGTTATTAACACTTAAAAGCTAGAAAGCGGTAAGTAACCTTTCACAATATCATGCGAACAATTTTAGATATCTTGCTTCTAGTAAATTATTTAAGTCATGTACAGAAGTGGCTATCAGGACACAGTAACTAAGTGGAGAACACAATGACGTTTGAAGTGAACGGTTGTGTACTGGGTTCAGTCCCTGCTGGAGTGAATCTCAACTCTGAGATGCAGGTATATCTAGTTGACGAGTCGCAATTAGGATGGAACGCATGTCCTGGATTTCAATGCTAGGCACCATTCATCTTTACTTAGAATGATTGTGATGTTAGGCAATATCAAGGCAATCTACATAGGATGCACATATACCAACAAGAGACTGATCAATTGTAATCGTAAACAACAATGAGAAGATACAAGTAAACAATATCGGTATGACTATAATTTACGGATGACCTTTGAGCGACGCTAGACTGACCTTGAGACTGATCAATTAATAACCACGACCAAATGAGGGTTATAAACCTGTGTGAGGAATTATAATTGTAATTTTCAATTGATGATTAAGGTGACGAATTAGATTTCGAGTTTCATCACAAAATGACATCAGCTATAATGCCAAAACTCTATTTATCCAAATGGATTAGTGATTTCCACACCAAAATCCAAGACCTGTTATCATATACGTGGTTAGTTCAATCATAAATTATAGTCTCGCCACAATATCAAGTGAATTTAAACTTTACCCCATTGAACAAGCAGGTGGCTATCACGACTTAGTAACTTAGTAGATAACACCATGGCTTTTGAAGTGAACGGTAGTGTACTAGGTTCGAGTCCCACCCAGAATGAATATCAACTCTGAGGTTTAGGTAGGCTCAGTTGACGAGTCGTAATTAGGATGAAATGCACATCCTGGATTTCAATGCTAATCACCATTTATCTTTGCTTATAATGTCATATAGAAGTATTTCAAATTCATTATCATATGTAAATGATTATGGTTATTACTTGTTTAAATAAGTAGTATATATCATTCTTATTCTAAGTTAAGGTCATTATTGAATAAGCTTCTCAATAAGATTACTGATATATAAATTAATAGCCCTTAAGGAATAGGTGATCGGATAATTATGATCTAATAGTTGTAAAACCATAAACTAATCAATGTGATATCTATTTAGAGTATAATTCAATCTTAATGATCATAAATTAGGTCATTGTTTGAAAACAATCTATTTTATGAATAAAATTATGTAACTAATGAACTTTGTATTGATATGAAACTATCCTATTAATTAAATAAATTTAATAGTTGTGATCATGAATCAGTTGAAGCTAGATGACCATGGAAGACTCGGAAGCATTAGACGGCCGTTTCGTCTTAGTGTAAGACTCCTCAGGAGTGCGCATCCACGATCCGGCCTCACAAGATCGGAATCCGGGACCTATAAGTCTCACGCGCGCTGCGGAGTCGCACAATAGGATGAAACGGCCGCCCAATGTTTCCAGGTTTTCCATGGTTATCTAGCTTCAAGTAATTCATTATCTCAAGGATTTAATTTATTACAACCTCTATAAAACCCCTTCTATTAATAACACTGTTTAATTGCTCTACATTTTAAGGGTATAAGCGTAACTCAAACCATCTAATCAGAGAGAACTTTGATTGAGACCATCACTGAAAATCTGGAATCCCTGGACATCTCTTTCGTCCTATTATGATATTGACTACATCAATCAATTCATGATCTCAATCATAAACTTAATAATCTCCACAACCTTGTACTGAAAATAAAATTACCCCATAGAGTTAGACATTATGTCATACTATCTTTTTAACAATTCTGCAGCAATTTGAAAGACTCTCCGGTTCTTCCACATTGTACGAGAATTCCTGTACTTAGATTAATGGTTGCTCTAGTGGTCAGAAGGAGCATCGACCTCGTGATCTCCGAAGGAACTCGGCTTTTACCATCAGTCATCCTAACTATTCTAAATGACGATCTTCTAACTCTCAGGGCAAAGTTTAAACCGTTTGAATCATTTTTTCTGGTTAGCGTTTTTTAGTGAGTTCGTTTTCTACAGGATGGGGTCGCTAACCCCATTGCCCAACCCTTCTTCTTTATCCGAGCTTGGAATCGGCTGTAGCCCTAGATGGGCACCAGATGGAGTTGTTTTTTTTAACTAATATTCCAAGTCAAACAATAGAATGTTCTGTATGTGTTTGTATGTGTGAGGAATGAGTGAGTTAGTGAAATATTGACCTTTCTCATAATTTTTTTTCCTTTTGTTTAATTAAATTTCTTATGACATAGTAACCTAATTGAATTATTATTATTGATAATAATCATTAATCAAATTGTCCATATGCTACTTACTATACGTTCTTTCCCCCCTCTTACACTTAGAAACAAAATCGATGAGTTCAATGTATTACATAAATCTCACTTGTTATGCATGAATATATGAATGAGTTCAAAATTCTAAAGGGAATAAAAAAAGGTCAATGGTAAGAAATCTTACCAAATTAATTTTTTTCTTTGGAAACTATATATGTTATATCTCTAAGATGAAATAGAAAACAAGAAAAAGTAGACATGAGAAAGAGAGAGGGGGTGGGGAAAAGAGGGGGGGAGTAAGGTGAGATGAATAGACAATAAGAAATACTTATGTTCTCATCAAAGTTTATTCTACTTCAAAATGAAATACTCTTCATTCTCCTGCACCCCCCCCACTCTTTACTTCATTGATAAAACGGATAAAATCAATTAATTAATCAATCAGTCAATCAATATGTATCACGAAATGCCAATTACATAATTAAGGACATAATTTTTTTCTTTTGAAGGTGAAAAGAAAAATGGTACTTTTTGTTTATGGATGAAGGAAACAGTTTGATGAAACTTCGTATGACTGGACTTTTATTCTAATTTAATATTCTTAAGATGAATTACTCAATTCATTACTTGATGTAATGCAACAGTTCAACAAACAAAAATGGTAGAAAAAATGATATTCTTAATAACTAGTATAGGGGTTGTGGAGATTACTAAGTTTTTGATTGAGATCATGAACCGATTGATGTTAGACCACTTTTGGGAACCTGGAAGCACTAGACGGCCATTTCGTCCTATTGTAAGACTCCTTAGCAGTGCGCATCCACGATCCCGCCTCGCGAGATTCGAACCCAAGGCCTTCAGTCTCACGCGCGAACGCTTAACCTACTGAACCACTGAGCCGGCATCTAATGGTGATAGTGTCTAATAGTTGAGATCATGAGTCAATTGAAGCTAGACCATCATGGAAAACATTAAAAGCACTGGACGGACGTTTCGTTCTACTTTGGGATTGCCTAAGTATTGCGCATCCATGATCCCAACTAACGAGATTCGAACAAAGGACCTATGAGTCTCGCACGCAAGCGCTTAACCGTTAGACCATTGAGCTGGCCGGTATCCAACGGTGTTCATATCTAGCTTCAATTGACTTATGGTCTCAACTATTAAAATTACTATAATATCCATAAGACCCCTTCTGATAAATAAAATTTTCATAGAGTTGGCAGAATTAAAATGAATCAGATTGTATAGATGATTTGTAATTTCCTCGATTGTATGTACCGTTGGGTAGGGTATGCATGTGTGTGTGTATTAGGTAAATGGGAGATTAATAAATCCCAAATAAATGATACATTCTACTGTCATACGTATGTATCAAGTAAATTACAGGATAAAAACTTTATAAAACATTTATTTAAAAGACAAATATGTAACTACGTTCAGTAAACAGATTGAGAATGGATATACCAGAGAGATATATTGTGAAAACTTAAACATGATAAATATGTGATTCAAAAACTTATCAACATTACTGGATGAATACTATGTTATATTGTACATCGACTGAATCTATCTATCTATCTACCTAGGTCCTGGGTTCGAATCTCGCGGGGTGCAGGATCGTGGATGCGCACTGGCACTGAGGAGTCCCATAATAGGACGAAACGGCCGTCCAGTGCTTTTAGGTTTTTCATGGTGGTCTAGCTCCAATTGACTCATGATTTCAATCTGTCAAATATCTATCTATCTATCATCTCTTCATGTATATATATATCGCATAATGGTCTGATGATTTTATCATATCACCTATTTGTATAATTAAAATCTGATAATCTTTCCTCAGAGATTTATTCCAGCAAAAAGTAATAGTTTTCAAAAATACCATTTTGACATGTTAAAATTATCAGATTCATCTGTTGCTGAATAATTGATCAATGACTGACATAAATTATTATTTATTTATTTGAACCCATAAACATTGGTACAAGGGGGGCACGTAACAGATATGCGCCACACAATACCAATAAGGCCAGTAGTAGTTATTATTGATTTATGTGAGGGCTGTGGTACTGCCTCTGTGCATAGACTGAAGCACATGGTTTTCATAGGGGCAACACCTGGAGCCTTTGATCTGAAGGTTTATCCACAGGACAGTGAAGCAACTTTAGGAGATCCAATCGCATGGTGACCGGTAACTAACAATAGGTCCATACGCCATTTGTTGTTTCAGGATCCTGGATCGCATATGAACCATTAGTTTGAAATTTGGGGGTTTCCAACTCCTCTAGGTGCATTCTTCATTTCCATCAAACCGGTTAAAGTGTAGGACATTCAATTTTCGTCCTCTCAATTTCGTAAACAACACCCCCTTCGCGAAAAGGCATTGAGTAAATAATGATGGAATCATAAATAAAATAATATATTTGTAATATCCTAGTGAATAGAAAAATTAAATTTTCTGATGCTTCGTGACTCAATACATGCCACTTCTTCAGAGAATAAATAACCAAGTCAAAATTAAAGATGGAATACAGTGGATAGCTTGGATGCAAGTAGACGATTTGGAGTTCGCAGACAACCTAGTCTATCTATCTCCAACATACGAACAAATGCAGATGAAAACAGCTAGTGTAGCTACATTCTCTGTATCAGTAGACTTTAGTATACACAATGGAAAAAGCAACATCTTCAAATGTAACATGAAAAACGCAGACGTGAAAAAGATGAATGGCGACTAGAAAAAACTGAGAAGAATCGCCTTGAACAGAGTTCGATGGAGAATGCTAGTGGGCAGCCTATACTCCTCGATGAGGGGTAACACGTAGTTCCTCGAACATTTGACGCCAGTAATTTTACAGATAATTTTCCATTTGCATTCATGAACCGTCGTGTTTCCAATCTTAATAAAGTGGTATAGAAGAACGGAATTGATTTGTGAGCAATTACAACTTTGATTTGTCTCGAAATCTTCTTGTAGATGTAAGAAAATTGGAAGAAGGTCAATCAGACAGAAACTATTACTGAAACGGACTAATTTACAGCTAGTGGAATAATTACAAAACTCATCTCTTCGTGAAATTAATGCTGATGACTTTGATGGTATCGTGAACAATCATCAAAGCTTGGTAGTTGAGTCGTGTGACTGAAAGAACATAACGTATTCGAATGCACCCATCTGAGTTACAAATCTTCTTTACAATTTCCCAACTTATACGACGAGCTTGGTATATGTCGTTTACTTAAGTCGAAATTTTATATCAACATTACAAAAGTCCACGAAATTATTGATATAGCTCTAGTTTCAGAAGGGGTTTTGTAGAGATTGTAGTAATTTAACAGTTGAGATCATGAGTTAGTTGGAGCTAGACCACCATGAAAAACCTGGAAGCACTGGACGACCGTTTCTTCCTATTGTGGGACTCCTCAGCAGTGCGCATCCACGACCCCGCCTCGCGGAGTTCGAACCCAAGACCTAGTTGTCTAGTTGTCTACTCACCATGATGTTCAATAGTTTAAGGTAGTTGGTGGAAAATAACACCCCGCCCAAATTTCATTTTAGTTGTTACTCCTCAACACCTCTTAATGGGAACTCTAAAGGGATTCATATTCCTTATGAAATCTGAACCCATATCATCCGCCTCCACAGTCTAACAAATTACTATTGATTTATACGGGCCATAATTGACATCTTGCATAACTATGATATTTAAAATGGAGTGAATACTGAGTACTACTAGGTGTTATGTGTGTGCAAGCTTTTAGCTCTAATCTATTTATAACAAGTCACAACTTATTAACATTCCCGAAATAAATCTTCTAAGATTGTTGTTGTTGTTGTGTGCGTGCGTGTGTGTGAAATCTTGAGGGAAGATAAATATTGTTTAACTGATGGTTAAACAAAAACAGCCAACAGACGTCTGTATATATTTCAGAAAGTAAGGATAAGAGTGTTTACTGTGAAATCATAAGTGTTTGTCTCAACAACAACAAAAAAAAACAGATTACAAATAAAAGTGTTTGTTTACATGGAGTAAACAAAGTTTTCCCTATCTGTGATTACTTTTCTATTGATCAACAAGATAATCATATTAAATTCTAGTCAAATTTTAAACAAGTTGAGAACTTTTTGTAAGCAATGATGGATAGTGGCTAGCAGTGGAATCCAGGACGCGCGTTTCGTCCTATTTGGGATTCGTCAGCTAGATGTACCTGTAGCTTTTGGTTTGACATGAACATTAGTTAGCTTAGATTTACGATAAATAAATGTGGTTAAACACTAATGATCGAATCTAATTGGACAGAATTCAAAGTTTGAAGTAAGTTGTTGGTTAAATAACCTTGTTTTAAAAAAGATGGGTTTTTAGTGCGAAGTGACGTCGAATGGAGTGTTCTAATGGGGCGGTGTTGGCTGTAACAGTCAGTGGAGAGGAATATTGAGACGTGAGGCTGCTGTGTGGACATAGGATGTAGATGGCTCAGAAGGTCGACGGGGTGCAGGCATTAAACGCCCGGGTGCCGTGTAGACAGCGGATTCGGGTGGCTCGGCAGGTCAACTGAGCTACGAAGGTTAGTGGGCTTCATGCTCGATATTTTGATAGAGAGTGTGGCACGGACTGCAGCAAAGAAGAAAGTGGCACAGAGAGCAGAAAAGCTGCAAGAACGACTGTTTAAAGGGTAGACAACTGTAGTGGATGCTACTTATATTGACAGACATAAGTAGTATGTATCACAAGTCGGAAGTGGAAAACCTGGCAACAGAAGGCTATGAAGATCGACTTGAAGAAAACAGAAACGGATTAGAAATGAATGGTGAATTGGAAGAATCATACAGAATATGAAGGACAAACGATGGAAAGTTACAAATAGAGTGTTTAATGTATGGTTCTCATATTATACTAAAGACGCTTTGTAATTTTGAGTAGTTTTCATGTACCTTTTATTTTAAACTATTACTGATGGTATACCGTTAGTTGTTTCCAATGAGTTACATGGAACATATATCAGATGTTTATCTATCTAATGAGATGATAAGTAATCTACTTAGCACTCATAATCTATGTGTTGCTATATGACTTTGAAATGTTGCCTATAAAAGTATAAAAATAAGTGGTATTTATATAAATGTCTTCAAAATATTCTTGATGAATGGTAGGACTAATGAGCAAGTGTTGCTGAAATGAAATGTAAATAGAAAAGCGAAATTAATGGATGATCCATTTAAGAATTGATCGACTTCACTGATCAGGATATGTGACATAATTGAGATTAAATATGTTTCAATAATTATTAGTACTCAAAGGATTTCGTCAGCGTAGTCAGTTCACTTTCAGAATCAATTACAAGTCAATTCACAGTGAATAACAAATGATTTGTTAATTTAGTAGAAGTAATTTCAGAATTTTCGCTTAACAGTTGAATTCACTGGTCGATCTAAGCTAGAATACCATCGAAAACCTGGAAGCATTAGACGGCCGTTTTTTTTTGTTCTACTGTGAAACTTTTCAGCAGTGCGTATCCATGAATCCACACACGAGATTCAAATCCAGAACCCCCGGTCTTGCACGTGAATACTTAACCTTTAGTCCACTAAAATGTGGAAAACTACCACAACCATCGTCAAAAAAGTGAAAGTATTTATAAACAATTTTCTAAACAAGATACTCAATGTCCGTTGACTGGATACCATTTGTAACAGCCTTTTGAGGGAGAGAACAAACCAGCTTCCAGCTGAAGTGGAAAGTAGGAAGAGAAGCTTAAGGTAGTCAGGACATATAATACAAAGGTCACCAAACTACATCATGAGGCAAGCCCTAACTTGGAATCCTGAAGAGAAACAGAAAAGAGGAAGACTCAAAAACACACTGCACTGAGAATTGGAAGCAGACATTGAAAGGATGAATTGCAACTAGAGAGAACTAGAAAGGATTACCTAGGACAGAGTTAGACGGAGAATGTTGGTGAGTGGCCTATACTTCTCCATGAGGGTTATCAGGCGTCAGTAAGTAAGTAAGTGTTCTCCAGATTTTGTAAATACTTCCTTATATGATATCAACCTAAGCTAAGCTTTACAAATCTTCTCATCAGTTTATTTGGTAAACTGTTGATTATTAAGCGGAAAAGAAATAAACAATCTGTCAATTAAATAATGTAAAGAATGAAAACTGACTGAATATACTACTACTACTACTACTACTACTACTACTACTACTACTACTACTACTACTAAGAAGCAGAAGAAGAAGAAAAACAAGAACAAAATGAAAATGAAACTTCAGAAAAATTTTTCACGGCCTATTAAACATGGTGTAACAATCATTTCGGCATGTCAACGTCTTTCATCATATACCACTATGCATAAATATAAATACACATAGAGCTATAGCTCAAGAAAAAGGTGACTATCTAATAGTAGAGTTTAGAAAGGGTAAAGAAACAAAAAAATAAGGTTTTGTTACTATTTCATCGAAATAAAGTGTTATGAGAATGAGGTAGGTGAGTCGGTGTGTGTGTGTGTGTATGACTTAATGAATAAGAGATTTAGTGTTTAAGTAAGTGAGTAAATATGTAAGTAAGAAGGATAAAGTAGTATTGGTAGAAGAAGAAAAGAAAAGTGATGTACTAAAATTACAAATTACTATACTATACTACTTAACTCCGCCTGGAGTCCCTCCGAGGGCTACTGCCGGTCCCAAGCCTGGATAAAAGAGGAAGTTTGGGCATGGGGTTAGCGACCTCATCCGGTAGAAAACTAACTCGCTAAAAAATGCTAACCAGAAAAAAATACTATACTACTTACTATACTACTATTCATGATGAAAACTAATATTAGTAATATATCATGTGATCAAATAATGAACTGTGTTCACTTAATATTAAAATTATCAAAAAAGAACACGAAACAAGTTATAGTAGAAGTTAACAAGAAAGATTAAGTAAATAAGTATGTAAATGTGGAAGTATTCATGGATCCAAGTAATAGTGTGATGTATACTACTCATAAGATTGTTTATAAGTAGTATGTAAGCGAACAACGGTAGCTATCATTTACAAGATACAAGTGTTTATTAATAATTATCTATGCAAAATACTTCGGATTCATTGACCAAATACTCAGCAACAACCTATTGTCGGAGAGAACAAACCAGATTAGATGGAGGAAGAAATCAAGAAGGAGAAGAAGAAGAAGAAGAAGAAGAAGAAGAAGAAGAAGAGAAGAAGAAGTGATGTAAGTGGATAGGACACATTGAGGAAAGCATCCGTCGGTGTCGCAAGGTAAGCCCTCACTTGGTTTTCTCAGGACCAAACGAGAAGAGGAAGAAGACCACAGAATACATTACAATGAGAAATAGAGACAGATATGAGAAGAATGAACAACAATTGGATATAAGTAGAAAGGAATGCGGAGTACAGAGTTGTTTGGAGAATGTTAGTTGGTTGCCTATGCTCCACTCGGAGTAACAGGTGTATGTAAGTAAGTATGTAGGAGAGAGTCTTATTGAAGTTGCTGCAATTCGATAGCTGAAGACAGATTTCACAGGAATCCAAAAGCATATCGAGTTTGTCATACTTGTGAGATCTGAAAAGAAGCTATGAAAGCTAGTCTACAACCAGCTAGGGTTGTTCAATACACAATAAATTCAAATAGAAAATTAAAGACTAAGTATATACATTTCATAAACAATTTGTGTTCTCTTTTAACTTGGCTTTTCAGTACACTACTGAATTAATAGTAGTAGTAAGATACCATTTCAACATCACTAAATGTGGTCTGTCATTGAACAATCACCTGCGTTCAGTCTAAATACTCTGAAGCAACTTACAAATTTGACACCAGCTGTGAATCCAATTAAAATAGGATTTTGTATAGACACTTATAGTGACACTATAATTTATAGGCGAATCAATCACATTAAGGATAATGAGTCCTAAATTTTGGCGCGAAATTCATTCATCCATTTGTCAAAATAACGTCTTGATATTTTAACTGATGTCAGTTCGTGATGAAAACCCTCAATTTAATTCTTAACCTTAATCATCAATTGTAAATCATAATTCTAACTGATTGATAACCCTCATTTAATCTTAATCCATAAGTGTCCACTGTCAAGATCACTTCAATGTTGTTTAATGATCATCCATCAATTCTAGTCTCATCACATTTATTCTTTTTTCTACATTATACTACTTATATTAGTAGTAGTCCTTTTAAGTAATTGGATTCTTCTATTCTATCATCCATTTAAACAAGCCTTAAATACATGTACCGAATATGTCATACTACAAAATCGAATCATGAAAGATCAAGATAATCATTTGAATAGTTTCATTGAATTACTATGTCTATTATTAACCATTTTGTTATGAATAAGTAGTAATAGCCACGCCTACTTTCAATGTTAACTTAATGATAGACATTAGCTCTATATAGATGTATATGTATCATTTTAGTACAAAACAAAATCTCAATTCAGCTCATTATTCAACAGATTGTATTTGAGAATAAGATATAAAATAGTGATGATGAATTAAGTTGTCCTATAAAAATAACTTCCAACCCTGATTGATCATTGTATAAGTAGAGTTGTATTGTGGTGTACATGTTCTATCAATCATTGACTTATGATGATAATAATCAGAAAAAAAAAGAGTTTTGAGGATATTATAAGAATTTAATAGTTGAATTCATGAGTCAATTAAAACTAGACCATCATGGAAAATCTGCAAGCACTGGAAGGTTGTTTCGTCCTAGAATAGGACTCCTCAGCAGTGGGTATCCATGATCCCGTACGAGATCGACAAGCCCTGGGTTCGAATCTCATAAACCGAATCAACTAATGGATCTCAAAGTCAGTTAGTAAATTGTTGAAGTTCAAAAGTTTATTTTAGTTTAATGTAACAAATACTTTAAGGATTGTAATTGATAATCAAGAAGACCTACTTAGTCTGAGTTCTAGTTTATCACTGATTTTGACAAAAAATATACTGTCAGTAATCCATTTCACTCAGTACCTTAGTTGAACATGTTATCAATGAGATAGTCAAGACGCGATTGATTTCTGTTTAAAGTATTCGAATAACAAAAATAAACAAGGAAGATGAATGGTAATTGGTGAGTCATCTAGATTCTTTTGGAATAACTAACATTTCGGATAATTTTCTTGGCAAAAAGTGAGATACAAATGAAACTCTATATGTAACTGAAAAGAAGCTACATCAAAAAATCTATTCTCTATGACAGTGGAATAGAGTATCTTTCTTATCATAAACATGAAACTTTAAATATGTATTAATATGGTGTGTGCTACTTATATTGACAGATATAAGTAGTATGTAACACCAATCAGAAGTGGAATATCTCACAGCAAATAGTTGAGAAGATCGAATCAGAGAGAACGTGAACAGACAGTCATGATCATAACAATGAACGGACAATGTAGTTTAAGAAAACTGATAAAGGTTTTTCAGCGCACTGCTGAGGGGTCCCACAATAGGACGAAATAGCCGTTCAGTGCTTCCAGGTTTTCCATGATGGTCTAGCTTCAACTGACTTATGATCTTAACCATTGAAATTACTATAATATCCACAAAACTCATTTGACATTACGTATTTATTGATTTGTTTATTCACTGGGGAAATAAAAGTGAGATTACATTCTGAAAATTTATGTATTAAATTTAGTAAACGATAGAAAATTGATCAAAACTTATTTGTTAGTAAAGATGAATGAATGATTAATTCTAGTTTAATTCTAAAATCATCTGATGGATATTCACATCAATAATGCATACGAAGTAGTCACTCACTGAAAACAATCGTGGACGATGGCGCGATTTCATGGATTGATTGGAGTTAAACATTAAGACCGTTGGATACCGGCTCAGTAGTCTAGTAGTTAAGCATTCGCTCACGAGACCGAACGTTCTGGGTCCGAATCTCATGTGCGGAATCATGGATGCACACTAGGATGAAACAACCATCCAATGCTTCTAGGTCTTCGATGATGCTTACATACACCTGTTACTCCAAGTGGAGCATAGGCAACCAACTAACATTCTCCAAACAACTCTGTACTCCACCATCCTTTCTACTTATATCCAATTGTTGTTCATTCTTCTCATATCTGTCTCTATTTCTCAGTGTAATGTATTCTGTGGTCTTCTTCCTCTTCTCGTTTTATCCTTGTGACACTGTTGGATGCTCTCCTCAATGTGTGTTCTATCCACTTACAGCACTTCTTCTTCTTCTTCTTCTTCTTCTTCCTGATTTCTCCCTCCATTGGAATCTGTTTTGTTCTCTCCGACAATAGGTTGTTGCTCATAGTGTTTAGGTCGACGAATTCGAAGTATTTTTCATAGATAACTATTAATAAACACTTGTATCTTCTTAATGATAGCGTTCGTAGTTCTCCAAGTTTCCGCCCAATACACTAGGACTGTCTTCACATTTGTAATGAAAATTCTGACTTTAGTGTTGATTGACAAATAGTTGTTTTTAGAATTCCAGATATTCTTCCATTGTAGATGTGTTGCTCTTAGTTTGTCGATCCGCGTCTTCACATCTATATCCGATCCATTGTGTTCGTCAATGATCGCTTTTTTTTTCCAATAATGATCTAACATTCATCGATTCATGATCTCAATCTATAATTCATTGATAGGAAGTTTACTGTTTAGTTTAGTTTTGCATGATTTCATTTCATTTAATAAATTTGACCTTTAATTAAATAAGAAAATTTAAGATGAACTGATTTTCATTCCTTTTGCTACATTTCCGTATTAGATGAGTTCACTACTTTTTTAAAGTTGTTGTTTCTATTTAACTTTACTGATTATGATACAAAATGGAGAGTTTAGTTTTATCCAGTTGATTGATATGCCTAATTTCAATAAATCAACCATCTAAAAACTTGATTCATTCAAATGGATTTGGATTAGAAGTGGTTTTTCGTGGAGATTGTAGTAAGTTTAATAGTTGAGATCATAAGTCAATTGAAGTTAGACTAGCATGAAAAACCTTAGAATACTGGATAGGCATTTCAGCCTATTGTGAGACTTCTCAACAATGCGTATCCACGACTTCACTCATAGGATTCGAACCTAGTGGTCTAGTGGTTAAGCGTTAAGACTGATAAATCCTGATAAGACCTACTAGTATGAGACTCTTAAGCAATGCGCATCGACGATCCCGCACCATGAGATTTGAACCCAAGGTTTATCGTGTTGACGAATCAACCGTTCAGTGCTTCCAGGTTTTCCATGGTGGTTTAGCTTTAAATGACTCTCGAACTCAACTATTAAAATACTATAATATCCGCAAAGTTTTGTTTTCTTCATGAATATGGATAAATTGAAGATACATGATGTTGGTACACATTGACAACATTTGTATACATTGGTTACTATTCATAGATAAATAAGTTTAAATATGATAGACTTAGAAGAGGCCAGTTGTAATCCAAATAGCTCATTATTAATATCTCTAATTAACTGATTAAAGAATGTTCTCTGAATCGACTAATATGTGAATTAAGTTCCATTAGGAAACTATTAATTAATTATAGATTTGTCAGGACGGTTCATGGGTGAACTCGAGGATGCTTTAAGGTGTTCAGAAAGAGCCGAAGATATTCCATTAAATCAACTTTTGGAAGAATATTCCAGAATCTCGATGTGTATCTTCCCTAATGGAAAAATAATTTTAAAAAACCTGTATGCCGATTGGAGGACTATAATAATGATTAAGTTTTTACTAAAGACTATAAATACCTGACAGTTTTGTATTATAAATGACATTGTTCGAAATAGAATTTCTTTCACTTGTTTTCTATCTTCTTATTTTCAACTCGGAGGGTTCTAGCGTTCGAGTACTCAAGTTATACGTGGTATATTATGAATCTAAGCTCTAGATATAACAAAGTACATCCCAGTAATCATGTTCACATCAGGACGCTAAAAAAAGATGATTGTAGTAGACTTCAACAATTTAGGTCATCGGTCAATAAAAACTTGAAGAACTACTACAACCATCATCAAGAAGGTACAAGTATTTATAAATATTTGTCTACGCAAGATACTCAACATCCATTGGCCGAATACCATCAGCAACAACCCACTGTGAGAGAGAACAAACCAGCTTCCAGCTGAAGAGGAAATTAACAAAAGACGCTGGAGGTGGATAGGACATATATTGAGGAAATCATCAAAGTGCATCACGAGAGAAGCCCTTACTTGGAATCATGAAGGGAAACGGAAAAGAGGAAGACCAAAGAACACATTACCTCGGAAAATAGAAGTAGATATGAAATGGATGAATAATAAGTGGAAAGAGCTGGAAAGGATTGTGCAGGACAGAGTTAGATAGAGAGTGCTGGTGGGTTGTCAGTGCTTCTCCACGAGGAGTAACAGGCGTAAGTAAAGTCAATAAAACAGAAATATTTTTTTCTAATTCTACATTTTGTCTCATGATGCTGTATGGTCAAAATAACCATGTTAGATAAACCATTCTACTGTTAAGCTAACCACTATAACCAATTCAATCCTTTCTGTTTGTAATCTAACTTTTCTTAGTCGTCAGCCAGATTTTGTCTTGCGACAACCAATAACTTTATGAGATATAAGTTTTTTGGAAGATTGAGAGTAAGAACTCTGCGGGTCATTGATCCATGCATCATCAGTTCAAATTTATTTAGATTATTGTAATCCAAATGCACTTGGTCATATCAAACTTGAACTTAGTCTGCAATAAATTTACACTTCATTAGGCTAGTAACTTCCTAGTCATTACAAATGTATGTTTGTTAGTAATTGATAAAAAGAGAAATTTAGTCTTAAATTATCAACAACTCTTAAAATCCATTTAGTGTTGTTTTACGTGTATCTTCTCATTGTCATTTAAGACTGCAATTGATCAGTCTCATGTTGACGTATGTGCATCATATGCAGATTGCCTCAATATAGTCTTATATCACAAGCTTTTTAAGCAAAGAGTCCCGGAGTGGACGTCAACTCTGAGATACAGGTACATCCAACTGACCAGTCCCAAATAGAACGAAACATGTGTCTTGGATTCCACCGTTAGCCACTATCCATCTTTGCTAATAATACTTGTAACTTAAGGCAATATCGAGGCAATACGCGCAGTATGTACATATGTCAACAAGAGACTGATCCATTATAGATCTTAACAATAATGGGGAGATACAAGTAAAAACAACACCATGTGGATTTAAATTTCACCCCATTGCATAAACACGTGGCTATCAGGACTCAGTAGCTAGGTGGATAACGTGATGGCGTTTGAAGCGAACGGTACTTGTTCGAGTCCTTCCCGAAGTGGACATCAACTCTGAGATGCAGGTACATCCAGCTGATGAGTCCCAAATAGGACAAGACGCACGTTTTGGATTCCACTGTTAGTCACTATCCATATTTGCTTACAAAATCCCTTACAATCATTTTAGGATGATATACATATGTCTAAGCATACACAAAAACATACAATAATAAGAACTGAATTCATTTAAATAGACAACAACATTCTTTTTCTATACTACCTAAGCAACTATCAGAATTCAGACAATTTTCTTTACTGTTTACACGTAAATAAACATCACGTTTATTATGTTCGACTGTTTAAATAAAAACGTGATTGTGTAAATAAGAAAATAAACTTGAGTTTATTCCTTTCTCTTTCCTTTAACCTTTTTCATGTCTATAAATCAATCAATCAATCAATTGAATAAACTAATTTACTTTACTAGTTGAGATCATGAATCAACTGAAGCTAGATCATCATCATGGAAAACTTGAAAGCATTGAACGGACGTTTCGTTCTAGTATGGGACTCCTCAACAGTGCAAATCCACGGTTCCGTCTTGTCAGATTCGAACCTAGGACCTATTAGCCTCACATGCGACCGCTTAACCACTAGACCACTGAGCCGACCGGGATTCAATAGTGTGAATGCCCAACTTCAACCAATCAACGAAATTGAGCAACACATCCACCATTGTCTTCAGTTAGTTTCTATCTCACAACAGACCTGATTGAACTTCACTGATCACTGCTTCTCACTAGAACTTCAAGAAATACCTCTTGAAATCAATCACTAGTGAACATATGTTGGTTCATATCAGGGGGGGGGGGTTTGTGGATATTAATTTACTTTAATTTAAATATCAGTTTTTGATTGATTTTGATTAAATCAGTTATTATCATGAGATGTTTTCTTTTAGAATTTCGTTGTTTTCATCACGAACTTGGTTTACTTAGAAAATCATTTGAAACTAGGATAAAGTATTGGACAGGTGTTTCGTCTTAGAATGAAGTATCTCATCAGTATGCCTCCACGACCTTACCTAGGATTGAATCTAGTACTTTTAGATAAATAGTGTTTATTTTTAAGTTAATTCGATTCGTGATCTTGTTCAACTATCTTACAATTTAATTAGAAAGTAACTGTCTTGCACTCAACAGTCAACGGTGAGACTGTAGTTTATGACCGACCTTTGAACGACGCCAAAGTGATCTTGATCGTGTCTACCTACTTACTAGGGCTGAATGAAGGTTCGAGAGTAGTTTGAAGAGCAAGGGTTATGACTCAGAGTTGATGGTTAAGGTAAGGAATTAGATTTACGGTTTTTTTTTATCACGAACTGACATCAGCTAAAATACCAAGACACTATTTAGACAAATGTGTGAATGAATTTCGCGCCATAATCCAAGACCTGTTATCTTGTCGCTGATTGGTTCGTCCATAAATTATAATCCCACCAATTCAACTAATCACGACCTCTAAGAACAATCAGAGTGAAGATTATGTTGGGAGTACTTAGTTCGAGAATGGTTTACATCGCAGACTGACCTAAGTTAGGTCACCACAGAAAACCAGGAAGACTTGATCAAGTATCACATTTAGGGTATTCCAGATGATTCTATGTTATAATGTTTACTTCAGTGTGAATGAACTCCTTTGATATTTTTGTACTAAAATCACTCGTCTGTTGAAAATATATCTTTGATTCTTTTAATTTAACATGAACACTTGACATTACCTAGTCAATAACGTATAAAATAGTAAGATGGGATCCATCTGTTTAGTTTAATTAAATGTTAATAGTTGGATTCATTAGTCTATCTAAGCTAGACCATCATTAAAAACCTGGAATCAATGGACTTCCGTTTCGTCACAGTATGGGACTCTTTGGCAAAGCGAAGGTCCAGGATTCGCGTCTCGTGTGTGGGATTGTGGATACACACTATTGAGGAGTCCCATACCAGGATGAGACGGACGTTCGGTGCTTCCAGGATTTTAATGATGTTCCAGCTTTGATCGAATTATGAATTGAACTATTAAAGCTATTACAATATCCATAAATCAGCATCCTGACGAATTAAATGTGACAATGATAATTATGGTGATAACTTGTTCGTTTGTCTGAAATATGATTCGTTAGTTAAATTTATTTCAAATGATCCAAATGATTCCAAATGACTTTTAGTGAGAAGCCGTTACAAGTAGAGTTCAACCAGATCTGTTGTGAGATATCAACTCACTGAAGACAATGGTATACGGTGGCGCAACTTCGTGGATTGGTTGAAGTTAGACATTAACACCGTTGAATGCCGGCCGGCTCAATGGTCTCGTTCGTTAGGCGCCTGGTGCGTGACTGATAGGTCCCAGGTTCGAGTCTCACGGGTGTGGGATCGTGGATGCGCGCTGCCACTGAGGAGTCCCATACCAGGACGAAACGGCCATCCAGTACTTTCAGGTTTTCCATGGTGGTCAAGCTTCGATTGACTCATGATTTCAACCAGTGAAAAGGTCATTTGTTTATATTTTTCGTGTAGATTATAAAAATATGTTATTTACTTACAGTTGATTATTCATTCAAAGGTGAGTAACATCATGTTTGTCCAGTCTATCAGTATTGATCAAATTCGGTAGATCAAATTGCAGGACGATCACTAGTCTAATTGAATCAATAACATGTGTACTATTTTCTGATGTTAGGCAGTCAAAAGTAGTCAACAGGAAACCCTATTTGAACTAGGTTATGTCTTGGTTGAAACGAATCAGTAGGGTGTATCTGCACTCCTAATGGAACTAATGCCCCCTATAGGATAAGAAACAGCATGACACAATCACACATTCTGAAAGTTCCAGTGACCAAGGGACACCCGACAACACTAAGGTCGAGGCAAACATGAAATTGATCCATACTCAGTGATCAATCGATTGCGAATTATTCCCGTCCTAATAAAAATCAATTATGACTCGGATTGCCTAGTGGTAACGTCTTACGTTGTAAAACTGTATGTCATGGGTTCCAATCCTATAGAGAGCATCAATTGTAGTTACGTGTTCTTTATTTATTTATTTAGACACATAAACATTGGTACAAGCAGGCACCAAACATATATGCGCTACATAAACCATTCGATTTATTTGAGGGCTGGGATACTGCCTGGGTGCCAAAACCGAAACAGGCGGTTCTTTCAGGGGGCCACACTTCGAGCTTATGATTTGAAGGTCTTATCCATATGGCAGTAGAGCAACATCAGGAGATACAGTCCCATGATAGCCGGTCATCAACGACTTGTTCATACACCATTTGTTCCCTTGGTATTCTAGAGTCATGTACACCATTGGTTGTGAACCAGGGTTTTTCAACTGCCGTAGGTGGATCCTCTCTATCCAAAAACTCGGTTAGATCTTTGGACATTCACTTTTCATCCTCTTCATTTCGTAAACAACGGTAGTACCACGAGAAGGCAGTAAATAGGACTTCTCTGGCAGTAGTTGTATACATGTGGCCACTGTAGTGTATTTTAAGAGGTAGAGCTAATTCTCCCCACTCTCGGTCATACCAGAGCATTTGGGGATCACGTATTCATAACGACTGTCAACTGAAGCAAAACATAGATGCAAGTTTTCCTGTTGACTGCATTCAATCAATTCACGTTTTAAACTTATTTATTACTTAAATGTTCATACAATTACTAAATCAATATTTTCAGAAGGGGTTTTGTGGAGATTTTAGAAATTTCACTGACTGAAATGATGATTCAACTAAAGCTAGACCACTATGGAAAACCGGGAAGCACTAGACGGCCGTTTCGTCTAGTATGGGACTCCTCAAAGGCAACGCGCATCCACGATCCCTCACCCCGCGAGATTCGAGCCCAGGACCTGTCAGTCTCACACCACGCGCTTCACCAATATCTATTAGATTATTATGAGAATAATGAAAACAAAAATTGTTGTGAGATACAAGGTTCATTACGCCACATAAGAAGAAAAAAGGAAACACGCGAACTAAATGGAAAGAAATGACTGTACAATCATTTGTCGTTTCTCTTATAATGAAACTTAATATTATTTATGTTTATATCAAACACGATAGATGTATATTATTAGAGAAAATAAGTCTTATTTAATGTAATCGAATAACATTTAAACAACTGTGGTTTTATAAGTAAAGACAGAAATTGATTAACAGTAGAATTCAGTTTGATGAACGTTTCGTCCTATTTAGGACTCGTCAACTAGATGTACCTGTATGTCAAACATGTTGATGTTCACTCTATGACTCAAATCCAGTACCATTCACTTTAAACATGATTGAGTTATCCACGAAACGTGCATCCTGGATTCAATTGTCAGTCACTATACATCTTTGCTTATAATGTTTGTGAATTAAAACAATCTGCATAGGATACACATATGCTAATAAGACACTGATTAGTTGCAGTCGTAAACGACAATAGGAAGATACAAATGAACAATAACAAGTGAATTTAACAAAGGTTTTAATTTATTATTTACAACTGGTTTCGTATTATTCAATCATTTTCCATAGTCCCTTGTGTACTCCTCATACTCAGAGGTTAATGATGATATAGTCTGTTGTTACTGATTCAAGATGAAAATTAAAGCCAATAATTTGTGCAGTAATCAACTTTTTAATGGTAATAAGCTGTATAAATCACTCTATTGTAGTGGTTTAACTTCTTTAATCAATCACTTTGATAACTGTTATTATATAAATCCAACGGTATTTGAAATCAGAAGACAGTAAGAAGCGGCGACGATAGTTTACTAGCGGATAATACAGACAACAAAGTTATAAGTACATCAAACGAATTTGAAGCGGAGAAGAGAATGTATGTGTATGCGAGCAAATACAGAAGCGAATTTATGGTCAGATCGAATAGGACGCAGATAGGCAAGACAAAAGCTAATAATAGGATTCGAATACACATATACACGAGAAAGAGAAGGATACATCGAGCGACATTTAAGATATCAACATTTTACCTAGAGAGAGAGATATGCGTGGGCTGTCATGTGATTCAGCGTACACGTTTATACGGGAAATATACTTCACTTACTTAATTACGCTGTTGCTTCTCGTGAAGGTGCATTGACCTCCCACCAGCACTCTCTATCCAACTCTGTCCTGGGTAATCCTCTCCAGCTCTTCCAGTTGTTATTCATCCTTTTCATATTTGATTCTATTTTCCGAGGTAATGTGTTCTTTGGCCTTTCTCTTTTCCACTTCCATTCAGGATTCCAAATTTGGGTCTGTCTCTTGATGCGCTTTGATGATTTCCACAATGTATGTCCTATCCACTTCCATCGTCTTTTCCTCATTTCCTCTTCAGATGGAGTCTGGTTTGTTCTCTCTCACAGTGGTTGTTGCTGATTGTATCCGGCCAATGGATGTTGAGTATTTTGCGTAGACAAATATTTATAAATAATTTTATCTTCTTGATGATAGTTGTAGTATTTCTCTAAGTTTCAGCTCCGTACAGTAGAGCTGTCTTGACGTTCGTATTGAAGATTGTGCCTTTGATAGTAGTTCTGAGTCCCATATGTTCTTCAACTGTAAGAATGCTGTCCTTGGTTTGTCAATCTTCACCTTTACGTCTGCATCTGATGTTCCTTGTTCATCAATGATGCTTCCCAGGTATGTGAAGGATTTCACATCTTCCATAGATACAGACAAGATAGTATTCATAACGATACAAAGAAATATGCTACTTGTTACTGTTCGAATAACATTGCCTATTAAGTCAATGAATAAGAGGCCTTAACCAAAATTTAATCATAAACGTAATTTATTGTATGAGAGTTGCTATACTATCATTAGTATGGATCTAAGTTCGAACACGGTTTAAGCTAAAGATCATTTATTTTTCAGCTTGTTATATCTATGTCTATTTTGGGCGAAAAGGCGTAGGCACCTAAGCATTAAGTAAACAATTATTTCAATAACACGAACTCATTATAAAAAAGAAACTAATTTAGTTCGTAGGTGGGGGTATTACAGATAGCAACTTCAGTTGTTGTTTCGTTGTTATTTCATTATTTACCATTTTCACATGTTTCTAGTACAAGAATCTGATATAAAGTTAATCTTTTTTTGTTTTGAAATTCGGTCCATTAAAGATTATTCAAGGAGTCATATGGTAATTGAAAAATGAAAAACAAAGAACATCATATAAACTCGACGTTTTCATCATCACAGTAGATGGATTACCATATTGATCTTCAGTCATATATACATCCTTCTTAAAATTATTATTTAACTCCGCCCGGAGTCCCTCCGGGGGCTACTGCCAGTCCCAAGCCCGGATAAAGGAGGGGGGTTAGGGGTGGGGTTAGTGACCTCTTCCCGTAGAAAACTAACCCGTTAAAAAAGACGCTAACAAGAAAAAACTATTATTATTTAAAATTCTCAGTTCACTTAAAAATGGGCTGTTTGGTTCAACTCTTTTAATCTTGATAAACAATCGTTAACATGTGATGAATGTACTAATAGTGTGTTTCCAAGGTCCTTATTGATTACATTAGTGTATACTAATAAAGTTAATATTAGTCAATTAGTTAGTCAACTACAACTTGGGACCAAGCACATATGTGCATCGGTCCAAGTTGCCATACCTCATTAGCACAGCAAGATGAGCATCGGATCCATAGAGGTAGTTAACTCGATAGTGTAGTATATAAAAGAAAGATTTTATGTAGGGATATAGTACAGAAAGAAAGAATCAGTTGGTACAAAGAAAGATATGAAGCGATTTTAGTCTCATAATTTAAAGGAAGACCAAGAGTGTATACACCTACGCCATTGTGATTGGTTCTGAGCCATGTCACAAACAGTCTCCAACCATTGGTTACGATAGTCACGCGGACCCCAACCAAGTAGTATGTATCCACTAGCATGGCTCAGACTACAAGTTAGTGACTTTACACACTGGCGCCACGTCTTGGTTTGACCACCCCTTACTTTCTTTCAACTATCCCACACACTAGTCAGCATTGTGTGTCGTGGTAATCGGTGTCCAGGCATATGCAACATGTGGCCCAACCATCTCAATCAATGAAGAGTTAGAACCTCATTAACTGATTTATCACCATTCCCCGATACCCTATGTCTAACCTTATTATTACTTACTCGGTGATCCTAGCAGATACGAGCAATATTTCTACGGCATCTGTGGTCAAATACTAATAGCTTACGAATATCTCCTACTCTCGATGGCCACGTTTCGCAACCGTAAAGTAAAACAGAAGTTAATATAAACTCATTAATCGTTCTATTTTTGATCGATTAAAAAAATGATCTTGGACAAATTTTAGATTTTCTAATAAAAGTTTATAGAAAAAAACTGATGGGGGAAACGATAAAGAAGAATGTAAATGTCGGATTGACTCGCACCCCCTCTCCCTCTCTCCCCCCTCCCCCCCCAAAAAAAATACCCAGCACAATGAACTCACAATGTATTTATAGGAAATCACAATTTGTACATGACTAAATTATTTATAGTACAAAACGCAATCACTGACTTTAGTTTTTTGAATACTATGAAATATATCGGTGTGACAATAAGTTATGGAGTGACGCTAAATTGACCTTGAGAGTGTTCCCCTAGAAACCATAACCAAATGAGGATTATAAACTTATATGAGGAATTAAAATTATGATTTAAAGTTTATGGTTAAAGATAAGAAATTAGATTTAGGGGGGTTTTCATCATGAACTAACATCAACTATAATGCCATAACTCTATTTATCCAAATGTATGATTGAATTTGGCGCCAAAATCCGAGACTTTTTATTTTATATCTGATTGGTCCATTCATAAATTATAGTCTGGCCGATATATCAATAATCAATGTATTCAATGAATAGAAGCCTATAATTAGGGCAATATAAAAAGGTATGTACAATAATCTACGGGTTTTTTTTGTTTTGATTAGTTTCATTCATTTCCGATTCATTCGTTGATAAATAGGTATTTACATATAAGTAATTAGTGAGATCATGAAAGGCTATCAAGACTCAATATCTAAGTGGATGAAGCGAATGCTACTGAGTTCGAGTTCCAGAGTGAACATCAACTTGGAAATGCTGGTATATCCGGTTGACGAGTTTCAAATAGGACGAGACGCTCATCAAACTGGATTCCACTACTAGCCACTATCAATCCTTGTTTATTTAAGATTGTTATAAATTCTTACTCTTACCAAACAAAGATTATTAGTAATATGATGATAGATCGATGTGAATGTGTAATGAACGAGAACACAAGTGGGGGACAACTAAATGTATTTAAATACACTGTGTCTTACATATCAAATCAACCACGATGAAAGATAGTATTTGAATTAACAAAATAACATATCATCAAATATCCAATACTTTTCCACAAAAGAAACATAGAGAACTTCTTCAATATTCAATGACTTAACTGTTCATATGTATGTGTAATAATATAGACGGCGAGACTAATAACTAATGAACGAACCAATCAGGTCATAGGATAATAGATTTCGGAATGTCGGCATGAAATTCATTCATCCATTTAGCCAAATAAACTTTTGGCATTATAGCTGATATCAGTTCATGATGAAAAATCGTAAATCTAATTCGTAACCTTAACCATCAATTCCTCATTCTTCATACTTGTTTACAACCTTCATTTATCCGTAGTATATAAGTGGATAGTTTCAAAATCCTTTTAGCATCGTTTAAAGTTCATCCATAAATTATAGTTTCATCATAGAGACTATCTAACACTGATGTTGAAATGATCTTGTAACCTTGAAGTCACTTTCAACCAATCAATAGAAAGTTTTCATCTATCCAATGTATTTCACACTAACAATAATTAGATCTTTTAAAGTTTAGTAATATTTAAAAAGGTTACTATACTAGAACTTCATTAATGAAAGTGTGAATGTATTCATGTTATACATTTCTCTCTCTGTTTTTTTTCGTTTATTCTCATAACTATAAATAGTTTTTAAGCAAAGATGGATAGTGACTGGCAGTAGAATCCAAAACGCGCGTTTCCTTCTATTTGGGACTCGTCAGCTGGATGTACCTGCATCTCAGAGTTCGTTTTCACTCTGGGACTCTACTATCCGTCATTGCTTACAAAAAGCTTGTGAATTAAGGTAATATCGAGGCATGCACACAGTATACACATATGCCAATAACAGACTGATCAATTGCAGTCTTAAACTTCAATGGGAAGATACAAGCCAAACAATACCAAGTGAATATATATATATATATATATATATATATATATATATATATATATATATATATATATATATATATATATATATATATAAACATATTACCTTTTAAGAGAAATAGCATGTTATTATTTAATTATCAGAAGGGTTTTTTGTGGATATTATGGTAATTTTAATAGCTGAGATCATGAGTCAATTGAAGCTTGACCACCATGGAAAACCTGAAAGTACTGGATGGCCGTTTCGTCCTAGTATAGGACTCCTCAGTGGCAGCGCGCACCCACGATCCCACACCCCGCGTGACTCGAACCTGGGACTTATCAGTCTCGCATCAGGCGCCTAACGAACGAGACCATTGAGCCGGCCGGCATCCAACGGTGTTAATGTCTAACTTCAACCAATCCACGAAGTTGCGCCACCGTATACCATTGTCTTCAGTGAGTTGATATCTCACAACAGACGTGGCTGAACTCCACTGATAAAAGATTCTCACTAGAACTCCAGGAGTATCTACTTCCATGTTGAAGTTGATAATTGATTAGATAAAGGAATGATGATATTATCCTATGTAAAGTATTCTGTAACACAATTTGCTTGATAGTCATTGTTTCATATATTTAAGGAGGGTGGTTATTATACATACAATTTTCGCCATCGATACTAATACATCATACATTTATCATAAATGTTGTCTTCTTCTTATTGACAAAACTATAATTTATGAACAAAACCAATCAGTTTAGAGATACCTATTCGATTTTGATACGAGATTTATCCATTTATTTAAGCTAAAATATCATTTTGCGCTTATAGTTCATATCAGTTCATAATGTAAACTTTACATTTAAATACTAACCATAAACATCAATTATAAAACTGAATCGTATACCCTAGCACTCATTTATAATCATTATCATTCAGTCTTAGTTATTGTTAGATGGATACTATTGAAGTCATTTCATCATTACTCAAGATTATCTCATCAATTGAATTCCATATTAAACAGAGAGATAAAGCTATTCAACATAGAATTGTACTACTACTACTACTACGACGACGACGACGACGCCGACGACGACGACGCCGACGCCGACTACTACTACTACTGCTACCACTACTACCACTATTACTACTAGTAGTAGTAATAATATTAATAATAATAATAATAGTAATAACAATAATAGAATACTTACCACATGATAGAATAAAGAAATCATTTGTCACTATAGATGAAATAGATTAATGTAAAATAATGAATCCACTTAATCAATGTATACTACTTATTAATCATGTAAATAGTAGTAGTAAATAGACATTGTTATGATGATTATTCTATTTCTATAATGTTTATTCATTTATTCAAACAAACAAAAATCATAATCAATCAATGGAAGTCATGAATGAAATGTTCTTTTGTCAAAATGATCATTTCAATGATGATGATGATGATGATGACATTGCATAGTGATAAATGTTTGTCTTCTGAATGAATCAATTACCCAGATCATAATGAGTTCCTTTTAAATTTGCCCAAAATATGTTTGTATCTGTGGTGTATATGTGTATGTTTGTATATGCTTATCTATGTATGTATGTATGTGTGTGTCTGTGTCTGGTTGTATTTTCATGATCTTTATAGAACTCAAAAGTTTATATTAGATTTCTGCATAGTAACTATTCATTATTATTAAAAAGAAGATTGACTTCAATCCTTTTATTAGAAATATAATGGGTAATAATATCAATAAGGGGAATGTTAGTTTCTTATTCAATTCTATACTCAAAGTATCTTCTACTTAAACATTTGAGTATATATATATATATATATATTCACTGAGAGATAGATTCTATTTGAGACTATACACATGGATATACAGTTTCCATACAACCATACAGTTTTTGTATTTGGGTTGGTTTAAATTAACATTCAATGTTTGATTGGTTCATTCATTTTTATCTCAAATAAATCTTATTTTATTTTTCATTTCTCTTAAAAAAAAGAAAAGAAAAGAAAAAAAGAGAAAAGGAATAAACAATAATGTTTAATATCAGTAAGGATTAGTTGTGAATAGTTGAGTGGATAAATGTGGAAAATATGACGAGCGACCTCATTGGTGAGACAACTCTATATAGAAGATATATGGACGATATTCTAATTATATGTGATAATGATTTTGATGTTTACCAATTACTGGATAAATTCAATGGTGTTCAAGATGATATTGTGATGACACATGAATTAGAAAGTAATGGTCAATTAGCCTTTTTAGACATACTTTTAAGTCGAAAGAATGATGGCACTATTAGACGGTTCGTGTATAGGAAACCAACTTGGACGGGACAATAATTAAATTTCCATAGTTTCTGTCCATTGTAATACAAGAGAGGTCTAGTTAAGTGCCTCTTTAAGAGGACTCGAAGAATATGTACCTCTGACATGGTGGAAAAAGATGAAAAGTTACTGACTGACACTTTAATTGCAAATGGTTATTCACTCAAGTTTATTAATAGGTGCAAAAGTCAGTTAATGCCAAGACCTCTAATTTATTCAGTGCCGAAGAAAAAGGTTTATATCAATCTACCATATAGAGGCGAATCTAACAGTATAGTTTTAAGGCAGAGATTGAAAGCAGCCATCGAGAATACGTATTGTGCTGTTCAGTTGGTAGTGATTGAAAAGTTTAAGGCCATGATTCCTAATAGACCCAAACAATGCATTAATAATTACGTCACATCCCATTGTATTTACCAATTTACATGTTTGTGTGGACACACATACATAGGGAGGAGTAATCGAACAATGCAATCAAGGGTCAATGAACATGTGCCCAGATGGCTTCAAAATCAGTGTGTGTCAAATGATCCGATCAATGTAGGAGGTAGAAAACCAAGTTCATCAATAGCGAAACATATAATTGAAACGGGGCACAAAATTCACATTAATACAGCTTTTAGAATGTTGTATAGAAATGGTCAAGAACGAATTCTTAAGTTTATTGAAGGCTTAGCTATTCGTAAATTTAACCCCCCCCCCCGTTATATGTAAGAAAACAATTTATTGTAACCTTGAATTTACCTTGGTAATCCTTAAGTCTAGGATAACGCGACAATTTCTTATTCTTTCTCCCCCCTTTTGTTATTTTACTTGAACTTTTATATCATTGACCTTTATTAATTTTCATATAAAAAGTGCCTTGACAAGTATATGTGTATGACCAGATTGTTCGAAATGTATAGCGCAAATACATCACATTTTCATCAGATCAACTCTGTCTTTTCATTGTTCTATCGAAATTTATAAAATGAACTAATTACTTTAAATGAATTGAAGTATAGAGCATCATGGAAAATCTAGAAGTATTTAGATGGATATTTCATTGTATTGTGGGATGCGTCAGAAGTGCGCATCCACGATCTCGCTTTGTGAGACTTCAATCCAGGATTTATCAGTCTTGCACATGAGCGCTTAACCAACTAGACCATTGAGTCGACCGGGATCTAATAGTATTAATGTTTAACTTCAACTAATCCACGTAATTAAGCGATATATCCACTATTGTCTTTAGTGAATTACTATCTCACAACAGATTCGGTTGAACTCTATTGGTCATTGTGTCACACTAGAACTTCAAGAAATATCTCTTGAAGCCAGTCACTAGTAAGCATATATTGATTAGTATCAGAATGGATTTTTGTGGATATTATACTACTTTCAATAGTTGATATCATGAGTCAATTAAAGTTAGACTGAAAGAATTGAACGGTCATTTCAACCTACTGTGGGACTCCTTAAATGGGATCGTGAATGTGCATTGTTGAGGAGTTTCACAGTAGGACAAAACAGCTGACTAGTGCTTCAACGTCTTTCCATGTAGTCTATCTTCAATTGATTCGTCATCTCAACTATTGAAATAATGTTTAAGTTGATCTTCTATAGTTGAGTTAGATTTATTACGTTCATCACGATTATACTTTTTCTAAATTTTCTTTTTAAAAAAAGAATCAGGATTTTCCTAGATATTTTTCAATTTCAAAGATAATTTCTGTTTCAATTATTGGACATGATGATAGTTGAAATGATTGAGGATCAACAAGAATGAAATTGGAGATCATTTTGATTGTTGAACTCAATATCAGTAAGCATCTTTGATTCACTAGTGATGGAACTTCAAATCTCTTGAGATCAGGATAATCTGCTAATATAATAATAGTAATACTCGTTTCATTCATAGAACTACAACGATATCCGCATTCTACAATTGATTGATCACTGGGTGATGATCAATGTCATGCTTGTCTGGTCCTTATTAGTGCAGATCGAATGCTATCGATCATGTTGCAATGTGGCCACTAGTCTAGGTGACTGGACACTGCGGGCACTATGTATTGAGATTTACATGGTAGTTGGAGGTAGTCAACAAGAAACCCTGGACCCGGGTTTCGTGCTACTTGGCACTCGTTTACAAGGTGTACCTGTAATCTTGAGGGAATTGGTGCTCCCTGGCGGGTTCGGTCTCGTGTCACCAAGTTTCACAGTCAGAGATGTTACCACTGAGCTATCCGAGCATAGCATTCGGTCTGCACTAATAAGGACTAGACAAGCATGACATTGATCACCACCCAGTGATCAAACAATTGTGGTTACATCTCAGTCCTACAGGAGGTTAGTCACGGCACGGATAGCTCAGTGGTAACGTCTCTGACTGTGAAACTGGGTGACACGAGATCGAATCCGCCAGGGAGTACCAATTCCCTCAAGATTACAGGTACACCTTGCTGACGAGTGCCAAGTAGCACGAATTCCGGATCCAGGGTTTCCTGTTGACTACCTCTAACTTCCATCTAAATATCCGCATTCTATAAGGATCTAACTTGAATTTTTAATTAATGATAGAAGCTGCCATACATAATTATCCTTGATCAATTGTGATCAGTCTTTCTCCTATAACATTTAATTTATCAGTGAATATATTTCATGTATATATTCCTTAATAATCAATTAAATTTTCCTTACTGAATATTTTCTTACTTATTTACGCCTGTCATCCCCAATGAAGCATAGACCACCGACCAGCATTCCCCAACCCACTCTGTCCTCCGATTTCTTTCTAGTTCCATCCAATTCTTGTTCATTTCTCTCATGTCTATTTCCATTTCCCGGCGTAATGTGTTCTTTGGTATTCCTTTTTTCCTTTGGCTTTCAGGATTCCATGTGAGGGCTTGTCTTGTGATGCAGTTAGGCACTTTTCTCAATGTGTTTCCTATCCACTTCCAGCGCTTCTTCCTGATTTCTTCCTTTGCTAGAATCTGGTTTGTTCCTGATAGTGTCTGGCCAACGAATCCGAAGTATTTTGCGTAGACAATTGTTAATAAACACCTGTATCTTCTAGATGATAGCTTTCGTAGCTCCCCAAGTTTCAACCCCATACAGTAGAACTGTCTTGAAATTTATATTGAAAATCGTGACCTTCTTCAGTTGTAAATATGTTGCTCTTGCTTTGTCGATCCGCACCTTCACATCTGCATCAGATCCACCCTGTTCATCAATGATGCTGCCCAGATATGTAAAGGTTTTTACATCTTCCAAATCTTCTCCGTCAATGTTGATTGGATCGGTGCGTGCTGTGTCGTATCAGCGAATCTTGCTTTTCCCTTTGTGTATGTTGAGACCTACTGCTGCTACACTGGTCGTCTTCTCCTGCATTTGTTGTTGCGTGTGCGATAGAGGAGTCAGATCATCTGCGAAGTCTAGATCGTCCAACTGCATCGTAGATGTCCACTGTATCCCGTGCTTCCTTCAGATGTTGACGTCTTCATAATCCAGTCGATCACCTTAATAGTCATATATCTTTTCGAATAAGGGAAAAAGAGTGAAATTACAGTAATGTTCTATAAGATGCATAAGTAAAACCGATTGCGAAACATAATTAATGAATGAAAACTACTGGAAAACCATGTTTCTACGGGATGGGTTTATTAATCCATGACCAACGCCCGGGCATGAAACCGGCAGCAATGCTAGAGGTGGCTTCAGGTGAAGCTATAAGTGAGCTTTCATTATAAGAATGATTTTGAAAATATTTCACTATAGAATACCACAACTACAATTAACTTTCCGTTGATGACAGTCGAATGATCATAGTATTAAAATGAAGATTATACAGTGGTCTAGAGGTTAAGCATTCGCGTGCAAGACACGAGGTCCTGCGTGCGTAATCATGGGTACGCACTACTTAGAAGTTCAATACTATGAAGTAACGGCCGTCTAGTGCTTCCAGATCTTCGAAATTAATGATCTAACGTTGATAGGTTCATATTTTCAATGATTTGTACGAATTAAAACTGATAAATTAATTATTCATAGTTAAAACTCTAATTTAATAAAACATAAAATCAACCAAAACACCGAGTATGAGTCAATTTAGTTATAATGATGAATATTCACTAACAGCCATCACTTTATATCTATGATGTCAATGAAAATGCCAGAATAAATATATTGAGGATTTACTCTAATAGTACGATCTATAAGGCATGTTTCGTACTATTATGAACTCATCAGCTGGATGTGCCTACATCCTAGCATTTATTTCTTTGCTGAGGTTAGAATTCATAATCTTTTGTTTCAAAGACATAAAGCTCTCTCCCTTGAAGTACTCGTTACATACAGTTACTATCTTTTTCAATAGTTATGAACGTATAAGTAAAGACTTTCATTTTTCTTATAATTGATATTCAGGACTACAATACCATACAACTAAATGAACATGTTGAATTCCACTGTTAACCATCTACTAAATATACTAAATATTGCGTCACTGCTATCCCTCACCGATCAGATATATATCATATGACGATCGATTAAAGTTTCGAATATCAATAATGAGAAATTAAAATCATTTCCCAAATTTTAAATCCATTACTTAAAGATCTTGTTTTATATTAGCTTGATGATTATAGTTCAAAGTGAACCATTATTCACCAGAAGCTCAATATAAGAACATCAATGAGGAACAATCGAATGTATTTGAATACAATATTACATTAAGTACTTCATTTGCAAAATATGAATCACTTTTTCCAAACTTTGTTGTTCTTTTGTTGCCATATCAATCACTATTCTCGTTGTCGTTCTCTTCTTTTAAATTTATTCAACCTTCTACCACCAAACATTCCACTTTCAACTAGTGATATATACTACTTATATCTGTCGACATCAGTAGCATATACCGCATTATCATTATATAAACAATTATATATGAAATTTATTCAACACTAAATAATGATTTGTTAGTTTATAGTTACACGCAAGTTTTTACTGAGTGTTGCTGAACCGAATGAAAGATGCAGAAGACGCCCAACTTCGAGATCAACAAGCTGGATTCCGTAGGGATCGGTCGTGCACAGATCAAATTGCGACACTACAGATCATCGTCGTTGAGTGGAGCTTGTAACTGTACATCAACTTCATTGATTATGAAAAAGTATTTGACAGTGTAGATAGGATAATATTATGGAAACTTCTTTGACACTACGGAGTTCCTGCGAAGGTTGTCAATATTATCCGGAACTCATACGACGAACTACAGTGCAAGGTTGTGCATGGAGGACAGCTGACAGATGCATTCCAAGTAAGGATAGGAATCAGACAAGGCTGTCTACTCTCTCCCTTCTCTTTCTTCTGGTGGTCGACGGGATTATGAAAACCTTGACATCTGAGGGAAAACACGGAATACAATGGACAGCTCAGAACCAATTTAACGATTTGGACTTCGAAGATAACCTGGCCCTCCTATCGCATACACATGAACAAATGCTGAAAAAGACGGCCAGTGTAGTAGCAGTCTCTGCATCAGTAGGCCTCAACATACACAAGGAGAAAACCAAGGTCTTCAAATTCTAAACGAAGAACAGCAATCCAATCACTCTTGATGGCGAAACTCTGGAAGATGTAGAATCTTTCACATACCTAGGAAGCATCATCGATGCACAAGGAAGTTCAGATACAGACGTAAAGCCGAGGATTGGCAAAGCAACGACAGCATTCCTACAATTGAAAAACATATGGAGCTAAAATAAATACAACATTAAAGGAAGCATAAAAGTCATGGATATTATTGTTTTGTTTAACTGAAGTACTCATTAGTTGGAATCGATTGTTTACTTATAAACTGTAATTTGTTGTTGTTTTTCCAATGAAAAATCAATATCCAATTATAATGTTCTTCAGTATTTTTTTCTCTTATTCAATAATAAATATTATTGATTCGATTTCTACTAACTTTTATAAACTTCAACTATTCATTGTCCCATATATTTATATAAAGGATGAATAGGAAGTGGAAAGAACTGGAAAGGATTGCTCGGGATAGGGTTGGATGAAGAGTGCTGGTAAGCGGCCTATGATCCTCTAGAATGGGTAATAGGCGTAAGTAAGTAAGCATGATTTTAATCAGTTGGTATACTCATCACTGTTTAAATTGTTCTCAGTGTATTTATAAACTAAGGAAGTAAGGACCTGATTTTCTTTCAATGTCTATTCATCTTATCAATTATTTAGTTATTTACGCCTGTTACTCCCAGTAGAACATAAGCTGCTGACCAGCATTCTCCAACACACTATGTCCTGCACCTAAATGAGTGCTTTGAGTGTCAGGACGGACATCAGCCTCGTGACTTCTGAAGGAAATCGGCTTTCATCATCAGTCTTCATAACTCAAAGTTTTGATTTAACTAACTTGTAACGATCATCTCTATAATAAACTAGGTATCATCAGTGAAAATGAATAACAGTTAGGATGAATTAATCTCTTTTTTAAAATATAAACAGTTGGATATCTGGTAAACAATTAAAATTCAACACCATTATTCTGGTTTCATGTGATGTATTCTTGGATGAATACACTTGAAAAGTTCTGTAGAACAACGAAACAACTTTTAAAGGTTCTTTTGCCCCCAAATGCCCTGGTACGGCCGAGAGTGTGAAGATTTCGCTCTCCCTCTCCAAATGCTTTCACATACCAACGCGTGTATAGCCCTACCAGGGAAGTCCTACTCACTGCCTTCTCGTAGCGGCGGTGTTGGTCACGAAATTGAGAGGACGAAAAGCCAATGTCCGGCGCTTTAACCGGCTTGGTGGACATGGAGAGTCCACCTAGGGGAGTTGGGAAACCCTGATTCCAAACCAATGGAGCACATGGACTCTAGTACTCTGAGGGAGCAAATGGCGCATGAACTAATCGTTGGTCACCGGCCACCATGGGACTTCATCTCCTTACAATGCTCCACTGCCTTGTGGATCAGTCCTTTAGGTCGAAGGCTCCGGGTGTGGCCTCCTAAGAAAACCACCTATTTCGGTTCGGGCACCCGGGCAGTGTCACAGCACTCATACGTACCAAATGAGATTTGTGTGGCGCACATCTGTCTGGTGCCTCCTTGTACCAATATCTATGTGTTAAAATAAATAAATAAAAAATAATGGTTATCAAGCTGTAGTCACTTCATGAGCCATTTGTTTACACATCTAATTTATGAGTAATTTTTAACAGAATTTCATTTTGAAATTTTTTTACATATAATATATTTTAATAGTTGAGATCATGAGTCTATTGAAGCTAGACCATCATGGAAAACCTGTAAGCACGGGACGGCCGTTTCATCCTATTGTAGGACTCCTCATTAGTGCGCATTCACAATCTTGCCTTGCGAGATTCGAACCCGAGACCTAACAGTCTCCTGTGCGAGACTGTTATTAAGTGTAAAATATTTCATCTCTATTCACTGTATTGCATCGTCTTTATAATAGCAAACATTTTGAATTGCCTTTCATTTAAAACACACCTTATATGTTCATTAGTTTCTCAGGTCTTATGAGCCTTTTCATTAATTGACCATCATTAAACGACCAATAAAATTTAAGTGTGTACTAAACTACCAATCAGTGTAGAGCATGAAATTTCTGCACACATAAAAGGGAAGTAATAAGTGTCAATTTCCCTAAGACAAATTTCAATGAGAATAGCCTAATACGGTATTTACAATACTGTAAAATGATTAAAGAAAAACCATATAATCAAACAGTTACAAGGAAAACAAAGTAGCATAAACAAAGAGACATTAAAATAGAATAATTAAATAGTTTATTCGTTTGACATACACAAGGGGAAAACCAAGATCCTCAAATTCAAACGGAGAACAACAATCCAATCACTCTTGATGGCGAAACTCTGGAAGATGTAGAATCCTTCATATACCTGGGAAGCATCATCGATAAACAAGGAGGATCAGATGCAGACGTAAATGCAAGGATTAGCAAAGCAAGGACAGCATTTCTACAATTGAAGAAAATATGGAACTCAAAACAACTTTCAACCAATATCAAAGACACAATCTTCAATACGAACGTCAAGACAGTTCTACTGTATGGAGCTGAAACTTGGAGAACTACAACAGCCACCATCAAGAAGGTACAAGTATTTATAAATAGCTGTCTACTCAAGATACTCAACATCCATTGACCGGATACCATCAGCAACAGCCTACTGCGGGATAGAACAAACCAACTTGCAGCTGAAGAGGAAATGAAGAAAAGACGTTGGAAATGGATAAAACATACATTGAAGAAATCATCAAAGTGCATCACGAGACAAGCCGAAATTTGGAATCCTGAATGGAAGTGGAAAAGAGGAAGGCCAAAGAACACATTACTTCGGAAAATAGAATCAGATATGAAAAGGATGAATAACAACTGAAAGTTGCTGGAGAGGATTACCCAGGACAGAGTTGGGTAGAGAGTGCTGGTGGTCTGCCTATGCTCCTTCACAAGGAGTAATAGGCGTAAGTAAGTAAACATTTATTACGAAGGTAAAGATGGATAGTGACTAACAGTGAAATCCAGAATGTGCGTTTCGTCTTATTTGGGACTTGTGAATTGGACTGATCAATTGTAGTCCTATACATCAATGGAAAGATGCAAGCAAACAATACTAAATGAATTTATTGGTGAAAGACTATTTCAACAAAACTTTCGCATTTATATAATATATTAAATTCACTTAGGGTTGTTTTATTTGTAACTTCCCATTGTTATTTAGGACTACAATTGATCAATCTCATGTTGGTATATGTGCATTCTATGTTGATTGCCTTGATATTACCTTAAGTCACAAGCTTTTTAAGCATAGATGAATAGTGGCTAGCAGTGGATTCTAGAACGAGTAAAACAACACCAAATGAATTGAAACTTCATCCCAATGCACAAGCAGGTGGCTATCAAGACTCAGCAGCTAGGTGGATAAACGATGGCGTTTGAAGTGAAAGGTACTAGGTTCGACTCCCTCCCAGAGTGAACATCAACTCTGGGATGTAGGTACATCCAGTTGATGAGTCCCAAATAGGACGAGACGCGCGTCCTGGATTCCACTGCTAGCCACTATCCATCTTTGTTTATAATATATTACTTTAATAATCTAACCTCACTTTTATGTTATAATGTGATTGCTTAAAAACGATTAACATACATACCATGATATCGATTAATTAAACTACTCTTTAACAGGCTTTATTCTAACATGTTTAATGTATTGTTATTTGTTCAAACTGAAGAGAGGAGGAGAATAGTACAAACCGGGAATGATTAATCATATATATATATATATATAAGTTAAGAATCTGAAAGCATTAGACGGCTATTTCGTCCTAGTATAGGACTCCTATGCAGTCACAATTGATTGATCACTGGGTGATGATCAATGTCATGCTTGTCTAGTCCTTATTAGTGCAGATCGAATGCTATCGATCATGTTGCAATGTGGCCACTAGTCTAGGTGACTGGACACTGCGGGCACTATGTATTGAGATTTACATGGTAGTTGGAGGTAGTCAACAAGAAACCCTAGACCCGGGTTTCGTGCTACTTGGCACTCGTCAGCAAGGTTTGCCTGTAATCTTGAGGGAACTGGTGCTCCCTGGCGGGTTCGATCTCGTGTCACCCAGTTTCACAGTCAGAGACGTTACCACTGAGCTATCCGAGCCGTGACTAACCTTTTGTAGGACTGAGATGTAATCACAATTGTTTGATCACTGGGTGGTGATCAATGTCATGCTTGTCTAGTCCTTATTAGTGCAGATCGAATGCAATCGATCGAGTTGCAATGTGGCCACCAGTCTAGGTGATTCGACACTGCCAAGTAGCACGAAACCCGGGTCCAGGGTTTCCTGTTGACCACCTCCAACCACCATCTAAAACTCCTAAGCAGTGTGTATCTACAATCCCGCTCGCGGCATTCGAACCCAGATTCTTTGGTCTCGTGTGCCAACGTTTAACTTCTAGACTACTGAACTACTATTCAACGGTGTTAATGTTTAACTTCGAAAGAATTTAAATCGTAAATTAACCTTGTCTGTCATTATTATTATTATTTGTTTAAGGCCATAGATATGAATATAGACTAAAACGCGTTTATAATCTAAGACTAATAATGAATGGTAATCTTTTGGGATCCATTTATGGACCAATACTATGGGTATATTTTTATCGTATAATTGTTATGTAACTAAGCTGTTCATATTCATGTCACTCTTATTATAAGCTTTAATTTGACCCATAGAATATTATTATAAGAGTTACCATTCATGATTTATGGCCTGTCTATTAATCACTACCACCCTCATTCACAGCCACATTTGGCTAAATCTTGTACAAATGTTCTTTCCTATTTTATAGTATGACGTGATCTGTTTGATTGGTATATAAACCTAGTATGTTTGAAGTATATGATTCATATCTCAGAGTCTGTGGTTGGTGTTCTGGTCTCAACTGGCTTGGCTAGGTAGAAAGCAGGATTGATAAGTACTCTAGACTGTTCGTACTTGTTTCATGCGTCGTCATTGGTCCAGTCGATAATTCTCTGCTCTGTGATTGGCAGTATCGTTGAGTTATCCAATAAACAGGGCACACAGGTTCAAAAGTTATAACACTTACTTCAAACTTGATTGTTTTACATGACAGATTATCCTCAGTCCGATCACTAATAACGTCATAGATACCGAATTCTGATGAGTTCCATATTAAGATGAAATAATTATCCAATGCTTTCCGGCTTACAGTAGTTATATAACTAAAGTCAATCAATGAAGTGTTTTTCTTTAATAAAGTTATTATTAAAAAAGGATTTGAATCATCCAGTTGTTGATAATCCTGATTAATATTTGATCAGTCTTCGTTGGTAGATGATCATCCAGATCGGGCTGCCTCTATAATTACCATTGAGTTAAGAGTTTTTTATTAGAATTAATAGATGTATGGTTAGTGGTTGAACCCAGAAGAAATGTTTTTTTTTTGTATCTAAGACTCATTCACTGAATGTACCTACACTCCAGTGTTGATGTTCATATGGGAACTAGAATCAATAGGTCAGTGGGTGGTAGTTATCATAAATGTTTGAAACGAAAGTTAGTAAATAGGTTCAACTCCCCGGGTATTATCAGTCATAGATATGTGGATAAATTCAATGGAAAAGTCAGAACTAGAAGAAGCATGACTTTTAGATTCCTATTGATAACTATCATCCATCTATTCACAATAAAACTATCTTTTATTCATTGAAATGAATTCACATGAATGTATTTCTTTATTGTATAATTTAATAACGATGAATAAAACTTAAGTCTAAAAATAGATTAAATAGAATGTTACAATGGAATATCATATGACGAAAATAACAAAGATGGTTCTAGAATATCCATTAAGATAATCACAAGAGAATATACTACAATTTCAATATGGTTTAACTAGATATCTCAATGAGTAGAGAAATTAGATTTTCTGACGTTTTGTAACTTAGTGTACTATCACTTCTTCAGAGTAAATCAATAATCAAATCAAAATGAATTGACGACCTTCATTCTCGCGCTTGAATGCTTAACATATAGATCATTGAGCGGACATCCAACAGTGTTAATGATATCTAAGACCAACCAATCTACTATATTGTACAACCATCTTTTTTATTGTTTGAGGTAGATTCATGTCTCTACTTGATATGGATTAGCTCCATTGGTTATGGCTTCTCATTAGAATTCTGAGAATTCCTTCACGAAGCTAGTCACTCGTGAGTTACTTACTTACGCCTGTTACTCCTAATGGAGCATAGGCCGCCGACCAGCATTCTCCAACCCACTCTGTCCTGAGCTTTCTTAACTAGTTCCATCCAATTCTTGTTCATTTCTCTCATGTCTATTTCCATTTCCCGGCGTAATGTGTTCTTTGGTATTCCTTTTTCCTTTGGCTTTCAGGATTCCATGTGAGGGTTTGGCTTGTGACGCAGTTGAGTGCTTTCTTCAATGTGTTCCTATCCACTTCCAGCTCTTCTTCCTGATTTCTTCCTCCGCTGGGATCTGGTTTGTTCTGTCCCACAGTTGGTTGTTGCTAATAGTATCCGGCCAACGGATCCGAAGTATTTTGCATAGACAACTGTTAATAAACACTTGTATTTTCTGGATGATGGCTTTTGTAGTTCTCCAGGTTTCTGCCCCATACAATAGAACTGTCATGACATTTGTATTGAAAATCCTGTCACTCGTGAGTACATGGTACTAATGATTGGTTCTTTTAACCACTAATGTAATTGGTCAATTTTTAAAAATATTTTGTTTTGTTAACTGGTCTTTTGACTTTACATATGACTACTTTAAATAAACAGATTAAATGAACCCAAGTTTAAATAGTACAAAGGGACAACGCAAGTATATGATATGTGATCAATCAAAAAAACAGGTCTGAACAAGTCAATGTTATGTCATTTCGCGAGATGACTCTCCAATATAGAAGGTATCACAATCGACACATCTTAATTTGTAGACACAGTGGTGTGTTGACATATATAGAATCTAGTATTTTCGCCAATGACATTCAACCACGAATTTGGCTTAATTATGTAGATGATACCTTTGTTGTTATAAAAATGACACATCAAGTCCCATATGCCGGATCGTAAATTAATTTTGATTTGGCTATTTATTCTCTGAAGAAGTCGCTTACATCGAGTTACGAAACGTCAGCTTTATTTTGACCTATAGACTTTTATTATACGATTTACCATTCTTGAGTTATTCCCTATCTATCAGTTACCACCTCCCACATTCACAGCAACATTTGGCTAAATCTTGTACAAATGTTGTTTTATAGTATGGCATGATCTGTTTGATTGGTATATAAACCTAGTATGTTTGAAATATACGATTCATATTTCAGAGTCTGTGGTTGGTGTTCTGGACTCTAACAGGCAGAGACTCTAGACTGCTCGCATGGTTTTACACGTCATTGGTCCAGTCGATAAATCACTGATCTCTAATTGGCGGTATCATTACATCATATACATCTAAATCGCTTACTGTAAATTCAGATAAGTTCAGCTACCATTAGCATAAGTTTTAATCAAAATTGAACTCAGAGAGGGTTTTGTGGACATCATAGTAATTTAATAGTTGAATTCATCAGTCAACTGAAGCTAAACCACTGTGGAAGACCATTTAGGTTAACGTTCGCTCTCGAGACCGATAGATCGTGGGTTCGTGATACGCACGGTTGAGGGTCACATATTAGTACGAAACGGCCGTTCAATGATTCCAGGTTTTCTATGATGGTCTAGCTTCAACTAACTCATGAATCCAACTATAAAGTCTATCCACCTAAAAACAAGGTGTAAATTAAAACGTAATATGGACTTTGATTTTCCTATCATCTAAGGTTCATCGAAATGCAGATAAATTACTTAGTAAACTAAATAACACATAGAATGATAACAACATTGAACAAAAGCAGTCTTTGAAGTTGTTTCATATCTCAGAACAACTTCAGTTAGATGAAGATTGAATGCCATTGTAGAATTGGTAGCAGTTTATTCTAGGAAAACAAGTGAAATCATCAGTAAACGCTTAAGACTTTGATCGGGATCATAACTTAGAATAAAAGGTTTAATTTAAGATATATTCCTAAATTTCTACTTCATAGATCTAGACTTTTTGAGTTTATCCATGAAGCAAATAAGACAGATATCACTGACAACAATAACAAATCAATATCGCAAATCGACTGAAGTTTGAAATTCGAATCATTGTATTCCATTTAAACGATATTATGTGTCCTTAGTTCAACTATTAATGAGTTATTAGGTGAAAAAAATGGACGACCTTTGAGCAACGTTAAAGTAACCTAACCCTAACCCTACTAATTAGGACTAAATAAGGGTTATAAACCAGTTAGAATTCTCATTTACAGTTGATGATTAAGGTTAAAAATTAGATTTAGGGTTTTCATCACTAACTGACACATCAGCTATAATGCCAAAACGGTATTATATCAAATAGATAACTGAATTTCGAATCAAAATCCAAGACTTACCATCTTATGCCTGATTAGTTCGTTCATAAATCATAGTCTCGACCCCCCCCCCTTGATATCATGAAAACATCATAGCTCACTTCTATCCAGATTAGTTTTTTCACAGGTTGAAATCATGAGTCAATTGAAGATAGACCACCATGGAAAACCTGGGAGCACTGGACGGCCATTTCGTCCCAGTATGGGACTCCTCAGTAGCAGTGCGCACCCACGATCCTGAACCCCACGAGATTCGAACTCAGGACCTACTGGTTTCGCGCGCGAGCACTTAACCATTAGACCACTGAACTGGCCGGCATCCAACGGTGTTAATGTCTAACTTCAACCAATTCACGAAGTTGTGCCACCGTACACTATTAGCTTCAGTGAGCTGATATCTCACAAAAGACCTGGTTGAACTCCACTGTTAACGGCTTATCACTAGAACTCCAGGAGTACCTCTTGAAGTCACTCACTAGTGAGCAGATGATTATTATCAGAAGGGGTTATGTGGAGATTTTTAGAAATTTCACAGGTTGAAACTAGTAGGTCCTGGGTTCGAATCTCGTGGAGTGCAGGATCGTGGATGAGCACTGCCAATGAAGAGTCCCATACTAGGACGAAACGGCCGTCCCGTGCTTCCAGGTTTTCCATGTTGGTCTAGCTTCAATTGACTCATGATTTCAACTACTGAAATTTCTAAAAATCTCCACAAAACCTATTCTGATTTGTTTTTTACTGAATATTTCTAGACTAAGAAGAGAATATATTCGTTCGAAGGTTAAATCATTTTCTTATTCAGTCTAGAAAACACTTAAAACCATGACAACATTTTCATCAGGAATGATGAAACATGAAAAAAATAAAACAACAACAACAACAAAAATGGTTCTTAAACACCACTTTATGTCATTTCTAATAAGATATAATCTAAGAGATAAAGAATTGGCACAAAATGGTGGGGTAGAACCAAGAAGAAAGAAGTATATATATACAGTCTAATCACTAACATCTAAATGATACACTGTATAATTCATGAAAGGAAGTATTACAATACAGTAAACCATGTTTTTGTTCCATGAATAATTGAAGGAGTAAATGAGATAACCACACTATTAAAACAAAAAAAAAACAAAGAAGAGATAAATGAAATAATAAATCTTGTAACTAAAGTACACAGGTAAACATATGGATAATCGAAAAGTAGACAAACAGACAGACAGATAAATAGACAGACAGACAGTTAGATAAGGGAACAGCAACACACACACACACACGTACACGTACACGTACGTACGTACGTAGGCACGCACAAAACAAGATAAACGGATAGTGGTTGCTAAGACATAGTTACTTTGTTTAATTTATTCATTGATTATGGTCTATAAATGGAAGAATTTCATTATTCAGAAATAATAATTAATTTAGAAAATTAGATACTACAAAAAAAATGACAATAGTCTTAGTGAAATGATTCAATAAATTAACCAAGAGGAGAAAAACTAATTAAGTGAAGTGTGATAGAGAAAGAGAGTGGGGAAGGAAGAAGGAAGGAAGACAAGTTTAGTTGCTGTGAGAAGATTTTTACTATCATTACATCTGGGAACAATGTTAATTGGTTTTAATGATTTTCAATGGAAATCCCAAGGAATTTCTGAGATATACAATTGTATATTACCTTAAGATGATGGAGAAGATTTGTAGCTCAGGTGAATGGATGATTTTAATGGAATTTTTGTTCTCTGAGCTGGATGGTTTAGTTGTGGAGCTTTCATCGTTCTTCTGAATGATATCATCAGAATATGTTGTGAACAAGAATATCAGTGAGAGGGGGATAACCAAATGGTATTTGAATCTCTTACTAAATTCTGAGAACCATACAGTAAATACTTCCTTTATAAAAATGTCAACAAACTTTCCCAAACTTTATTGTTCCTTCGTTTCCATATCAATCACTCTTTGTTCTTGTTCTCTTCTATTGAATTTTCTCAACCTTCCACTGCCAAGCAACCCACTTTCGATTAGTGATACATACTATTTCTGTCTGTGGACATCAGTAGCACACACCATAAATATACAATAAAATCTATGCTAGACATAATCCTTAATCTAATTCATATCAATGAATGGTTATATAGATTTAAATCAGTGAATATTCATTATATCGTTTTACTGATAACTAATGTGCGTGTGTGTGTGTGTGTGTGAATAGAAAGAACATCCAATTTATCTGATTTAACTTTTCGCATAGTCGGTATCATTTATTGTAGGCCCTGAGTTCGAATCTCGAGAGTCGGGATCATTGATGTGCACTGTTGAGGAGCTCGACAATCGGACGAAATGGCAGTCCAGTGCTTCCAAATTTTCCATGATGGTCTAGCTTCAATGAACTCATGGTCTCAACTATTGAGATATTGTAGCTGTTTGCGTTTTTTTATTGTTTTTGTTATGCGATCTACATTGAATAGAAGGAAATAATTGTATTAGTTTTTCAACGATATTAATTCCAATGGATCATATAATCCTTGTGTATAGTAGAATAATCCAAGTTCTAAAGGTAATTTCATGATGGTATGTTGAAACGCTAGATAAATTTCAATAAAGTTAGAAGGAGAAAGCCAGTTTTATGGAGTGCTGACGTAAGATAGGTTTCCTTAACTTTTCGCACATTTCGCGAGTATCAATGAGTTTAGGCTCTTCTGAAGTGTATGGGCAAGACTCTAATTTGTGGACGAGCCAATCAGAGGCATTTTAGAGATTTCAGGGTTACGGCGCCAACTTCAGTGCTTAATGCTAACGTACGATCTGTTCACAAGGATCGTTCAAAGGTCGTTCATAAATTAGAGTTTCGCCGAACATATTTACCTAGTGCATTTTTTAAAGGTCATCTAATAACAAACAAAACTTCGTCTATGTTATTCTGTCCACTCAACGAATAATTGATTTTTTCTGTTCAAAGCTTTTAAGCGATATGAGATAAGATTAATCTATTCTAATCGAATCTCAATTAAATCAGTTCGATTATGTTCGATATGAATTATTTCTTGTCTTCAAGATGGATTTCTTAAAGTTCTAGTGAAAAGCTGAGACTAATAGAGTTTATTCTTATTTTTTGTGAGACACTTAGTTATTAGACACAGTGGTGAACGGTCGTACGATATCATGGATTGGTTTGAGTTAGATAATAACACCATTAGATACTGGCTCAGTGGTCTAGAGATCCTTGATTCGAGTCCTGTGTGTGGGATCATGAACGCACATTGCTGAGAAGTCCCATACTAGGACGAAATATGCATCTAGTGCTCCAAGGTTTTTAATGGTGGTCTAACATTGATCCATCCATGATATTGATCTAAACTCAATAATCTCTACAACCCTATACTGATATTTCTTGTCACATTAGACTTATATCCATATAAAATGTAAAGGTATATGTTGATGAGAAAGTTTATTTAAACTACGGTTGGATTTTTCCATGATTTTTATTGGTTAAAGATTGACATCATTTGAGGTCTCATTAAAAATGAGAAAGTATTAGATAGCTGTTCGGTTACAGTTTGACCCCCCTCAACATTGTGAACTCTGACTTGTAAAATAGCATATGAACTAGAGCACCATTTACAAATAAATACATGTATTTAAGACAAGAATTTATATACAATAGGGGTGCTGTTTTCATTATAATTCAAGATCAGTGGGAGATTTCGTGGAGGTTGAAAAGAAGTGGATGTCTTTATTTTCTTAGTTTATGTTTATTCGTTAATACTCACTTATGAAGCAGATTTAGAACTAACAGTTTTAACAACGGTTCTTTCACTTACTCTGTATTTGATTGAGATCGTGAACAGATTGATGTTAGACCACCATTGAAAACCTGGAAGCCCTGGACGACCGTTTCGTCCTATTGTGGGACTCTTCAGCAGTGTGTATTCACGATCCCGCTCGCGGGATTTGAACCTAGGGCATTTGGTCTCGCGCCTGAACACTTAACCTCTAAACCACTGAGTTGGTAACCAACGGTGTTAATGTCTAACCTCAACTAATCCACGAAATAGCGAGACCATCTTCCATTGTCTGAGGCAGATTCCTGTCTCTACCCGACACGGTTTATGGTCACGATTTCGCACTAGAACTCCGAGAATTCTCTCACGAAACTAGTCGCTAGTGAGCACATGATGTATATTATCAGGTGGGATTTTATGGAAATTTTAGTCATTTAATGGTTGAATTCCTCGAGCGGGATCGTGGATGCGCACTGCTGAGTAGTCCCATACTAGGACGAAACGGCCGTCCAGCGCCTCCAAGTTTTTCATTATCGTCTAGCTTTAACTGACTCATGAATTCAATCATTAGATTGTTTTCTTACAAAATACGCTCATTTATGACCAGATTTTACGATTATCATCCAATAAATACAAATGAATTTTACATTGAATGACTACATGATATTACTTTCGATCTGTTCCTAACATAAGTTAAGACTAGATGAAAGAAATCTTGCTGATACTGCACCGTAAACGTTGAATACTACTCATAACAAATAGTAATAATATATGTTTTCATCAATGAGCATTCAATGATGGTTCATAAGGCTAATTATGTTAAACATTCAGTGGAGATTTGAGCTATTGGATTTATAATCATTGGTTTAAAGGCAAGGTGCTTATCGCACGTCTTAAAGGTTCTAGATTTTGTTTCTAATAAACCTTACTCTGAAAAGTGATAAATAGTCTAATACTCGAACTAAATCGTTATTCAATACTCATAGACTTTCAATGATCATTTAGCTAGAGTCATTTCAAGATGCAGACTTTGTAGGCTGGATAAGTATGCACATACCACGTGTTTGTGTTTATTCGTTCTTTCAAAGTTAAATAGTAGTTGAGATATTATAAACTAGCCAAGCTATTGTAAAAAGTTAATTATACACTTACCTAAATTCTCAGCCTGCATTTCCTTATCTAGGGCCCCCTGTTAGCGGGACATAGACTAGATTAAAGCATGCTCAATGTATGATTGCTTTGGTGCACGCTGATTGGCTAATTCTTATCCAATCAGCACTAGTCGATAGTTGGAGAATATTCTAGAATCTTCTCATGTAAAAAACTATAAATATACTGACGTCTTCTCTATTGTGCTTCTGACTTGCTTCTTACTTGCTTCTTACTTCCTTCTTACTTCCATCTAACCTTGTTATTTGGAATATATTATCTCTTTCCTGTTCAACCGTGTTCTGATTTGTGGTCTTGTCGAGTGATTTAGTGTCCAAGAATACTAAGCAATAGGAATAGCTGGGTCATAATCGTAAGAAAGAGATTTATAACACCCCCAAATGCCCTGGTACGGCCGAGAGTGAGGAGAATCCGCTCCCCCTCTCGAAATACTCTCACATGGCCACGTGCATACAACCACTGCCAGAGAAATCCTACGCATTACTGTTGTTTACGAAATCGGGAGGACGAAAAGCGAGTGTCAAGCGCTTTAACCGGGTTGGTGGACACGGTGAGTCTACCTAGGGGAGTTGGAAAACCCTGATTCAAAGCTCATAGTGTACATGGGCTCTAAGATCCTAAGGAAATCCTTGTGTAGAACCGAAGAATGATCATACGTATATCTGTTATTTATGAACATTGTCATTCTATTTCATATTTAAACCTTCCTACTGATTTTAATCTTTTTAATTACGTAATCGATTTAGTACATTCTAGGACGTGCTTATTCGTTATCGAATTGAACAGTAATAGACAACTTAAACAATCATAAATGTACAGACTAATATAAAATGAAAAGAGTAAGAGCAATGATTCTAGTAGAATAACATAAATACATTTTTATTTCGTTTAGTTCTAGCCAGCTGCTTACAATCTGTGATATTTAGAAATCATAATTACATAATGGGTTTAAATTACTTACATGAGAGGTTTGGTTGTAAGTTATATTGAAGATACATTAGTATAGTATAGCAAGAGTATAAATAAATTTAATAGACTGATTATTTAATAGTTGAATTCATAAGTTAATTAAAGCTAGACCATTATGGAAAATCTGAAATCACTGAAAAACCGTTTCATCCTAGTATGGGACTCCTTATCAGTCCATGTCCACGATCCCGCCTCGCGAGATTCGAACCCAGGACCTGTTGGTCTTGCGCGCAAACGCTTAACCACTAAACCATTGATCCGGCCAGGTGTTAATGTCTAACTTCAACCAATCCACGGATGTTGCAAATATATACTTTATGTAAAAGAACATTCTACAATATTGATTATGACAACAGTTCAAACAGCCAGAAACAAGTGATTATATAATGAGTAAATATTGATAGGAATGAAATGAGTAAAGTTCAGTTAATAAAATAAAAAGACAAATCAATGTAATAGATGCAATAAAGAGTTGAAATATTCTTTTTAAGATACAATGGAGGAATATTTGTCACCGAGGCAAGAAAAGACTAATAACTATCTTCTTTTGAACACGAAAATCCGGTGTTTTGACATCCGATAGCAACAGATTCAGTAACCTTCGAAAGACTTAAATTTGGATGTTTACTAATCATATTGAAAGATTGCAAGGTATTGACCTGATATCCTGTATTCAAGAGATGTTTGGTAATTATATTGTCAAGAGTTTTTCCTTCTCTTGTTCTAAGGCTTTTTGAAACATGCTCAAAAAATCGACGATGTGCCGTTCTTTCTGTTCGGTCAACGTGTAACTGCTTTAGCAGGTACACGTATATTTATAAATGCAGTTAGTGGTAACATGAAAGAGGTGCTTGTCAACCTTTGGTTAGGTTATTGAACATGTTCATTTATACAAAATTAATAGTTTGGCTGCTGGTTAAGTCCAATGTTATGCCTCCTGTTGATTGTTCTTGCGACGTCATCACATTTGAGGCTGAAATTTATAGATATGAGACTTTTATTGACTGTAATCACTTCCATCTTCTTTTCTTTAGGTTTTGTTATATTTGTCAATAAGTTTCTATGAGTAGTAGTTGTCTCTTAGGCATTTTTTAACGTTCATTAATTCTTCTCCCAGTTTGTTAGTGCCACATATCCTTCCTACCCTATAAAATAATGATTTAACCAATACTTCCTTGTAACTGATTGAAATTCAGGTAAACTCCATTCCCAGTACTTTTTCAATAAACCGAACAGTGAACTGTCCCGTCTCCCACTACGTTTTATGGCAATAACAAGAAGGTGAAACATATCATTCTGTTCATGTTCTATAGTGAATTGTATGTTAGGTTGAGCATTATTGAAGAGTTTGTCTTGGTAAAACATGTAAACCATACAGTGAATACTTTATTTGCAAATTTCCATTATTTAACTTTCATATTCTATATGATCCTTTCAGTTCACATTTCATTTCTAATTCCATTTCTGTTTTCTTTTTAAGTTAACCTTTATAGCCTTCTGCAACCAAGTTTTCCAATTCTGATTAGTGTTACATACTATTTATATCTGTTGATATAAGTAGTATACATCACACAGTACTAACATTTCACCATGAATATGAAAATCAGTTTATATTACACTTACTCTTTTTCCTAATCATCACTTCACAGCCCGAGCTTCCAATTTTGGGGAAAATTTGGGGAGCTTTGGGGAAATTCCCCTTTAACCTTGGTCAAGGTCATTTGACTTTGATGGTTTCCCAAAAATTTCCCCAAACATTGGTGAAGGTCATTTCACTTCTGGATTTCCTTCAAAATTTCCCCAAAATTGGGAGCTCGGAATATTTCAATATGATCTTTATGATCTATGCTGTCCTGTATTGTTTTTGACCATACTTTTTATCGATCTTTTTTTTTGCATTTTCTTATTTCTTTCTTTTTCAGGTATTGTGTACTATCCCATGATTCATCACATGTCTGTAGTTTATTTTGTCTGCCTATAAATACTGAGTAACACTTAATTAAAATGGAGTTGGCTTCCCAGCCATCTTCCTTACGTGTCAAAATTGCTTTGTTATGGCTCTCGCTCGCTTAGCATGCGAACGGGTCACCTCAGTATCATTTGATGGATGTATTTATTTCTATGAAGATTGTAGTATGATTGTTTTTTGTTTCCTAAAGAACAGTCAAAATGTTGTTTTGTAGAATCAAATCTGATCTTCTAATATCTTGCTAGACTCTTACGAAACTATAAGGGAATTCACTTTATTGTCTCTTGGATCAGTTTTGATGTTTATCTATCAATGATGCTAATAAATTCGAGTACATTGAACTCGATTGAAGTAGATTTTGGATCAAACCTACTATAGTGAAAGAGAACACAAGTGGGAACAATGGAATGAAATAGAACATAAAATTACAGAACATCTTAGTAAAATCTGAGAACCATACAGTAAATGAATTCACTTGGCATTGTTTTACTTGTATCTTCCAATTGTTGTTTAGGACTACAGTTGTTGGTATATGTGCATCTTGTGTGGATTGCCTTGATATAGCCTTAAGTTATAAACTTTTTAAACAAAGATGGATAATGGCTAGCAGTGTTTCGTCCTATTCGGGACTCGTCAGCTGGATGTACCCACACCTTAGAGTTGATATGCACGTCGGGATTCAAACCCAGTACCGTTTGCCTTAAACGCCATCGCGTAATCCATTTAGTTACTGAGTTCTGATAGTCACCTACCTATGTAATATGTTGGGGACGTTAGATCCCCAGGAACCCAATTGGAAAAGAACCTAGTTTTGTAATTTTATTTAGAAAATTTGAACTTCTTTATTTTCGCGCCAAAGACGCTCTTGTCACCTTCATTCATGTCGTATTTCACACTGGGAAATATCTTAAAGGCTATAGGTCCGTCGCGTCTTTTAGTATGAGATTTGGTAACTCTCCCCAAGGACGGTTTGTGACGACGGACCACCGGTAAACTCGAGGAAGCTGTAAGAGGCTCATAAGGAGCCGAAGACGTTCCATCCAATCACCTGTCGGAAGAATGTTCTAGAATTCCAACGTGTAGCTTCCCCATTGGATAATGCTAATAACCCCTGTACGCGGATTGGAAGATTGTAATGATGATTTCGTTCCCACTAAAAACTATAAATACCTGATAATTTTGTACTATGTTTGACACTGTTTGGAATAATATTCCTTTCGTTAGTCTTCTGTCTTCTTATTGCGACTTGGAAGGGTTTGGTGTTCCAGTGCTCAGTTATACGCGGTTGTATCAAGAAAATCAGCTTTTTCAAGATATAACATCTGGCGACGGGTTATTGTATCAATATGTCATTTACCTTGGAACAATTTGAAGCCTTATTGGAACGTCAAGAAAAGTTCCAGATGCGCATGCTAGAGATGCTAACTCAGAAAATGAACCTGGATCAAAAAGAAGTTACAGATGATCCCTTCAAATCTCATGTTGACCAGATTGTTAATTCTATCCATGAATTTAATTTTGATGGTTCAGCTGGCATTACTTTTGAAACTTGGTTCAAGAAATATGAAGATTTGTTCAAGGTCGACCTCAAAAAACTTGATGACGCCGCTAAGGTCAGAATACTCTTGCGAAAACTTGGAACTGTTGAACATGAACGTTACAGTAACTTTATCCTTCCAAAGAATCCAAGAGATTTTTCTTTCGATGCAACGATTGAAATTTTGTCGCAAATCTTTGCTGAACAGTCATCCTTGTTTAATATTCGTTATCAATGTCTCAAGATGACAAAAGCAGGTGATGATGACTGGGTGAAGCATGCGGGTCTAGTAAACCGTGAATGTGAGCGCTTCAAACTATCAGCAATGACAGAAGACCAGTTTAAGTGTCTCGTATTTGTGTGCAGCCTCCAATCTCCCGAAGATGCCGATATTAGAACTAGAATTTTGAGTAAAATTGAACAATGTCCGAATATGACACTACAAGAAGTAACCGCAGAGTGCCAGAGATTGGTAAACCTAAAGCATGACACTTCGATGGTCGAAAATAATGGCCAGTTGCCATACGTTCGTGCTGTAAGCGGAAAGAACGATTCTCGCTCAAGAAAGGTATCGCACACAGATAATCAGCCTTCATCTCCATGTTGGTCTTGCGGTGGTTGGCATTATAAAAGGTTCTGCCCATATAAAGAACATTGTTGTAGCAAGTGTCATCGCAAGGGACATAAAGAAAACTGCTGCAGAAAAAGAACCCATAAACGACATTCTTTGAAACCCTACTCGAAGAAATACAGATTTAGTGCTCGAACTAACAAAATATTGGTATCACATAATCGAGCACGAATTTGCCGCCAAAGAAAGTATGTAACTTGGATATAAATAAAAAGCGTGCCCGCCTGCAACTCGACACCGCTTCTGACATCACACTTATTAGTCGGAGAACTTGGAATCTTATCGGTAAACCACAGGTGCTCCCAACGACCCAGTTAGCTCACAGCGCATCTGGAGGAAAACTAAATATTGTTGGAGAGGTTTGTTGTACAGTCTCGAAAGGAAATGCGAAAACGAATGCAACTTTATATCTTACACAGAATCCAGGACTAGATTTGCTAGGTCTAGACTTGATAGAAGCACTTCAATTAGCAAATCACCCCATTAACCACATATGCAGCGCAGTGAGAACCAGTAAACCGGTGGAAAAGGATCTGAAGAGTGTTGTATTGGAAAGACACAGTCAAGTGTTTATGGAAGAGTTGGGGGAATGCAAAAAGGTTAAAGCACTATTGATTCTTAAACCGGGAGTCACCCCCGTCTTCAGACCAAAACGTCCGGTACCTTATGCAGCGCTACCTATTGTTGAACAAGAATTAGAGCGTCTGCAAAGAAGTGGAATAATCGAACCAGTAAACTTCTCTGATTGGGCAGCTCCAATAGTGATTGTTAAAAAGCCTAATGGAAGTATCCGGTTATGTGCAGATTATTCAACTGGATTAAATGAAGCGCTTGAAGCCCATCAATACCCATTGCCGGTACCAGAGGATTTATTTGCGAAACTGAATGGGGGTAAGTATTTTGCGAAATTAGACCTATCAGACGCTTATCTACAGATTCCGGTAGCGGATGAGTGTAAGCATTACTTGACAATAAACACTCACAAGGGATTGTTCCGATATAACCGACTTCCTTTTGGAGTAAAGACCGCCCCTTCAATCTTCCAACAAGTTATGGACACTATGTTACAAGACATTCCTGGTACCGCGGCTTATCTCGATGATATATTGATCATGGGTACAGACTATGCTGATTTAGAGAATAAGGTGGATACGGTTCTCAGACGCATAGCAGATTATGGATTCAGGCTGCGTGCCGAAAAATGTGATTTTTACATGGAGCAAGTCCGGTATTTGGGATTCATAATTGATAAAAACGGGAGAAAACCTGATCCTGAAAATGTCGAAGCCATTAAGTCCATGCCTCCACCCACGGATGTGTCAACTTTACGTTCTTTCCTGGGAATGGTTAGTCATTATGGAGTTTTTCTGCCAGATCTGCATCGCCATCGTGCTCCTCTTAATTGCTTATTGAAAAAGGATACTAAATGGTTCTGGTCAACTGAATGTCAAGAAGCATTCCTAAAACTGAAGCAGCTTCTGTCATCGAACCTTCTCCTTACACACTATGATCCCGATCTTCCAATTATAGTCGCAGCCGATGCGTCGAACTACGGAATTGGAGCAGTAATTTCACATGCCTACCCTGACGGTTCTGAGAAAGCAATCGCTCACGCTGCGAGATCACTGACTATGACTGAAAGAAACTACAGTCAAATAGAGAAGGAAGCCCTCGCGATTATATTTGCTGTAAAAAAGTTCCACAAGATGTTGTTTGGTAGGCAGTTCACCTTACTTACAGACCATAAACCTTTACTGACAGTTTTTGGATCTAAAAAAGGCATCCCGGTATATACAGCAAACCGGCTACAGAGATGGGCTACCACACTGCTGGGTTATGATTTTAAGATAAAGTATCAACCAACAACGGATTTCGGACAGGCAGATGCACTCTCAAGATTGATTGGTCTGCATGAAAAACAAGAAGAAGAGGTGCTTGTAGCTGCTATAGATGTCGAGGCCGAGGTTCACAAAATATTGTCAGACGCAGTTTCCGGACTCCCGGTCACATTTGAAGCCATTAAAGAGGCCAGCAAGAAGGATAATGTATTAAAGATTGTTCGCCATTGCATACTCAATAAATGGCCTTCATCTAGATTACACGGAGAACTCTTACAATACTTTCGTCGACGAGAGTCATTAACAGTTGTCGATTCATGTATAATGTTTGGCCATCGTATCGTTATCCCCAGAAATCTTCGACACCAAGCCATTAAACAGTTCCACAGCGGGCATCCAGGGATAAGTAAAATGAAGTCACTAGCTCGTAGCTATGCTTACTGGCCGTCAATGGACCATGAGATAGAGCAAAAATGTCGCAGCTGTTGGTCTTGTCAAGAGGCTGCAAAGAACCCAACGAGAGCTGAGCCACAACCATGGCCTAAACCGGACGGGCCTTGGCAAAGAATACATGCTGATTTCGCCGGACCGATACAAGGCAGGAATTACTTAGTTGTTGTAGATGCTTTCACAAAATGGCCGGAAGTTTATGACATGCCGAATACGACTTCAGAGAGTACCATAAGAAGATTGTCAGGATTGTTTGCCTGTTTTGGGGTTCCAGAGATCTTAGTGACCGACAATGGTACTCAGTTCATGTCATCCGCCTTCAAACGCTTCTGCAACGAGAATGGCATATTGCATCTACAATCTCCTCCATACCATCCTCAGTCGAATGGCCAGGCAGAAAGATTCGTGGATACAATTAAAAGAGCTCTGGTCAAAGGGGGAGGTGAGGGTGTCCCGGAACAAGTGATTAATAAGTTCTTGATGTCTTACAGAGTTACCCCTAATCCGGCAGTACCAGAAGGAAAGTCTCCGGCCGAGTGTATGTTCGGAAGAAAAATCCGGACAGTTTTTAACAGTATGTTGCCGCCCAGAAAGACAAATAAACCCACGAATGAAAATCGTAAGGTCAATCGTAGCTTCCAGGTGGGTGAGAAGGTACTTGTCAGATCGTACCAAGGTAATAAGAAGTGGGAACCAGGTGTCATAGAACGTCGAATCGGAAATGTGTTGTACCTAGTCCGGAAAGATGTCGGGAAATGCATAAGACATATAAATCAAATGCAAAGAAATGATAGTACAGTGGTCACAGAAAACCGGCTTCCATTTCAATTGCTCGTAGATTCATCCCCGAAGAACCATCATGAGCGCAAATATCGAAAAGACAAACGACGCAGAGAGAAAGCTGTACAACCCTCGAGAGTAATGGAGCGCAAGAGGAATGCGACACCCAAGCTTCAGGTGGATCCAAGAAAAAAATCTTACACAACGGACTTTAAAGGGGGGAGGTGTGACGACGGACCACCGGTGAACTCGAGGAAGCTGTAAGAGGCTCATAAGGAGCCGAAGACGTTCCATCCAATCACCTGTCGGAAGAATGTTCTAGAATTCCAACGTGTAGCTTCCCCATTGGATAATGCTAATAACCCCTGTACGCGGATTGGAAGATTGTAATGATGATTTCGTTCCCACTAAAAACTATAAATACCTGATAATTTTGTACTATGTTTGACACTGTTTGGAATAATATTCCTTTCGTTAGTCTTCTGTCTTCTTATTGCGACTTGGAAGGGTTTGGTGTTCCAGTGCTCAGTTATACGCGGTTGTATCAAGAAAATCAGCTTTTTCAAGATATAACACGGTTTTGTACTGTATATATACGTTTTGAATTACGTTTGTTGTTAGCGCTCGTTTCTGGCTATTTGCAGAATATACTTCCCCATTCCAAGCTTGGACTTCTCCCTCTAGTTAGCGGTGCTGGAATGCATCAATAGCCAGCTTAATGGTATTTGGTCACCGAGTCTTTGTTCTCGTTCACAGATTAAGTGAACTCACGATAGCTTCAACCCTAGCACAATATCAATCAATTGTCTCAGACTTGACTGATTCTTCTTTTCCACATCAATCACTTTCTGTTCTCATTCATTTTTCTTTAATCTTATTAACCTTCTGACACCAAATATTTCACTTTCGATTGATCAATACACACTACTTATATCTATCGACATTAGTAGCACACATCACATTACAATTGTAGTGTTTAAGAACCAAGTGTTTCTACCCTTAACAATCATTAATTATCTTTATTCAACTGTTTAGACAAAACATAGAAAAGTATTAATTACTTAAGAGACTTAAATAATTAATCAGTTTCTATATGGTAACTAGTAGTAGATTAGATTTTACCATATACCGACTAATTTATGATCTTCTCTATTTCATATTACATAATTCTTTAATGGATTCATTCAGTTTGTAATAAAATTCATAGTGAACTAATGTAGTTATTAATGAGATTTGGTTGTTGTAACCAGAAATATACTTGTTCATATGTTTCAAGCCATTCAGTTAGTTAATTATGATCAGTATAGGATCTGACGCAAATATATAACGATCTAATTTTGTCAAACTTCATTTCAGCACAGTATTTAATTATCAGAAGGGGTTTTGTCGAGATTTTTTAGAAATTTCACCGATTGAAATCATGAGTCAATTGAAACTAGACCATCATGAAAAACCTAGAATCACTGGACGGACGTTTCATCTTATTGTGGGACTCTTCAGCAATGCCCATTCACGATCCTACCTCGCAGGATTCTAACCTAGGACATATCAGTCTCGCGTGCAAGCGCTTAACCACCAGACCACTGAGCCGACCGGGATCCAGTGGTGTTAATGTCTAACTTCAACCAATCCACGAAATTGAGTAACACATTAACTATTGCCTTCAGTGAGTTACTATCTCACAACAGACACGGTTGAACTCCACTAGTCACTGCTTTTTACTAGAACTCCAGGATATACCTCTTGAAGCCAGTCACTAATGACCATATATTGATTAGTATTACTTACTTACTTACTTACGCCTGTATCCCAATGGAGCATAGGCGCTGACCAGCATTCTCCAACTCAGTATTAGAAGGGGTTTTTGTGGATATTACAGTAATTTCAATAGTTGAGATCATGAGTCAATTGAAGTTAGACTATCATTACTTTCATCTATTTACTAGCAATAACTAATTTATTGATATACTATTTTGATTTTAAAAAATATTCTTTTCCATACGATCAATAACTCTGATGTTTATCTAACGTATGTTATTAGTTGGAAACATGAAACTAATTCTTTTTTCTAGTTGGCACAGATCCCAGTTTTTTTGGGGGATCATCTCATTTTCAATTACTATAAACATTATGAATTTCACCTGGAACCCTTCTGGGTTTACTGCCAGTCCAAAGCCCGGATAAAGGAGTAGGGTTAGACATGGGGTTGACGACCCCATCCCGTAGAAAACTAACCGGAAAAAAACAATTCAAACCATTTAAACTCTGCCCTGGTAGTTAGAAGATTTTCATTTAAAAGAGTTATGAGTCTTTAAGGTGAAAGCTCAGTCTCTTCAGAAGTCACGAGGCTGATTCACCTTCTGACAACCAGAGAAACCATTAATTTAAGTACATGGAATTCTCGTACAATGTGAGAGACCGGAAGAGTCTTCTAAATTGCTGCAGAAATGAGGAAATACAACTTGAAGGTGCTTGGGATCAATGGAACGCATTAGACGTAGGTTGGACAACAAAGACTTGATCCAGGGGAGCTGCTGTAATTTTCCGACTGTGAAGAAGAAAATACTTCATATAAACAAGGAGTTGCACAGACATTGGAAGAATCAACAACAATTGGATAGAACTAGAAGAGAAGGCCCAGGGCAGAGTGGGTTGGAGAATGCTGGTCGGTGGCCTATGCTCCATTGGGAGTAACAGGAGTAAGTATGTAAATACAAACATTATAATAAATGAATTTTTTTATAATTTATTCCGACTTCTGAGTGAGAGATCGTGAGTGTGAACTGCTGAAAAACCTCGTACTAGGATGAAACAACTGTCCAGTACTTCTAGCTTTTTCAATGGTAGTCTAGGTGATGGTTTATGAATTTAACTAAAATATTCACAAAACCACATATTGATAATGATTTCATAGAAAAATACTTATAATCTAACTAAAATGTTAATTACTGAAACATTCCAACTGGAAACATCATGAGGCAAGCGTTAACTTGAAATCTTGAAAGGAAACGAAAAAGAGGAAGGCTTATAAAGCACTGTGTCAGGAATTGGAAGCAGACATAAAAAAGGATAAATAGCAACTGGAAACAACGGGAAAAGTTTCCTCAAGACAGGGTTGGATGGAGAATACTGGTGGGCGGCCTATACTCCTCCACAGTGGATAACAAGCATAAGTAAGTAAGTAAATAAGTAGGAAAATTGAATATCATACAAGTAAAATTACACGCTTATGGAGAATATTCGTAGCTTAGGTGGATGAAATAAACAATAACAGGTCTAAGGTCAACAAGAACCAATCAACACCAAGGTCTATAGGATCTACAAGCTATGATCCATATGTGTAGAAATTCGAACACTTCACTTTTCTTTGAAGTGATAATGATGTACGTTCAGAAGGACGATAAAAGTTCCACAACCAGATTATCCAGCTCAGAGAAAAAAACTTCATCAAAAATTCAATTTGAACTCATTGCTTTTTATCATTGTTCAAATAAAGTCGTAACTAAAACATATCATTATGAATGTAAGGGATAGTAGACGATCTTATGTTCGACAATTGTTTATTAGGATCAGGATTTTCATTTACATAATTCATGAGTTTTGGTATTAGATCAAGCCATGTTGGTAGACATAGATTAATCGGTTCAAATCCTCATGATTATTGTAACCAATGGTCGACTTCCGATCGGTTCAAATGGTTCAAAAGTATTCAATCTTTGTCTTATGCATTTCATCTTGTAAATTCATTTTTTTGATTGAAACCATGAACCGATTGAAGCTAGACCACCTTTAGAAACCTGGAAGTAATGGACGGCCGTTTCATCCTATTACGGGACTCTTCAGAAGTGCGCATTCACAATCCCGCCTCTCGGGATTCGAACCCAGGGCCTTCGGTCTTACGCGCGAACGCCCAACCTACTGGACCACTGAGCTGACATTCAATGGTGATAGTGTCTAACATCGACCAATCCACGAAATTGCGAGACCATCTTCCATTGTACTGAGGTAGATACCTGTCTCTACCCGACACGGATTAGCTCCACTGGTCACGGCTTCTCACTAGGACTCCGAGAATTCCCTCATGAAACTAGTCATTAGTGAGCACATGGTTGGAATCCCGCAAGCAGAATCGTGGATGCACACTGATCAGTAATCTCACAATCAGACCAAACGGCCATTCAGTGCTTTCAGGTTTTCAATGGTGGTTTCACATCAATCGGTTCATGATCTCAATCAAAAACTTAATAATCTCCACAACCCCTATACTAGTAAATTCATTTTCCTTGTAAATTATATAGTTCATGCTTAGTGTTTCCTATCACTTCCGAAACTGTTACCATTTCCCCTACTTTGAGAATACCTTCATTAATTTGTCCCAAAGTGTTGATATGATTTGGAAACTTAGATTGATAATACGTGTCAAGATCTGCACCTTTTATTACTGGCTGATTAACATAACACCATTTCTCCTTTCCTTATAACCAGTCTACACACGAATATATTAGAAACTATGAAGGATTTTTTGTAAGCTTATTAGGATATAACCTAAACACACACTTAAATACATGCTGTACTCCTGAGTAAAGCTGACTTTATAAAGAATGTAGTATAAATAAAAACTTGATGTAAACCAATAGATAGTTAATGATCAAAAAAATCATTCTTGTATCGAGAGTCATTTTTAATCACTGGGTGGTAACCAATTTCATGTGTGTCAAGTCCTTATTTAGTGCAGATCGAATGCTATCAACCAAGTTGCAATGTAGCCACTAGTCTAGGTGACATGACATCGCGTGCACTATGTTGAGATTAGATGGTAGTTGGAGGTAGTCAACAGGAAACCCTGGACCCGAGTTTCGTGCTACTTGGCACTCGTCTACAAGTTGTACCCTGACAGATTCGGTCCCGTGTCACCCAGCTTCGCAGTCAGAGACGTTACCACTAGGCTATCCTGGCTGCAACTGACCTCCTGTAGGACTGAGATGTAATCACAATTGACTGATCACTGGGTGGTGATCAATGTCATGTGTGTCAATTCCTCCTTAGTGCAGATCGAATGTGATCGATTAAATGATTTCTAACCATAATACTGCACTAGATCAATAAATACCAGATAGATATTAGAACATTATTGAAAATCTAGAAGCATTAGACAGTCATTTCGTCTTAATATGGGACTCTTCAACAGTGTGCATCTATACTCTCTCACATAGGATTCGAACCCAGGATTTTCAGTCTCCCATGCAAAATTTGACCTTATTTTAATAAAAACAATTTTATGAACTTGAATTTGTAAAAGTGAAAAAATAATGATAATCATTTGTCCTTTTCTCTCGTTTAAATGGGGGGGGTAGGGGGAAGAGTGAGCGAGAGAGAGAGAGGGAGGGAGGGAGAGAATACAAACGTTGCGTATATCATTCAACAAAACACACGGTTTGTTGCTTTGTTTTCCACCTGGGTTTTCTTTGCTCTTATCACTTTTCGTATAGATCTAGTTCATTGTCAGTTAGTACTCTTCATTCATTCATTATTCATCGATCATTGTATATGGTTACATAGTAACAGTGTCTACCAGACACATATGCTTTTAATATTTATCAAATGTACTCAAGTGTATTTATACTAACGAGATATATAAATGTATGTACAACCATGTATACAATTATTCAGGACATAAATCGGATTAAAAGAAAAAAAAGATTATCTCAATCATATTGTTATTCATTTGTGTTTGCTTGAAAGGGGGTAAAGTGAATGAATTAATGAGTCGACATAAATTAATATAAAATATCCTCTTGTGATCTGTTATTATTATCATTATTATTGTTGTTTTGTTGATATGATGTAGTTACCATACTCAAAGGAGAGCTCATTCATTCACTCACTCACTCGTTCGTTCGCTCTAACTTACGTGAGAGTTGACCTTAATTTTAGGCGTTCAATTATAGCGGTAGATAATCGATTATTCAATTATCAATATGTACATACATACATACTACTACTACTGTTACTACTACCACCACTACTACTACTACTAATACTAATACTAATACTACGACGACTACGACTACTACTCACACTAATCCCACTACTACGACGACTACTACTAATACGTGTTTAATACTTATTTTCATATGAAAACAAATAACATTGAATTATGATTGATAATGTAGAAAAATTGATTTGTTCTCTTTATTTAAACCATTAGTTGATTCATTCTACATTTATTATACAAATTAAACTAATATAGACTTAATCATAATTTACATCATGGATTGATTCTAATTGAGAAACTTCATAATGATAATAGTTCAGAAGTTCTAGTGATAAGATATTTACTTATTTACTTTCTTACGCCTGTTACTCCAATGGAGCATAGGCCGCTGACCAGCATTCTCCAACCCAATCTGTCCTCCACCTTCTTTTCTAATTCTATCTAATTCTTGTTCATTTTTCTCATAACTATCTCCATTTCTCGGCGTAATGTGTTCTTTGGTCTTCCTCTTCACCCCCCATTGGCCTTGAGCATTCCATGTGAGGGATTGCCTTGTGACGCAGTTGGTGCTTTCCTCAATGTGTGTCCTATCCACTTCCAGCGCTCCTTCTTGATTTCTTCCTCCGCTGGGATCTGGTTTGTTCTCTCCCACAGTACGTTGTTGCTAATAGTATCCGGCCAACGGATCTGAAGTATTTTGCGTAAACAACTGTTAATAAACACTTGTATCTTCTGGATGATGACTTTCGTAGTTGTCCAAGTTTCCGCACCACACAGTAGAACTATCTTGATATTTGTATTGAAAATCCTGACCTTGGTGATAAGATGTAACTAATGAAATTCAACAATGTCGAATGTGAAGGAGTTAATAATTGAAAGTGAAGGGAAATGATCACTCATTATCACGAATTGATTAGGACTCCTTAACAATGCACATCCATGATCTCACACATGGGATTCGAACCCAGGACCTATCAATCTCGAACGTGAACAGTTAACCTCTAGACCAATCTGCTAAATCGTATAATATTAATGATGTCTAACTTCAATTGATTCATGATCTTGTGTAACCCTTCATTCATTGTTTGAGGTGGGTAACTGTCTCACACACAAAACACGGATTGAACTCCATTGGTGATAATTTCTCACTAGAATTTCAAGTTAATCATTAGTGAGCACATGATCATTATCAGAATAGGGCTGTGGAGATTGTTGAGTTTAGACCACCACTGTTTCATTCATAATATCAATCTATACTTATATTTTATCCGTTGAATCTAAAAAGGAAAACAAATTGTTTGCTTGATTTCTTTTCTATATATTCATTGTCATCTATTAATACTCTCATTAATATAATTCGCATTAAGTTACTAAGCAAATGAGTGAATTCATTTTCTTCTTTAATTCAGTAGACTTGAATTTTAGAAATTCATATACTATCAGTTTTAGATCAAATTTCTCATCATCAAATAATTTAGGATGCAAAGAATCGACATGGTGGAGAAGATTTGGAGCTCACGTGAATGGATGATTTTGATGGAGTGTTGTTCTCTGAGCTAGATCGTTTGGTCGTGGAGCTTTCATCGTTCTCATGAACGACATCATCAGCACAAACTTCAGATACAAGTGAATTGTTCACATTCGAACACGATCAAACCATCCAGTTCAGAGAACAAAACTCCATCAAAAAAATAAAGTGAAGGGAAATGATCACTCATTATCACGAATTGATTGATATTATACATGTATATGATTGGATACATGCTCAGTGGTCTACATGTTATCCTCTAATTGAGGGATTAGAGGTTGTGGGTTTGATCCCCAATGTGGTTATGAGGAGGAGTACTTCTGAGAAGTTTCATTCTAGAACACAAAGACTGTCCAGTTCTTCTTAGTATTAATCGGTTATCTAACATTGATCAGTCAGTGACGTAGATCATAAAGATTCAGCGATTTTCATGAAACCCTACAATAATCATCAAAAGATGGTCACTAAAATTAGGATATTGGTGATGTATCTTATCAATTAACTCCGTCTGTAGCTCTTATAGGGTAACTGCCGGTCCCAAGCCCGGGTAAAGAAGGAGGGTTGGGCATGGGGTTAGCGTCCCCATCCCGTAGAAAACTAACTCGCTAAAAAACCTCTAACCAGAAAAATAATCCAAACCATGTTAACTCTGCCCTGATAGTTAGAGGTCTTCATTTAGAAGAATTATGACGCTTCATGGTGAAAGCCGATTCCCTTCGGAAGCCACGAGGCCGATGCCCTTCTAACAACCAGAGCAAAAATTTTTATAGGTACATGGAACGTTCGAACAATGTGGGACAACTGGACGGAGCTAGAAAGGATTGCCCAGGACAAGGTTGGATGGAGAATGCTGGTGAGCGGCCTATGGTCCTTCACAAGGAGTACCAGGCGTAAGTAATCTTATCAATTAAATAAATGAATGATCAAAGATGTTTGAAAGTGAAGATTTTTAAATAGTCAATGATTATTCACTATTTCTGTCCATTGAATAGAATACAAAGCATTTTCTTATTATTTGTTCTTCTAAAAATCTATACATTTGCTTTCAAATTATAAAAATTCTCCCATAATTTATGAAAACTCAGTGGTTTAGAGGTTAAGCGTTCACTCACGAGACCGGTAGGTCCTAGGTTCGATATCTCGCGGGGCGGAACTGTGGGTGCACATTGCTGAGAAGTCTCATACTAGAACGAAATGGCCGTTCTGTGCTTTCATGTTTTTCATGATGGTCTAGGTTTAATTGACTCATGAACTGAATTAATACACTCCTCTTTAGACTATTTTGATTTATATTTGAGTTAGTTATTAAAAGTAAGAGTTTGTTCCTGTTAATTAATCATGTGGAACGTAAAATGGGGCATATATGTAATCTCTTCAATTTGCCTAACCACATTAATATAGAACGATCTGATTATCAAAATAAATACATGAGCACTAGATGTAGTAACAATATCGGTAGAAATAGAAAAGAGTAGGTATAAACCGAATAAAAAAAGTGTAAGGAGATTTCAGGACTCAGTATCCAAGGAAAGATGACAAATGAATGGATCTGCTACATTGTGAATGATCATATAAAATGTCAAGCGAAGTATTTAATCATTGGTTACTATAATCACACAAACCTCGACCAGGTAGCTTACTCCTGTTTACATAGATCAATCCAACAGTCAGTGGACTGGTAAGTGTTTTGGTGTGAGGGGGCCTAGTTTTCTTCCTATCTACTTCTATACTGGACAACATCGCAAGTGGAGGTATGCGTTGGTTAGACACCCATAAAACATCTGGAAACCACCTCAGTTACTGAGGATTTACCACCTTATCAACCAATTTGCCACCTTTACCAAGTACCCTATGCCTAACTTCAACATTGATTGCTAAATGATCTCGAAATATACGAGCGATGCTTCGAAGGTACATATGATCGAATATTAGTAAGCTACATATATCCTATATTCTTAATGACCATATTTCATACCCATAAAGTATATCGGAGCAAACTGTTGCACAGTAAACTCGTCCGTTGATTTGCAGATAGATATTTCGTCTATGCTACAAGTGAGGCGAGTTGGCAAAGTCAAACGAGCCCTCTGAATTCATCCCGAGATTTTTTTAGACACTGGACCATCAAGACTAATGAGACTCTCAAGATAAGTGAGGTGGTTGATACTCTCAACCAATTCTAAAACAATATTTTGCGTTTAAAGGGAAACAACCGCTTAAATTATTACTCGAGGTTATCTACAGACTCGGTATTTTGTTAACGTCTTCACAAAAGAGATCTTTTTTATATTCATATTTTAAGTCAGTAAGTAAATCTTCTGAGAGGAGATCAAGTTTTTGAAAAATTAGACGCCCTAATTTCTAATTCAATCATTCGTATCTGAGTAGAGAGCTTGTTCAAGGTTAATGTACTTCTTTGGTGTATGCTTTATTAACAGAATACTGTTTTATGGTCAACAAATACAATTATTGGTATAGGGGTTATGGAGATTATTAAGTTTTTGATTGAGATCATGAACCGTTTGATGTTAGACCACCTTTGGAAATCTGAAACCAGTGAACGGCCGTTTCGTCCTATTGTGGAACTACTTAGCAGTGTGCATCCACAATCCCGCTCGCGGGATTCGAACCCAGGGCCTCCGGTCTAACGCGAAACTTTATTCTTCGTAAGCCCTAATTAATCAACAGATGAATATTGAAGCCAATTTCAAGCTGACTTCTCTATGATTGTTATTCTAATGTTCTTGAACAGATTACTGATTTTATTGATTTATGATAACTGCTCAAAATTTATAGATAGTTAGAGGGTTAATACATTATTAATTATGATCTTCTTAAGTATTCACGATCAAAAAATGTTCTTATCCTACTAGTTAATGAAGTATTAAACAGAAATAAATATATAAAATCAATATACAATCAAATCAATAGTTACTTAATAACGCCTATTACTCCTCGTAGAGGAACATAAGCCACCCATAAGCACTCTTCATCCAACTCTGTCCTGAGTATTCTTTTCTAGCTCTTTCCAGTTGTTATTCCTCCTTTTCATATCTGATTTTATTTCCCGACGAAATGTGTTCTCTGACTTCCCTCTCTTCCATTTCCCTTCAGGATTCCAAATTAGGGATCGTCTCGTGCTACAGTTTGATGATTTCCTCAATGTATGTCCAATCCGCTTCCAATATCCTTTGTTAATTTCCTCTTCAGATGGAAGCTGGTTTGTTCTCTCTCACAGTAGGCTGTTGCTGATTTTATCCGGCCAATGGATGTTGAGCATGTTGCGTAGACAACTATTTATAAATACTTGTACTTTCTTGATGATGGTTGTAGTAGTTCTCTAACTTTCAGCTCCATACAGTAGAACTGTCATGACGAAGTCAACAGCTGTTAGACATGAAATTCATTTCATTTCTTTGATCGAGATACTGTTGTTGAAGAATATAAAATACAATTCTTTCAGTTTTCTAAGATACTTATCCATAATGATCATTGATAATTTAACATGAACTTCACATGACAGTTCAGCATTTCCAGTCATTTTAAAGTTCATTAAATGGTTGAGTGTTGAATATCTAAGTATAATTTTCGTAGATATTTTCATTTAAAATCTAAATAACAATGGGATGATACAAGTAAAAAAAACACCAAGTGAATTTAAACTTCACCCCAGTGTACAAGCAGGTGGCTATCAGGACTCAGTAGCTAGGTGGATAACTCGATGGCGTTTGAAGTGAACGGTACTGCATTTCAGTCTATCCGATAGTGAACATCAACTCTGAGATACAGGTACATCCAGTTGGCGAGTCCCAAATAGGACGAAACGCGTGTCATACTGGATTCCACTGCCAGCCATCATCCATCTGTGCTTATGAAGTTTATTATGTATTATTATCTTTCATCTGCCATGTTGAGCTACTATACGTTGATGATATTCATAAAAGACAACTATGGATAAACGATTGAAACGAGAACTTTAATAAAAATTATTTATTCATATACAGTACTTTTCAAATGAATAGACGGATAAATGAGTAAGAGTTCTGGGTACTGCATTGTAAACATTGAAAATGTTGTTCACAACCTTCGGGTGATTCCACCACATGAACAATTCAGATTTACTTTACCTAGAAGTCAACTTACTGACACAGAAGTAGGTAATATACACTCACACACACATGCATATCTTATAATTATGTATGGCTCAATATAATGATCCAGTATATGGTTAAATGCAAGACAATAAATCGATCATATAAGCGTTATCCTCTCGATGGAAAGTCTCTGTGTTCTAAAATGAAACTTCTCAGAAGTACTCCTCCTCACAACCATATTGGGAATCGAACCCAGAACTTCTAGATCCCTCAATCAGAGGATTACATGTAGACCACTGAGCATGTATCCAATCGTGTACATGTATAATTCCAATCAATTCGTGATAATAAGTGATCATTTTCCTTCACTTTCAATTAATAACTCCTTCATATTCGAAATTGTTGAATTTCATTAGTCACATCTTATCACTAGAACTTCTAAACTATTATCATCAAATTTATCAGTAGTGAGTATGAGGTTTTGTTCTCTGAACTGGATGGTTTGATCGTGTTCGAATGTGAACAATTCACTTCTATGTGAAGTTTGTGCTGATGATGTTGTTCATAAAAACGATGAAAGCTCCACGACCAAACCATCTAGCTCAGAGTACAAAACTCCATCAAAAACAATCAAATGTGTTGGAACAATACGGTAATTACTTCATTTGCAAAATATCAATTCATTGTCTAAAACCTTACTGTCTTTTTTATAAATATCAATCCATCGTCTCAGATTTCACTGTTCCTGTATTTCCATACCAATTGCTTTCCGTTCCCGTTCTTTCCTTCTCAATCTTCTACTGAAACACAATCAATCCTAATTATCTTTATATTACTTCTTATGTGGATATTAGTAGCTCACACCACACTTGTCCCCCCTTTAAAAAACAGTCGTTCTTGCAGTGGTTCTGCTCTCCGTGTTACTTTCCTCTTTTCTGCAGTCTGTGCTACGCTCTCCATCGTAATGTCAAGTCTGCGGCGCGTTATCTCTATAGCGCCGTCGACTTGCCGGGACACCAACATCCTATGTCTACTTGACACCTAGGACGTTCAATGCCTGCGCTCCTACAACCTGCTGAGGCATCTACATCCGATGTCCACCCAGCAATTGCACGTCCCACTGCTCCTCTCCATTGACAGAACCCTCTACAGACAAAGCCACTCCATCAGAACACCACACTTGACGTCACCTCAACTGCAGAACAGCACCCTTCCCCTCTCCTGGTTGACAGCAACACCAAGTATAGTGAACAAAGACACAAGTGGAGACAATCGAATGTATTTGTAAAGTATATATATATATATATATATATCGCCTGGATCATGAAGACGTCAACATCTGAAGGAAAACACGGAATACAATGTACATCTACGATGCAGTTGGACGATCTAGACTTCGCAGATGATCTGGCCATTCTATCCCAAACGCAACAATAAATGCAGGAGAAGACGACCAGTGTAGCAGCAGCCTCAGCATCATTAGGTCTCAATATACACAAAAATAAAACCAAGATTCTCCGATACAACACAGCATGCACCAATCGAATCACACTTAACGGAGAAGCTTTGGAAGATGTAAAAACCTTTACATATTTGGGCAGCATCATTGATGAACATAGTGGACATATTTGCAACTGAAGAAGGTCAGGATTTTCAATACAAATGTCAAGATAGTTCTACTGTATGGTGCGGAAACTTGGACAACTACGAAAGTCATCATCCAGAAGATACAAGTGTTTATTAACAGTTGTCTATGCAAAATACTTCAGATCCGTTGGCCGGATACTATTAGCAACAACCAACTATGGGAGAGAACAAACCAGATCCCAGCGGAGGAAGAAATCAGGAAGAAGCACTGGAAGTGGATAGGACACACATTGAGGAAAGCACTCAACTGCGTCACAAGACGAGCCCTCACATGGAATCCTCAAGGCCAATGGGGGGTGAAGAGGAAGACCAAAGAACACATTACGCCGAGAAATGGAGATAGACATGAGAAAAATGAACAAGAATTGGATGGAACTAGAAAAGAAGGTGGAGGACAGATTGGGTTGGAGAATGCTGGTCAGCGGCCTATGCTCCATTGGGAGTAACAGCCGTAAGTAAGTAATATATACATATATTTGCTGATGAGGGGGGAGGGGGGAGAGAGTTGTTATAACAATCATTTATATGTTCAATAATTGAACATGAAATTTTCTAGTTACATATGACTGAGAAAAAAAAGAACTAGAATTATATGAATATGTTATCTTGTAAACGGAAAACGGAAATGTTACTTCAGTTCAGCTCATAACTGTATATATATATATATATATATATATAATACCACTAGTCTTCATCTCAGTCTCTTTAACGAATTGTTGTGGTCATAAAAGAACTATAATAATAATACTAATAATAATAATAATAATAACTGATGAATATTATTATCGATTTTCATTTGAGCCTATTGATGGACTTCTGTATCTATGTATGTATGTATGTATGTATGTATATATGTACATAGCCACTATATAAACACGATAGATTATACGCTCATTCATGTTAAAAATTCACCTCATTCAAATAAATTATTTCGCGCGAAAAAGAATGTTCTATTGGTTATCTGATATATATATGTATCTATAAAAAAAACAAGAAATCGAAAAGAAAAGTTAGAAAGAAGACTGTCCTAAATTGAGTCCCTCAAAACGTAGTAGTAGTAGTAGTGGTAGTAGTAGTAGTAGTAGTAGTCGTAATAGTAGTAGTAGTAGTAGTAGTCGTAATAGTAGTAGTAGTAGTAGTAGTAGTCGTAATAGTAGTAGTAGTAGTCGTAATAGTAGTAGTAGTAGTAGTAGTAGTAGTAGTAGTAGTCGTAATAGTAGTAGTAGTAGTCGTAATAGTAGTAGTAGTAGTAGTAGTAGTAGTAGTAGTCGTAATAGTAGTAGTAGTAGTCGTAATAGTAGTAGTAGTAGTAGTAGTAGTAGTAGTAGTAGTAGTAGTAGTAGTAGTAGTAGTAGTAGTAGTAGTAGTAGTAGTAGTAGTAGTAGTAGTAGTAGTAGTAGTAGTAGTAGTAGTAGTAGTAGTAGTAGTAGTAGTAGTAGTAGTAGTAGTAGTAGTAGTAGTAGTAGTAGTAGTAGTAGTAGTAGTAGTAGTAGTAGTAGTAGTAGTAGTAGTAGTAGTAGTAGTAGTAGTAGTAGTAGTAGTAGTAGTAGTAGTAGTAGTAGTAGTAGTAGTAGTAGTAGTAGTAGTAGTAGTAGTAGTAGTAGTAGTAGTAGTAGTAGTAGTAGTAGTAGTAGTAGTAGTAGTAGTAGTAGTAGTAGTAGTAGTAGTAGTAGTAGTAGTAGTAGTAGTAGTAGTAGTAGTAGTAGTAGTAGTAGTAGTAGTAGTAGTAGTAGTAGTAGTCGTAGTAGTAGTAGTAGTAGTAGTAGTAGTAGTAGTAGTAGTAGTAGTAGTAGTAGTAGTAGTAGTAGTAGTAGTAGTAGTAGTAGTAGTAGTAGTAGTAGTAGTAGTAGTAGTAGTAGTAGTAGTAGGAGGAGGAGGAGGAGGAGGAGGAGGAGGAGGAGGAGAAGTAGCAGTAGTATTATTTAGATTGTTTTTCAAAACAAAACACTGAACGTGTTATATTATTATATGGTTAATTATATATTGTTTCGAAATTGTTTCTAAACACGCAATATGAAAATAGAATTATGTAGATCGGTAAGATAGATCATGATAAACAGTGACGTGATCAAATACTGATTATGTAACAATTTGTATGGTTACTTACTTACTTACGCCTGTTACTTCTCGTGAAGGAACATAGGCCGACCACTAGCATTCTCCATCCAACCCTGTCCTGGGCAATCCTCTCAAGTTCCTTCCAGTTGTTATTCATTCTTTCCATATCTGCTTTTATTTACCGACGTAATGTGTTCTTTGGCCTTCCTCCTTTCCGCTTCCCTTCAGGATTCTGAGTTAGGGCTTGCCTCGTGATGCAGTTTGATGATTTCCTCAATGTACGTCCAATCCGCTTCCAATATCCTTTCTTAATTTGCTCTTCAAATGGAAGCTGCTTTGTTCTCTACCACAAAACGCTGTTGCTGATGATCTCCGGCCAGTGGATGTTGAGTATCTTGCATAGACAAATATTTATAAATACTTATACCTTCTTGATGGTGGTTGTTGTAGTTCTCCAAGTTTCAGCTCCGTACAGTAGAACTGATTGTGTTGACGTTCGTATTGAAGATTGTGTCTTTGATATTAGTTGAAAGTTGTTTTGAGTTCCATATGTTCTTCAATTGTAGGAATGCGGCCCTTGCTATGCCAATCCTCGCCTTTACATCTGCATCTGAACTTCCTTGTGCATCGATGATGCTTCCCATGTATGTGAAGGATTCTACATCTTCCAGAGTTTCGCCATCAAGAGTGATTGGATTGCTGTTCTTCGTTTAGAATTTGAAGACCTTGGTTTTCTCCTTGTGTATGTTGAGGCCTACTGATGCAGAGACTGCTACTACACTGGCCGTCTTTTTCAGCATTTGTTCATGTGTATGCGATAGGAGGGCCAGGTTATCTTCGAAGTCCAAATCGTTAAATTGGTTCTGAGCTGTCCATTGTATTCCGTGTTTTCCCTCAGATGTCAAGGTCTTCATAAGCCAGTGTAATGTTAGGAGAAATGCAAATCATAACATATAGTCGACATATGTGGTGTAAGTTTATTTGTAGACTATAAAGCAATTTTTGATCTCATACCTCCTATTGAACAAGCACGTAGTTATCAGAACTCAGTAACTAAGTGGATAACATGATGGCGTTTGAAACGGACGGTACTAGGTTTGAGTTGGTATCAGAGTGAACATCAACACTGAGATACAGGTACATCCAGTATACTTTCGATACCACGAGATCGCCAACGAATAAATCTGGTTACAATCTCAAAAAAAGTCCTGTAGTAACCTACTTTTATCAAGAGAACGCGACTGGTTTAATGGGAACAATTATTATTATAGCCAATTGTACCAGGGATTGTTTTACCGTACTTGTTTGTTTAATTATACCAAAACACTTACATTCTTCCGTTGATTGTGACCTTGCACGAATTCGGTTAGGCTCAGTAACCATACTTGTAACCTGACACGATCTCGGTATTCTTTCGATACCACGAGATCGCCAACAACTACATCTCGATTACAGCCATCAACTGCCTTCTGATATTTGACCTACGGTGGATTTTATCGGTTAACTTGCACGTAGTCTTCCTGTAGTGATGATCATAGTCAACCGCGACTCGACGCCACACTACAACTGGTGAACCAAATCTGAGAACACTTCTCAGCCAAATGGTATGAAATGCGCATCCTGAATTCCACTGTTAGCCACTATTCATCTTTGTTGATAATGCTTGTGATAAAACACTGTATTTATGTAATAATTTGTATGTTTACATTGTTGTATATATTCATTTGTTATGTGTATAAAGCATATAGTAGACAGACGTGGGGTAAGTCTATTTGTTGACTATAAAGTAAAATAATTATCTAATCATTGAGATCTTTTAGATTCTATTGAACTACGATAGTTAAGTTGAATGTGTTCTACTTAGTGTACAAGATGTAGAGTTCTTTAAATCAGCCAAATAAATATATTAAATTCAATTAGCATTGTTTTGCATGAATCTTCTTTACGACTGCAATTGATCAGTCTCTTATTGATATATGTACATCCTGTGCAGACTGCCTCGATATTGACTTAATTCACAAGACGACAACGATTATCAGAACGACGTGATGATATATATGTTAGTGCAATACATTTCGAACAATCTGATCTCACATTACATACTTGTTAAGAATATGGATGCGCACTGCTGAGGAATACCACAATAGGACGAAATGGCCGTTCAGTGCTTTCAGGTTTCCAACTGTGGTCTAACGCCAATCGGTCCATGATCTCAACCAAAAACTAAAAGGTCAACTAGACTAGAAATAGAAGGTAAGAGGAGACGAGGATAATAAGGAAATAATGTGAAAATAATTTGAAACCTAATCACTTTGGCTAATAAGCCAATATTACCAGGATAGGTTTAAGGTGAGAACAAATGAGGTTTTAATTTTCGTATGGCTAAGGCTTCAATAAACCTTAGTATATAGCCTTTTACACTTTTATACCACACCACAAAAGCTGTTTTAAGATCATATGGCCTGTCTCGATTATGTGTTTGACAATAGAGGATGATAGATGTTTATCCTCTACTGTTATTAGGTCATTCGATTCTATTTGTTTCTGCAACCATTCATACACCCTAAGTTTGAGATCACGATTACTTCTCCCTACGTATGTGTAACTACATACACATTTAAACTGGTAAACACAATGGGATATGACACAACCGTTTTCATGTCTTTTAGGTTTTGGATGAAGCATACACCTTGTTCTTTCTTTGATAATGACCTTTTCTGCGCAATACGTTTTGTTGATGACTGGTTTAAGCCTTTGTTTCAATAAAAGGCTATTTCAATCATCTCTAAATGGTAAGGTGATGTAGACCAGCATTTTTTTCTGCCAAGGCTACAGTAGGTCTCACTGTACTATGAACTTTCCATCTATTTATGGGTTTAAGGGGTTATCCATTTCCTATTCATGTTTTATTTAGCAATCTGACATCATCATCAATGGTGTCATTTGTACAAATACGATCAAACCTGTTAAATAATCACCTTATCAAACCCCGTTTGTATTGCACAGAGCAATAACTATAATGGCTAAAGTACTGGCCTGTCCATGTTAGTTTACTAAAAATGGATCGTTTGATTGAGGCATCTTCTCGTCTACTCAGAAATATATCTCAGAAGGTAAGCTGATCGTTCTTCTCTTCTTGTCATGAGAGAATGATATGGCTTTGGACCGTGTTAAATTTATCCTCGTCTTCTTATTGTACTATCGAAATTTATCAAAGGGACTAATTGTTTTAATTTACAAGCATTATAAGCAAACTGTGCTGAGTTCGAGTCCACCTCCCCAGAGTGAACATCAACTCCGAGATGCAGGTACATCCAGCTGACAAGTTTCAAATAGGACGAAACGTGCATCCTGCATTCCATTGCTAGCCATTATCTGTCTTTACAAATAAATGTATGTTCTTCTATGTTATATAACCGTATGATGTATGTTTTATTTCATTTTAAAGTACCATTTTTCAATTGTGTTATATCTTGAAATGTTGATTTCTTGATATACCGTGTACAACAGAACACTAGAATCACCAAAACCCTCCCAAGTCGCAATAAGAAGACAGAAGACTAATGAGAGGAATATTATTCCAAACAGTGTCAATCATAGTACAAAATTGCCACGTATTTATAGTGTTTAGTGTGAAGGAAATCATCATTACAGTCCTCCAATCCGCGTACAGGGGGCTATTAGCATTATCCAATCGGGAATCTACACGTAGGAATTCTAGAATATTCTTCCGAAAGGTGATTGGATGGAACGTCTTCGGCTCCTTCTGAGCCTCTTACAGCTTCCTCGAGTTCACCGGTGGTCCGTCGTCACAAGTCGATACAATTCTATATGAATTCGATATCGATTCAGATATCAAAGTATAAACTAATGAAGGCTAGAAAAACTCCATAGGAACATATAGAATATTGTTTAACAACTCCCGCTTTCATAATTCACTTCCAATATGAAATCAATGAGTTGGAATTTAACAACTGTCATATTGTTTTTTTTTTACATTCACTTAATGACAGACATTATGAATCTAATATGGAATGTTACAGTTGAAAGGTTTGTTGAGAATAGTATAGATTGGAGTTGACTATTTTCATAGATTAATATCTACTGAAAAAGTGATTAAAAACTAGGTAGAATTAGAATACTAAGGAATGAGCATTTACGATCTTTTTTATATAGATAAACAACTCGGCGGTCTGGTTGAATACCTCTGGGCTACCTGTTCCTGTCATCTATCTAGATATTCCAATAAGTTATCTGTTTCCTTGTTTGTTTTAACAGATCATTATGGTTATTAGTTGCATAATCTAATCAGTTACGGTTTTGAGAAGTTCACGACCTTTCATTGTACAAGTTACAGTCAGTCAGTCAGCTAAAACGTAGGACGAGACACACATATACATTGGTCCAAGTTCCCACACCTCATTAACACAACAAGATGAACACCGGATCCATAAAAGTAGTTAATTCAGAGGTGGTATTATATAAAAGAAAGGTTGCAATAAGGATATAGTATAGGAAGAAAGAATTAGTTTGTAGAAAGAAAGATATGAGGCGATTTTAATCTCATAGTTTTTAAGTGAAGACAGTGAGTGTATACACCGATGCCATTGTGATCGATTCTGAGCCATGTCGCACAGGGTCTCCAACCATTGGTTACGACAGTCACGCGTACCCCAACCAAGTAGTCTGTATTTACCAACATGGCTCAGATTAGAAGTTAGTGACTTCAAGAACTTATGCCACGTTTTGGTTTGGCCGCCCCTTACTTTCTTCCAACCATCCTGAACACCGGTTAGCATTGCACGTCGTGGTAATCGGTGTTAGGGCATATGTAACACGTGGCCCAACCATCTCAGTCGATGAAGATTCACAACCTCATCAACTGATTTACCACCATTCCCTAATACCCTGTGTCTAACCTCACTATTACTTACCCGGTGATCTTAAAAGTGTAATCAGAGACATTGTGGTTACTGGCAATATTCAGAGAAAAGGATATACATTATTTAAATGTCGATTGATTACGCTGATAACTCGTAACTGGCAATTATTCAATATTTATCGGTTTTCAATACCTGCCTAATTGAAGCCAATTCGTAGTTTTACCACGTCTGAAATAATGCTGTATGAATCTAGTTGTTGATGAAGTGATTGATAAATTTCAATTGATTGTAACAACTTATTAGTTGCTCTGTCATCATAATCATACTTTAGTTATGGGATACATTATCGATCTAACGAAAGCTCAGTCGCTCCCAGAGAAGCTCAATTATGATATATAAAACTGTGAAACTAGGTGACACTTGTTTGAATCCTAAGGAGCATCAGTACCTTTTCAGGTAAAAGTTCATTCGATTTTCTTCTAATTCATAGAACTATAGTTACAAGAATAAATCGTTTGGAATAATGAAACAATAAACACCTCACAGTATACTTTGTTAGGACTGAACTATTATCAATTAGACATATATCAGAAAGGTTTTTGTAGTAGTCATTTTAATGGTTAAGATCATGAGTCAATTGAAGCAGTGCCCAGTGCAGTTCAACCGAGTCTGTTGTGAGATAGTAACTCACTGAAAACGAGGATGGATGTTTCGTTTAATTTCGTGGATTAGTTAAAGTTAAACATTAACAATAATGGATGCCAACCGGCTCAGTGGTCAAAATGTTAGGCGCTTGCGCGCGAGACTGATAGGTTCTGGATTCGAATTTTGCGAGGTAGGAGCGTGGATGCGCACTGCTGAAGAGTCTCACAATAGGATTAAATAGCCGTCCAGTGCTTTCAGGTCTTCAATTGACTCAGGACCTCAACCATTGAAATTAGTCATATGTTGATAATTCGAGGAGTGTGTGATCTAATTGTCTGTGATTAAATACAGTGATTGATTCCTGAGTAATGACGGTTTAGACTTTTCTTACCGATGGAATTCTATCGACCAACTTAAATGTGGCCACTAGTTTGAATAGTTCATGACCATATGGACTATGTTGAGGATTTAGGTTGTTAAAGATAGCTCAGGTATCACTGTTCATGTACATAAAATAAGTTAACTCACTATTGAGAGTACTCCTTCTTGATGAATGTTAAATATCATAAATGTGACACAATCAATAAATTCCATTATCTTATGTATATTCATAGGCATTTTTAGTGGTTCCCATATATCTGTCATTCATCTATCATTACAAAGTTACTTTATATACATTCATTTCATTCAGTATTGTTTTATTATACTGTGGTGTGTGTTACTTATATTGATATAAGTAGTATACAACGCGAGTCAGGAATGTAACGTCTGACAGCAGAAGATGGGGAAGATCAAGAAAGAAAGAGCGAGAATAGAAAGCAATTAGTATGAAAATGCAAGAACAATGAAGTCCGAGACAATTATTAAACATTTTGCAAATTAGGTATTATAGTATGGTTTTTCTATTTTATGAAGTAACCAAGTAACTGTGATCCTCACATATGTTCTCCTTCACTACTTCATTGAAAGTCTATTGGAAATCGATAAGTTCTACATATCAACTGGTTACTTGGAAGGGGGGATTTACTTACAACCTTCTATGAACTAAATTTTTTATTATCTATTCATCATCATCATCATCATCAAAATGTATCTATAATCATGTTGAAACGTTTGTTCTCTCAAAATGGATGGAATATATAAGATGGCCTCAATGACTGTCACCGTGGTATTTTAATCATGAAGAACTGATCTTCAGTTACTTAAGATCTTGATTTACAATCATTATCATAACACTGATCAATAGAATTTAATCACCAAGTTAGACTTAAACAACACTCTCATTGATCGTGATTTATAAGTGTAAAACTTATATATTCCTCTTGATTATTCTCTCTTTCTTTTTCTTTGAAATTTTCCATAACCTATCTGTATCATCTCTATCAGTTTAATGAACAGCAAGTTTGTTACAAGAATCAATGTTCATCATTCAATTTGATAGTTACTTACTTACTTACGCCTATTGATCCTAATAGAGCATAAGCGGCCAACCAGCATTCTCCAACCCACTGTGTTCTCCGCCTTCTTTTCTACTTCTATCCAACTGTTCTTCATTCTTCTCATGTCTGCCTCTATTTCTCGGTATAATGTGTTCTTTGGTCTTCCTCTTCTCCTTTGGACTTGAGGGTTCCAAGTGAGGACTTACCTTGTGATACATTTAGATGCTTTATCAATGTATATCCTAACCACTTCCAGTGCTTCTTTCTGATTTCTTCCTCTGCTAGGATTTGATTTGTTTTCTTCCATAGTAGATTGTTACTGATAGTGTCTGGCCAACGGATCCAAAGTATTTTGCGTTGAAAATTGTTAATCAATACTTGTATCTTCTAGATGATGACTTTCATAGTTCTCCAAGTTAAGAATAGTATAAAATTGATGTCTTAAAAAGAAGTATTATCATTATGATTAGTTTCATTGTTTTAAATGACAGACAAAATATTTTGTTTTAGGAAGTTTCTATGTGACTTATATACCATATCCTTGTCATTATTGTCACTATTGAATGTATATTCATTGTCTTTTTGTCAAACTGTGAAAAGACAATGTCCATAATAATAATAATTATTATTACTATTATTATTATTATTGTTTCGTTGTCGTTGTTGTTGTTGTTGTTGTTGGAATGATTGTTTCAACTTTCCACATTCTTCTATCAATACTTTCCTCTTCTTGACATCCGTTTGTGTTTTCTTGACATAAGTCACCAAAATAATAAAAAAATTGGGAACGTTTTAACTTTGTCAAATTTTATTTTCATAGTTTGTTCATTTGTAATCTTATTTGACACTTTTCAGACACTACTAAAATGAATACTGTAGTAGTAGTAGTAGTAGTCGTAGTCGTAGTCGTAGTAGTAGTAGTAGTAGTAGTAGTAGTAGTAGTAGTAGTAGTAGTAGTAGTAGTAGTAGTAGTAGTAGTAGTAGTAGTAGTAGTAGTATCTGCCACTTATATCAACCCGGATAGTGAGAGAGAGTCAGAAGTTGGGAGACGAGCAGAGAGGTAAGAATGTGTAGACATTAATATTATTACAGATCATACCATTTCATGCTTTTGTGATTATAATATAGATCAAGTGAGTTATGAACACATTGACTAATTACATTGATCAAATTTAGAAGTAGAAGAATATTTGATAATTTCAATAGTTGAGATCATGAGTCAATGGAAGCTAGACCACCAGTCTCTCAAGCGAGACTGACAAGTCTTGGGTTAGAATCCTAAAGGCGGGATCGTGAATGCGCACTACTAGTAGGACGAAATGGCCATGCAGTGTTTCCAGATTCTCCATGGTGGTCTAACGTCAATTGACTCATGATCTCAACTATTGAAATTACTACAATTTTCACAAAACCTCTTCTGATAATATTTGATAAGTTATTGATTCATTTCTTTACTAACCTGTTAGCAAAAGTTAATTCTTTTTTAATTCATTACATTATCATTGAATGATATTGCAACTTGATCGATGTCATTCGTTCAAGGCTAAGGGATTAGAGAAATATGATTATTCATTGCTCAGTGATGAACTGATCCATAGTACTAAATTATTATACAATATAAGGGTTTGCATACTTCTATATTCAATGGGATATTCTTATTTCCACTTATAGCCGCTAACCTCAGATATATAGTCAAACTGGTGATGCATACACCATATCGAAGTATCTATTCTAGGCGCTCATATCGCAATAGAAATCGATCATAGTTAGTTCTGTATATTTAAACAATAAACATGCAATCCCTTATACATGGCAATAACAATTATTTTACTGATTGCGTAAGTTAGTGGACATGACTTATCAGTCATTCAATGAAAATATGCCCCTAAATGCCGTGATACTGCCAAGAGTGAGGCGAGTCAGATCTCACTCTCCAAATGTTCACACGTAACCACGCCTATACAGCCATTGTCAGAGAAGTCCTACTCACTACATTCTCGTGGCATTACTGTTGTTTACGAAATTCAGAGAACGAAAAGCGGGTTGGTGGATACGGAGAGTCTACCTATGAAAGTTGGAAAACCTTGATTCCAAACCAATGGTGTACATTGGATTGAGGATCCGAAGGAAACAAATGGCATATAAACTTCTTTTTGGACACTGACTACCATGAAACTCTATCTCCTGACATTGCTCAACTGCTTTGTGAATTAGACCTTCAGATCGACGGCTCCGGTTGTGGCTCCCTAAGAAAACTACCTACTTCGCTTTGGGCATTCGGGCAGTATCCTATCCCATACACAAATCAAATAATTTGATGCTTCCTCGTACTAATGTTTATATGTTTGGATACTGAATAAATGACCAATGAAACCTTACTGAGCTGTTCGTACATCAACTTAGGAAGTTTCATTTAAGATTAAGTGTACTTTGTTTATTCTAGTAATAATTGTCATCTAAGAACCTAATAAAGAAGAATCTCCGATTCCTTGAATAAAGAATAGTAACTTGTCCATTCACTAATTCATCCTTACTAAACAAGATCATTAGAATGGGTTTTGTGGAGATTTTTAAAAATTTCACAGATTGAAATCATGAGTCAATTGAAGCTAGACCACCATGGAAAACCTAGAACCACTTGACGGCCGTTTCGTCCTAGTATGGGACTCCCCAACAGTGCGCACCCACGATCCCGCCCCCAGTGAGACTCGAACTCAAGACCTATCGGTCTCGCACCAGGCGCTTAACCAACTAGACCAGTGAGTCGGTATCCAATGGTGTTAATGTCTAACTTCAACTAATCCACAAAGTTTCGCCACCGTACACTATTGTCTCCAGTGAGTTGATATCTCACAACAGACCTGGTTGAACTCCACTGGTAACGGCTTCTCACCAAAACTCCAGGAGTATCTCCTGAAGTCAATCACTAGTGAGTAGGTGATTATTATCAGAATGGGTTTTATGGCCGTCCAGTACTTCCAGGTTTTCCATGCTGGTCTAACTTCAATTAACTCATGATTTCAATCAGTCAAATAAGTTTTAACTGATATGTTTCTACTTTAAAATTCATTTCGATTGTTTTACTTTTTTCTAATAATGTCGAAAAAAACATTATTCTATTTGAATTATAATTAAATTGTCTATAAGTAGTCAGATATTTGGCGCCAAACCATGAATCTAAATAATAATAAACAATAGATTATTTAAACTAATAACCTATTTATAAGAATAATATAGATTATTATAGAAGTAAAATGAGATAGATTGTCTTGTTAAAATTTTATCCAGTTTCATGAAAGGTTTGGTGTGGATGATAATCAGTGAGGATTGTTCATGAATGAACTTAATGAAGCTGAAAGAAGTTTATAAAGAGCTGAAAATATTCCATTCAATGATCTTTTAAAAAAACATTACAGAATCTTGACATGTAGCTTCCCTATTAGATAAAATACATCTTGGATGATTATGATGATGATTTCGCTTTTAACTGATAACTATAAATACCTGAGAGGTTTGTATCATATTTAACATTGATTGGAATAACATTCCTTCTCATTCATCTTCTGTCTTCTCATTTGCAACTTGGAAGGTTCTAACATCTAAGGCTGTTAAATAAGAAAGATTGGTTCAGCAAAGAGTTCTCTTTTCAGAGAATCCATTTTCAATGCTGTACAATCATAAATATATATACTTATTCGGCGAGACTCTAATTTATAAACGAGCCAATCAGTGGCGTTTTAGAGATTTCAAGGTTACGGTGCCAACTTCAGTGCTGAATGCTAACGTACGATCGGTTCACAGGGAATTTTGTACAAAACATGATTATTGAGTGGCTATAACAAATAAAACGGCGAGACTACAATTTGTGGACGAAACAATCAGGTTTAAGATAATAGATCTCGGATTTTAACACGAAAACCTATCATCCTTTTGGCTAAATAAACTCCTGGCATTATAGCTGATGTCAGTTCGTGATGAAAACCCCATATATAATTCCTAATTAAGGCAAATTATGACAATTATTGCGAACTGGATAATAAAAGCACCAGTAACACTGGCTGCAACTAGGGACTACAATATATACGGATGATTGGAGAGCATACAGACTTCTACATAGGCTTGGTTATGTGCGTCGTGTCATTATCCGCAAGTAGCATTTTGTGGACTCAACAATCGGAGTGCACATAAACAATATTGAAGCTCTGTGGTCGAGGCTGAAAAAGTTTTTGAGACTTTATCATGGCTCCAGAGGCCGACTATTCTGTAGCCGTATGGATGACTTCCTTTACTGCATGTATTACTATTTAAGAACCTCTGAACCTCTTTCTAACCTTGACAAGTTTTTGAACCACGTATAAGACGTGTATCCACTTTATTTCTTTGGTTTTGTATAACATCTTTTTACTCTATACTGACTGTTTGCTGATTAGCTAATATTTCTCAAGGTCGATTAGGATTTGTTCGAATGTCGTCCATAAATTAGAGTCTCGCCACTTATTCTTTCAGGATGATAATACTTACAATAATAGGGATAATGAACTTTTGTTAGACATGATGACAGTGAGGTAGAATAAACAAAGGTATTTTAAAAAATTTTGAACAGAGTTCGAACTGCTGAGGAGTTCCACAGTCGGACGAAAGAGCCATCCAGTGATTCCAGATTTTCAATGGTGATCTAGCTTCAATTGATTAATAAATTCAACTATTAAATGGTTGAATTGTTTAAGCTAGTCTTTCAAGACTGTTAAATGAAATTATTCTGACCACGTGTTGTAATGAACGAGAACACAAGTGGGGACAATCGAATATATTTGAATGTAATAATACAGAATTTCTTAGTCAAATCTTAGGACTATACATTAAATACTTCATTTGCAAAATATCCATCGATTGTCTCAGAATTTGTTGTGCATTCGCTTCCATAGCAATCATTCTGTGTTCTCATTCTCTTCTCTTCAATCTTATTAACCTTCTGCCTCCAGGTAATTCACTTTTGATTGATGATACATACTACTTATATTTATCGACATCATTAGCACACACTACTATGTCACTATGAATCAAAATTTACATTAAAGAATATTTTATTTCGATTATATAGATTTGTAATTCAGTCACTTTCTATCGGATGATCTTACAACAGGAGATCAGATTCAGTATGTTTACATTTTATAGTCGGTTTGGTGCCATTGAAATAGAATTCGTCCTTCTAATTTAATACACTTAGTATGTGATACATATAGTATTCAATATTACTTACTAAAAGTTACTTACGCCTGTTACTCCTCGTGAAGGAGCATAGGCCGACCACCTGCATTCTCTATCTAACTCTGTCCTGGGTAATCCTTTCCAGCTCCTTCCAGTTGTTATTCATCCTTTTCATATCTACTTCTATTTCCCGACGTAATGTGTTCTTTGGCCTTCCTACTTTCCGCCTTCCTTCAGGATCCCAAATTAGGGCTTGTGTCGTGATGCGGTTTGATGATTTCCGTAATATATGTCCTATCCACTTCCAACGTCTTTTCCTAATTTCTTCTCCAGCTGAAAGCTGGTTTGTTCTCTCTCACAGTGGGTTGTTGCTGATGGTATCCGGCCAATGGATGTTGAGTATCTTGCGTAGACAAATATTTATAAATACTTATACCTTCTTGATGGTGGTTGTATTCAGTATAATTGACAAAGAACTGTCTCATTACAAATATGGTTGAACTCTTCTGATCTAAGTCTTCTGATGCAATCATAAGTAATCTATCTTGAGACTAGTTGTTGATGAGATCTTTCTTCATCAACAACTGATGTTAACTCAAAAAAACTATTTGTATCCAATAAGAATTGTATAACTATTTCATTATGGTTGTATAACTCTTCAATAATATTTACATTGATAACCTTATAAACTGGAATTAATCCAAAATTATTGATCATTTAAATGACAAACACAATCCTTCTAAGTCAAATCAAAGTTCTATTTACTTATTTGAACACATAAATATATAAGCGCCGCACAACTCACTTGATTTGTGTGTGTTGGATGTGATACTGCTCATGTGCCCAGATCGAAGAACGTGATTTTCTTAGGAGGCCACTACCGGAGTCTTCAACCAATAAGTACAATCCACAAAGCAGTGGAACAACGTCCGGAGATGTAGTGCCATGGTAACCGGTAACTAACAATTAATTAATACGTCATTTATTCCATCAGAATACTGGAGCCCATCAAGATTTTCCAACTGTCCTAGGTAAACTTTCTAAGGTTCACCAACCCGTTTAAAGCCCGGACATTCGACTTTTGTACTCTCAATTTTGCAAACAACAGTAATGCCACGAGAAGGCAGTGAATAAAACTTCCCTGGTAGTGGTTGTATACGTGTGGCCATGTGAAAGCATTTTGAGAGGAAAATCTGACTCTCCCCCTCCCCCTCGGCCGTATCACAGTATTTGAGGGCCAATTCAAGTTCGAATGGGTTTTAATGATTTCCTTTTTTTTTCGAAACTCAGAGTATATAGAATTCTACTTAAAATTAGTCAATTTTCATTAGAAAATGATTAACTCTTGAATATTTCACATATGATTTTGACATAAGTATCCATTGTAAGTGATTAATTTAATGTTAGACATATACAAATAAGAATGTGAATAACAGTAATAATCATAATAATCGGTAATAAGTTGGATGGAGAATGTTAGTAAGTGGTCTATGCCCCCCCTAGGAGGGGTAATACGCATAATATATAAGAAGAATTCAATAAAGCTTTGAATAGATTAAATTGAAAAGAACATTTCTACAATGAAACTCTTCATAATCTAATTATCACTTGAATTATAAATCATCTTCAAATTCATGATTTTAACAAGTTGTATGAACAATATGAAGAAGAAGAAGAAGAAAAAAGCAACATAAGTGTTCATTTGATTCATTATGAATAACAAACAATCGAACATAAATAAACAATTTAGTCAATGAAAAAAAAATTCATGAATTCAAGTGGATAAATTGTAAAAGAAGCGTTCATGAGCGAGACTAAATGCCTTGGATTCAAATCCTGCTAGCGGGATCGAGGATGCGCACTGATGAAGAGTTTGATAATAGGACGAAACAACTGTTCAGTAATTCCAAGTTCTTAATGATGGTCTAACATCAATTGGTTCATGATCTCAATCAAAAACTTAATAGTCTCCATAACACCTAACTGATAATTACCATGTGCACCCTAGTGACTAGCTTCGTGAGGGAATTCTCGGAGTTCTTATGCGAAGTCGTGACCAGTGGAGCTAATCCGTGTCGGGTAGAGACAGATATCTACCTCAGTACAATGAAAGATGGTTGTGCAATTTCGTGGATTGGTTGAAGCTATATAGTAACATCACTGGATGCCAACTCAGTGGTCCAGTGGGTATAGCATTCGTGCCCAAGACCGAAGGTCCTGGGTTCGAATCCACGAGCGGGATCATGGATACGCACTGCTGAGGAGTCTCATAAAAGGACAAAACGGCTATCCAGTAATTCCAAGTTTTCAATGGTGATCTAACGCCAATCGGTTCATGATTTCAATCAAAAAGAAAAAGAACATTTTATAAGTAAGATAAGCACTAAACGGCTATTTCATCTTAATATGGAACATTTCAGCGATGCATATCTATGATTCTACATGCAGAACTTGAACCTATGACCTTCTATTTCGCATGTGAGTACTTAACATTTAGACCACTGAATCAGTATTCGATGGTATTAATGATGTTTAACTTCAATCGATCTATGTTTTTGAACAATCTTTCATCCATTCTCTCAGATGGATAACTGTCTCAAACTCAACACAGATTGCACTACATGGATGACGGATTCTCACTAGAACTCCAAGAAATTCATTTTGAAGCTAGTCACTAGTGAGTACATGTTTATTATCAATATGGAAATTTGTGGAGATTATCTCATACTAGGATGAAATGGCTGTCTAGCGCTTCCAGGTTTTTAATAATGGTCTAGCTTAGATAGACTCGTCAATTCAATTGTTAAAATACTACAATCTTCACAAATCCCTATATTGATTCTATGATTTTCTTCTTAAATGTTGTTTGAAAATTCGGCGAGACTCTAATTTATGGACGACATTCAAATAAATCCTAAGTGATCTTGTGACATATTAGCCAATCAGTAAACACTCAGTATAGAGTAAAAATATGTTATACAGAACCAAAGAAATAAAGTGGATATACAGGGTTCAAAAACTTGTCAAGATTAGAAAGAGGTTCAGAAGTTCTAAAATCATAATGAATACAGTAGAGAAAATCATCTATATTGACTCCATAATAATAGGCTTTGGAGCCATGATAAGGTCGGAAAAATTCTTTCAGCCTCGATAATATAGTTATAATATTGTTTGTGTGCACTACGATTGTGTAAGCTTGTCATTTTTATTCACATATATCTCTGTTGATGACGTTAACCACCACCCTCCCAGAACTCATTTGGAAAAGGACCTAATTTTGTAATTTTATTTGGAAATTTTGAATTTCTTTGTTTTCGCGCCAAAGGTTCTCCTGTCACCTTCATGTTGTATTTCCCACTAGGAAATATCTTATTGGTTCGTTGCGTCTTTTAGTATGCAATTTAGTAACTCTCCCCAAGGACGGTTTCGAACTGTATATATACGTTTTGAATTGTGTTTGTTGTTATTGCTCGTTTTTGGCTGATTCGCAGAATATACTTCCCATTCCAAACTTGGACTTCTCCTTCTAGTTAACGGGGCTGAGGCGCATCAATAGCTAGCTTACTGGTATTTGGTCACCGAATCTTGTTCTCATTCGCCGATTAAATGAACTCGTGATAGTTTCAAACCTAACAAGCCTATCGAGTCTCTGAATCATTGACTGTTCGTTCCGTTCCGAATAAGACGAATCAGTAGTAGCATTCAAGTTAACGAACATAACATCAAGATATATTTCTTTGATTTAAAATAGGCTTTTTACTTATTGAAAGAATGTAATAGAAAACTACAGCAGGGTCGGATTATCTTTTATTTTGAGCCATATTTAAAAATATCTCAACCCATTAAATTACATGATCTCTATTACCTCAACCTAGCAATCTTGATAAATCAACAGATACTCTTCTTATACATCCATCTTTCATCCCATGGCACCATGTCCTCAACTTTTCTTAACTAGGGTATTCTGGTAAAAAATAATACTCTGTATGGAATCCTCTGATTAATATTCGTCAAATATGTCACAGTTAACCAGGCTGTTCCTTCATGATTATGACGTCAAGTGAAATATCATCATCACATTCCAATATAGACACGATTTAAATGGAATCCTCCCTTATATTTAAGGAGCACTTTAAGAAACAAGTGATTGAACATAGATAAACATCGAATACCTTCCACATGGAGAAACCAAATATGGAACAAAAGCGTCCTGGCTGACAACATCCAAAGGTTCTCACAAACCCATTTAGACAGTGAGAAAAAATAATTCTTTTGAAATAGATAGTTCAGTAGATAAGCAACACCAACTAGTGAATTTAAATGAACTTCACCAACTAGATAAACACAGTCAATCACTCATGTCATTTCGTTCGTACTACTCCGTAAATGATGGATAGGACATACACTACGCAAATCGTCAAACTGCATCACGAGACAAGCCCTAACTTGGAATTCCGAAGGAAGGCAGAAAAGACGAAGGCCAAAGAACACATTACGTCGGTAAATAAAAGCAGATATGGAAAGGATGAATAACAACTGGAAGGAACTGGAGAGGATTGCCCAGGACAGGGTTGGATGGAGAATGCTGGTGGTCGGCCTATGTTCCTTCACGAGAAGTAACAGGCGTAAGTAAGTAAGTAACTCAGTAAATGTGAGATGATTTTATCAACCCACCCGACACCCAGAGTTATCAGTCTCACACTTTTTCTTCTCTGCACACAACCAAGTATGATATTCTATTCTAACAATATATTATCTGTTTCTTGATTCACCGTTTATTGTGTAAATGTGTATTATCTGACTACATAAAAGGTCAGTATCAGTGTCATCAGCTTCTACTGTCATTTAAGTCATTTAAGTACATGCATTACTGAACATCAACGATAAATTAATCATAGATTACATCACTCGTTATTTTTAGTTACATAACCACTAAAAACCATGGAGCATTGGACAGTTGTTTCCCCCTAATGTATGAATCCCCAGTAGTACGCATACACGAATCTGACCACGAAGATTCGATTTCTTGGGTGAGTACTCAACCTCTGGACCAGAATCCAGTGAATTACACATCTGACTTCAATCAATTCACGAAACTAGGCGATTACCTTCCATAATTCAATCTTCGGGCTGTTGAACTGTTTCCTAGATATTGAATGCTAGACAGAAAGTTTATAAAACATTCGTATTGAACACTTTGCTACTTATAAGTAGCCTAACTGTTAGTTACGAAAAACTTCCTGAACTGACAACTATAAATGTATGACTATACAAGAATTGACAACCTACACAATAAAACCATACTTACTTACTTACGCCTGTTACTTCTCGTGAAGGAACATAGGCCGACCACCAGCATTCTCCATCCAACCCTGTCCTGGGCAATCCTCTCAAGTTCCTTCCAGTTGTTATTCATTCTTTCCATATCTGCTTTTATTTACCGACGTAATGTGTTCTTTGGCCTTCCTACTTTCCGCTTCCCTTCAGGATTCCGAGTTAGGGCTTGCCTCGTGATGCAGTTTGATGATTTCCACAATGTATTTCCTATCAACTTCCAACGTCTTTTCCGAATTTCCTCTTCAAATGGAAGCTGGTTTGTTCTCTCCCGCAGTAGGCTGTTGCTGATGGTATCCGGCCAATGGATGTTGAGTATCTTGCGTAGACAAATATTTATAAATACTTATACCTTCTTGATGGTGGTTGTTGTAGTTCTCCAAGTTTCAGCTCCGTACAGTAGAACTGATTGTGTTGACGTTCGTATTGAAGATTGTGTCTTTGATATTGGTTGAAAGTGGTTTTGAGTTCCATATGTTCTTCAATTGTAGGAATGCGGCCCTTGCTATGCCAATCCTCGCCTTTACATCTGCATCTGAACTTCCTTGTGCATCGATGATGCTTCCCATGTATGTGAAGGATTCTACATCTTCCAGAGTTTTGCCATCAAGAGTGATTGGATTGCTGTTCTCCGTTGAATTTCAGGACCTTGGTCTTCTCCTTGTGTATGCTGAGGCCTACTGATGCAGAGACTGCTGCTACACTGGCTGTCTTCATCTGCATCTGTTCGTGTGTACGTGATAGGAGGGCTAGGTCGTCTGCGAAGTCCGAATCGTTAAATTGGTTCTGAGCTGTCCATTGTATTTCGCGTTTTCCCTCAGATGTCGAGGTCTTCATAATCCAGTCGACCACCAGAAGAAAGAGAAAGGGAGAGAGTAGACAGCCTTGTCTGATTCCTGTCCTTACTTGGAATGCATCTGTCAGCTGTCCTCCATGCACAACCTTGCACTGTAGTCTGTCGTATGAGTTTCGGATAATATTGACAATCTTCTGAGGAACTCCGTAGTGTCAAAGAAGTTTGCATAACGTCCTCCTATCTACACTGTCAAATACTTCTTCGTAATCAATGAAGTTGATATACAGTGACGAGTTCCACTCAATTGATTGTTCGACGATGATCTGTAGTGTCTCAATTTGGTCTGTGCACGAATGATCCTTACGGAATCCAGCTTGTTGATCTCGAAGTTGGGCGTCTACTGTATCTTTCATCCGGCTCAGCAAAACTCTGTTAAGGACTTTTCCTGGTACTGACAGTAGTGTGATGCCTCTGTAGTTTTCACATTTGGTGGATTGACGTCTATAGGAAGATCTGTGTATGCTGCTTCGATGTCCGGTGGACTCATTGGAGCCGGTCTATTCAGGAGTTCCTCGAAGTATTCTACCCATCTGTTCCGCTGTTGTTGAATTTCAGTGATTGGCTTGCCTTCTTTGTCTTTGACCGGCCTCTCTGGTTTACTGTATTTCCCTGATAGTTTCTTCGTTGTATCGTAAAGCTGTTTCATATTTCCTTCTCTAGCAGCTTTTTCTGCCGTCGTTGCTAGTTCTTCCACGTATTTCTTCTTGTCGGCTCTAATGCTCCTCTTCACTTGTTTGTTTGCTTCTATGTATTCAGCTTGTGCTTGGACTTTCTCTGTTCGTGTTCGGCTGTTGTTAATTGCTGCCTTCTTGTTCTTCCTTTCTTTGATCTTGTCCAGTGTTTCTGTAGAGATCCATTCCTTATGATGGTGCTTCTTTAGACCCAGAACCTCTTGACACGTTGAAGTTAATGCTTCTTTGATGCCTTTCCAGTTGTCCTCCATAGTAGTTTCTTCTTCCTTCAGTAGATCTTGTAAGGCTTGGAACCTGTTGTTGAGAGCTATCTTGAATTCATTGAGTTTGTCAGTATCTCGAAGGAAGGCTGTATTGAACCTTTGTATTGCTGTTTGTCCACTTGTCCAGTTCTTTTTCAGCTTCAGTTTTAAATTGGCTACAACTAGGTGGTGATCTGAAGCTACGTCAGCACCTCTCCTGGTTCTCACATCTTCCATTGTCCTTCGGAATTTTTTGTTGATGCAAATATGATCTATTTGGTTCTCTGTAGTGTGGTCCGGTGAGATCCATGTAGCCTTGTGTATACGCTTGTGTGGAAATATTGTGCCTCCTATGACCAATTTGTTGAATGCACACAGATTTGCAAATCTTTCTCCATTTTCGTTTCTTTCACCTAGTCCATGTCGTCCCATAATATCTTCATATCCAGTGTTGTCTATTCCGACTTTGGCATTTAGATCTCCCATCAGAATAGTTAGGTCCTTTCTTGAGCATTTCTCAATGATTGACTGCAGCCGCTCGTAGAATTGATCTTTAATGTCGTCGTTGCTATCATTAGTGGGTGCATAACATTGGATAATATTCATTGTGATCCCCTCCTTCTTTGTTTTGAATGATGCTTTGATGATTCTGGATCCGTGAGATTCCCATCCTACAAGTGCATTTCGTGCTACTTTGGACAGCATTGGAGTGACTACCTGAGTCTGCGGAGCATATTCCTCTTCGTGACAGGAGTATAGCATCATCTCTCCCGTATTAAGCCTTTTCTGTACAGCTTGGGTCTAGTGGGTTAAGCTGATTCCCAGTACTTCTAATTTGTATCTCCTCATTTCCGTTGCTATTTGACTGGTCTTCGCGCTCTCCCACATTGTTCGGACCTTCCATGTACCTATAAAAATTGTTGCTCTGGTTGTTAGAAGGGGCATCGGCCTCGTGGCTTCCGAAAGAACTCGGCTTTCACCATGAAGCGTCATAATTCTTCTAAATGAAGACCTTCTAACTATCAGGGCAGATTTAAAATGGTTTGAAATATTTTTTCTGGTTAGCGTTTTTTTTGGCGAGTTAGTTTCCTACGGGATGGGGACGCTAACCCCATGCCCAACCCTCCTCCTTTACTCGGGCTTGAGACCGGCAGTAACTCTAGAAGAGCTATAGGTGGAGTTCAAGATGGTGACACCAATTGGATTATCGGCTCTGCGCCCGAACACACTATACCAAACCTCTGCATTACTAACATGGTGTTGCCACTGGATGTCAGCAATCCTTCGAAAACAACGATGATCAAGCACAGAGTCGTCTAACATTTTCAACTCGGAGAGGCCAGATTTCACAAGCATATAGCAAAACTGCTCTCACCGACGCATTGTAGATCCGACCTTTTGTAGCCAGACTAATATCATGAAGGCGCCAAAGATTGTCCAGATTAGCATAATCCACTCTGGCTTTCATTATACGTGAATCGACCTCACCACTCACGCCACCACCAGCACTTATGCAGCTACCCAGATATACGAACTTCTCGACTACTTCTATCTGCTCACTACCCAGGATGAGTGCAGGATTTAGATTTGAAAATTGTTAACATAAATACTTAAATTGAATTTCAATGTCGATTCTATTACATTTTTTTTTTGTTTTTGAAATATGAAATTCAACGTCAAGGTGTACAGAACAAGCTGTGAAACGCATATGGAGAAATTAGAACACTTCACTTTTATCTGAAGTTTGTGCTGATGATGTCGTTCAGAAGAACGATGAAAGCTCCACGACCAAACCATCCAGCTCAGAGAAAACAACTCTATCAAAATTCAACCACTAAATTACTACAATTTCAACAAACCCTCATTCTGACAATATTGAAATCCATAATAATTTTATAAAAAGCATGGAATTCCTTGCACATAAACTTTCAAATCGAATGAACCACAGAGCTTTATTTGTAAACTTAAAACAGAATTCCATGCTTTTCATAAAATTTGTTGTATCTATAGCACAGATTTTTGATATACCGCGTACAATCTGAGCACTTGAATGCTAGAACCCTTCAAGTCGCAAATGAGAAGACAGAAGATAAATGAGAAGGAATGTTATTCCTACAATGTTCAATATGGTACAAAACTCTCAGGTATTTATAGTTTTCAGTAAAAGCAAAATCATCACCATAGTCATCCAAGACGCATCTTACCTAATAGGGAAGCTATATACCAAGATTTTGAAATGTTCTTCCAAAAGATAATTGGATGGTATATCTTCGGCTCTTTCTGAGCTTCTTAAAGTTTCATCGAGTTCGCCTATGAGCCGACCTTACAAATTTTTTATGAATTTCAATATTGTTTGTGGAATTAAACTCATGAGGGGAGACTATAATTTTTGGACGAACCAATCAGGTATAAGATAACAAGTCTCGAATTTTGACGCAAAATTCACTCAACCATTTAGCTAGATACCATTTTGGCATTATAGCTGATGTCAATTAGCGATGAAAACCCTATACCTAATTCGTAAATCTTGATCATCAACTGTAAATTACACTAATTCATAACCCTCATTCGGTCCTAGCGAACATACATCGTCCATTGAGTAAAAAAATTAAGGCGAATTGAAACAGAAGCAGAGAAGATTACATGTTTATAATTTCCGAGTATATTCTAAAAAATTCGCAAAATGAGAAGTGTAACAGCTTTAAATAGTGTAATAGCTCGGTATTTAATTGATAGTTTGTATATAATCAATGTTTCACAATACTTTAAAATGAGTCAACAGACAAAATGGCATAGCTTCTAATCGTTTCGCTGAATTAGTAACATTTAAAACACTATGTTGAATTGCTAAGGTGGCCCCCAAATGCCCTGGTACGGCCGAGGATAGGGAGAGTCAGCTCTCCCTCTACAAATGCTCTCACATGACTAGGTGCATACAACCAATGCCTTCTCACGGCATTACTGTTGTTTATGAAAAGCAAATGTCCAGCACTTTAACCAGGTTGGTGGATATGGAGGATTCACTTAGGGCAGTTGGAAAACTCTGGTTCCAAATCAATGGTGCACATGGGCTTTCACCTTCTACTGTTGCTCCACTACTGTTAGGTCGAAGGCTCCGGGTGTGGCCCCCTAAGGAGACCACCTGCTTCGGTCTGGGAACACGGGCAGTATCACGGCCCACATACACAAATCAAGTGACCTGTTTGGCGCCTATGTATTTGATGCCCTTATGCACCAATATCTATGTGTTCAAATAGAATAAAATAAAAACCCTTATTACAAGCTTTAATTTGATCCATAGACTACTATTATACAATTTACAGTCGAGTTATGTCCAGTCTATTAATTACAGTCTTTCACATTCACAGCCACTTTTGGCTATGGCTATGTTATAGTACGATGTGGTCTGTTTGGTTTGTATACAAATCCAGTATGTTTGAAATACATGATTCATATCGCGGAGGCTGGGAGGCAGGAAGAATCGATAGAGACTCTAGACTGCTCGTACAGGTTTACGCGTCATTGCCCCGGTCGACAAATCACTGTTCTCTAATTGGCGGTATCATCACGTTATATTACTAATACGGCTATACGATATAACAGTAACCTAATAGTATTTGTTAATAAACCTTATTTTTCTTAATGCTTTCCAATCTGTTGTATCAGACCAGTCTTATTTCCAAAGGTGACAATTGGTATTGATAAGTTCATTCACTACTAACTAAATCCACTTCATATCCTATTTGAATTTCGCTAAGCAGCAATACAGGCAAACTGCTAAACTAAGGAATGTTTATAAATCCAGATTATCTGGTTAGTATCTTCATGATTACTGAAATCAGTGATTGCAGATATTGAGTGACATCGCTCGCAACTGGTCACAATGGTATACATATACATTCCATCTTTATTTCTCTCCTAGTTTCTTTAGTACCAATATTCCTTCATACATACATTCTTCTCACTTCGTCTTTTTAAACTATATGATTAATATTTAAACTTTCTCACTATTATTGTTATTATGAGGTTATTTCGACTCATTTTGTCGATTTCGTCATTCCAAGCAGGTACCAAATACATATGCGCCACACAAGTCACTTGGTTTGTGTGTGGGCTGTGATACTGCCCGGGTGCCCAGACCGAAGCAGGTGGTTTTCTTACGGTATCACACTCGGAGCCTTCGACCTAAATGTCTGATCTACAAGGCAGTGGAGCAACGGTAGGAGATACAGTCCCATGGTAGTCAGTCACCAATAATTGGTTCATACGCCTTTTGTTGTTTCAAGATCTTGGAGCCCATGTGCACCATCGATTTGAAACCCGTGTTTTCCAACGACCCTAAGTGGATCCTCCATATCCACCAACTCGACTAACCTACCGGACATTCGCTTTTCGTCCTCTCAATTTCGTAAACAGCACCCCCACCACGAGAAGGCAATAAGTAGGACTTCTCTAGCAATTGTTGTATGCATGTGGCCATGTGAGAGCATTTGGAGAGAGCGAGCTGACTCTCCCCACACTCGGCCATACCAGGGTATTTGGAGGCAATTAATTAGTAAATTATAGTAACTTGTATGTTAACATATATTTGTACCACGTCCGACGTTCATTAAGACTACTGACAGTCAGATGTATGGTAGAATGTGACAAATATCCAGGTGCATTATTATTATTATGTAATCAATGTAAAGCCCCCAAATGCCCTGGTACGGCCGAGAGTGGGGAGAGTCCGCTCTCCCTCTCCAAATTCTCTCACACAGCCACGCGTATAAAGCCTATGCCAGGGAAGTCCTACTCACTAACTTCTCGTGGCGGGGTTGTTGTTTACGAAAATGGGAGGACGAAAACCGAATGTCCGGCGCTTTAACAGGATTCCAAACCAATGGTGCACATGGGCTCCAGTATCCTGCGGGAACAAATGGCGTATGAACCAATTGTTGGTCACCGGCTTCCATGTGACTACATCTCCTTACGATGCTCCACTGCCTTGTAGATCGGACCTTCAGGTTGAAGGCTCGGGGGTGGCCGCCCCCTAAGAAAACCACCTGCTTCGGTTTGGGCACCTGGGCAGTATCACAGCCCTCATACATATCGAATGAGATTTGTGTAGAGATAGAAGAATAGGAGATTCATAATACATTTTATATTCCACAACAACAACCAAAAAATAACCAATAATGTTACTATTTACAATAAATAGTCAAAAATTGAGCTGATTGTCTTTTACACAGCTAAATGTAACTTAATCCAATCACATCATATAGGATGTTTTTTTCTTTTCTTCTTTTTTAAACTATCCGATTTTATATCCTCTAATAGTATACTGGATTCAGAAGCTGATCGTTTACGTTTAGATAATATTGGTGTTTCAATTGTTTCTATACAAATATGATCACCATTTGTTAACATTGAATTATCAATAATATCAATTGATTCTGAATGATGACGTTTTTTCTTTTTCTTCATTGTTGTACTTTTCTCTTCTTTATCATCATTTAGCAGTTGATGTTGATTCATTTCAGTTGTTTGTCGTTGTTGTTGTTCTCCTTCATCATGATTCATTATTTCATTCGGATCATTGGAAACACCATCCACAACAGTAGTAGTAGTAGTGGTGATGTTCTCATTTATTAAATTACGCTTTTTCTTACGTTTCTTCTTACTATCTAATATAGGTGTTTCAAGTGTTGTGACAGCTGCTTCTTCTTCTTCTTGACTATCTGAATCTCTTTTATTCAGTGTTTTGATAGCTTTTTTCTTCATTCGTTGAATATATTTATTCACCTTGATAAAAAAAATATCCAAAGGAAAAAGTGGATAGGGACTGAATCATCTGAATATTAATTTTAAGCATAGAATATAAAATTGTTCAACAAAGCACTCTACTGAACATCAGATCCTACACATTAATATTGATAGACAATAGATGATTATTAGAATCAAAGTTATGCAATAATTTTGGAACGTTGACATTAACGTTCATTAAGGACATAAAAAGTCAATGAGACAACTATTGATAACTATATAGTGTGAAAAAGCTATCTTTCTCTTCAATTCCTAGAGTTCTCAACATTTCCGGTAATCCAGAATCTCCGAGTTCCACGATGAGCATGATGCTTATAGATGTCTGAATTGGAACACCACGAGGTTTACAGTTTCAGCTTTAATCAGTTAGTAACAGAATGCAACTAACATGCCAGTTCGTTGATGACAGCTCTCTCACACTTCTTATATAGTATAACTCCACCGCCGTTAACTTTCACTATAACTTTAGGGGGCTCCTTATAAAGATAGTCACAAATGAGCATAGAGTCACTATTGCTTACTTTAAGGAGTCTTGTGGAGATTGATTTAATTTGTAGGTTGTATTCGTCACAGGTTGATCTCAGTCGGAAAACCATTGAAAACCAACAAATAAAGGACAGTCGTTTCGTCCCAACGTGAGACTCCTCAGAAGTGCGCACCTACAATGAAGATATTTGTGACCAGTCTACTCTGATTTTCTGATGGATTTGGAGAAGTGGGAATTCAAGTTGAGTGTCAGTTGACAACGTGATAATTGTACGGAAAAAAGTCAGTAAATTCAGGTCTTGTAGTGAAAGCGAAAACACAACAACTATGACCTAAAGAGTTGTAATGATTCAGTTTTTCTTGTTTTCAGTACATTTTAAGACTGGTTCTGTACGAGGGGCATCCACTGAACTGATGTGTCAAGAAACGTATCCCTTCTGACTCTAGGCGCAATGAGAAGTGGATACAGCTTAAACGTATGCTAATAAAAAGCCTACGCAATGATCGTGAGCAGCGGTGGGTAGCGAAAGCAGAGGTGGAAAAGGTAGAAGCGATAGGTAGCAGTAGACAACTGTTCTGACTTATCAAGGAAAGGGCTATTAAAAATCCGGCTGTTAGTGAAACTATCTCGGAAAAAGATGGGACTATTATTCACTCTCAATTCAAGAGATTCAACTGAGGGGGAGGACTTTTTAGGGAACAGTTCAACAGGCTTTCAGCCACACCACAGTTACTGTCATCAGAATTGGTTAATTCAAGTGTTCGTCAGGATTGTTCGTTTCCCTCATTTAACTTTGCCATAGGCATGCTTATTGTCTAACTTTTCACGGATTGATCTTCTACTAGAAGATTCATTTGTTGGCTTAGGATACACAGAGGGCATAGTTTAGTCTGGTGAAAACGCTAACAAAATGTTGTGTTATGACTACTTTAAGCAAAAATGCAAGCATGTTTGGGATGTAGTTCTCTCTTTCCAAATATAAAATAGTTTTCGGATTGACTTTTGTCAGGGCCTGAAATAATGATCGAGAGTAAAGTAGTTGAGCGTATCAATAGTCTCAATTATATTGGAAATCTCATTAGTTCTGACGAAATCTTGGCACGGATTCAAAGGGACCAATTGGCTTGTGTTAACTTGGGCCACTTGTAGCCTGAGAGAGATATCCGCCAAGTAAGAACTGACAAATATGTGGACCGGTTCAAGCTGCAACACCATATCAACAGGAAAAATGCCAGAGAAGTAGTGACAGTATGAGTGGTTGGTAATATCTTTCAAGAATGAATCCGTGGGACAAGAAACAAGAACTATAAGATAATTTTACAACTTGAAATATAATAGAAGACACATACTGAACTATTCTGACCCACTTCACCGATTCTGAGCTACATCAACTTTTAAAAGTTACGTTTCACAACAGAAAAGTAGAACAGAACGAATTGCTGAGCAGTATAGTCGTCTTTTAATATGCAGACAGACAACTTGCCTACGCTATAGGTGATACGGGTTGGTAGAAGCTAACCAAACTTTTAGAGTTGGACAGTTATTCCGGCAACTGTAGAAAGAAACACGTCGAGCAAAATGGATTATTCAACAGTACGGACATTTTCGTTTTGTTGATGATTCTTAGAATTTTTTATGGATTAATGCGTGAAACTAAAAGTTTATATTCTACGAAATTTAGTAAGTAAATAAATGAGTAACGCTTGATCAACGTGCTCAAAGTAAACTTTCTGTTTGCTACATCAAGGGAGGTAAGATTAACTAACAGTTGAATAAATAATTAAAGACTAGTACACTAACCTCAGCAATTGCGCGCGCCATAGCTTCAGCATTTGTAGGGGGCGTAGTGCCAGTCTCAAAATAATTCAATCTATCCTCAATTTGTTGCTTCAAATGTTTTCCATAGATATCACAAAGCACTTCACTAAAGCAGTCGATTCGAGAGGCTATAGCACATTTGGCAGCCAAAAATCTAGAGATCTTCCCCTTATTTTCTCGAGCAGCACGAGTGATAAATTGACTATGATAAATCAATCCATACTTTGGTGTAGCACCACGAGTTCGTAATGCTCTGAATAACGCTTTTTCCGCCCCCAATATCTGAATTGTCGAGGCAGGGAATTTAGCCAAGTTCGTAAGGGATCCCGCATGAGCAATTAGCCTTGCACTTACTCTGTCCCCAATCATTGTGCTCAAGTTTGGGGCAACACCAGCAAGTTTCTTTGCTAAATACTCTTGTGTTAGTCTTCTACGTTCAATTAATGCATTAATTTTTTCAGTGAATGTTGCCAAATTCTCAGCATCATCATCCGTAATATCAAAGCCTACATGGAATTAAAATCAGAAACACAATGTCAACATACCAACGGATGATTTAGCAGATTCAATGATATCTGAAGCAACTTGACTATTAGTTAAAGCTTCCAATGCTTCAAAATTTTCTTCTGTTGCACCAGCTCGGGTACGAATAAGACCGACTACTTTAACAAAAGTTGGATTGTCAGGAACAATTTTTGACAATTCTGGGAAATGATAAGAGAACCATTCTTTGACACGCATGCAAAAGTTATTCACATCTTTATCTAATTGGTCCAGTAAATTTATGGACTGAATAATCATATTGTCGTTTCTAAACAAATAGATAAATAAAGGATAAAAATAAACAGACCTGTATATATTAAATTTCACTTTGGCTCTAGAGTAACTATGACCCAAACCTATTTGAGCTTTTGATTCATCGAAATGCGAAAATTCTTTAATGTATTTAGGAAAGTAAAATCGGAGAGCCCGAAAGACTTCATGAAGAATGGATTCAGATGAACATGCAATAGTTTCAGGCAATCCAACTTCAGGCGCTTTAAGAGATTCAGCAAGTTTCCGGTCTGAGATACACAGCAAAACATCGGAAGAAGCAGGTAAATTCTCTTCTATGAACGTTTTAAGTTCCTGTGGAACAACACCTTCTGATATCCCATTACAATTTTGTAGAGCACTAGCTGAGGAGGAGAAAGGCACAAATGCGTGCAGTTTAAAACATTTCATAAACTCTTCTTCATCGTTTAACAGATCTGCAGCTAACTGTTGTAACGCAGCAACGGCATCTGAAGTTTCTAGTGATTTGACTTTAACTCGGAACAGCGCATATCCTAACGCATGCTCATACAGAATATAGACCTTCTGCAAAGAAAAAAGGCATCATAAAAATGTATACTACGAGATGAAATATTTTTAGTGAAAATATTACAATCAAATCAACGGATCAAAAGTATATTTATCCTGTGTGATTTACTTACCTACTTTGGGAAATATCCCAGCTCTCACACGAATCGAATGATGTGTGGCGTATATATATTTGGTGCCTCCTTATACCAGTATCCGCGTTTAAATAAAAATAAAACTTGCCATGAGTGGTGCTTTCGTAACATAAAAACTTATTTCCGATTGATAAGTCAGTTACGTTATCATTGGATTTTTAACTTTATTTTGACTGTTATACTGAATGGTGTTCTTTGCATTTAGTTAATAAATTCAAACAACCAGTTCATGTGATCCAACTGGAATCAGTTAGAGTTAGACACGCAAAATATGATATTGCGTTTTATAATGAATGGAATAATATACCACCCCCTTGGTTGTATAACATGGAGTTTTTCGAAGTGTTTATAAACGTTAAGTGTATTTATTATTATTATTTATTTGAACACATAAATATTGGTACAAGAGAGCGCCAATATATATGCGCCACACAAAACAATGAAAATTCGAAGAGAAATAGAAAGAAAAAAAAAACTAGGGAACGCAAAAGAAAAAGAGAACAATGACGAAGAGATTGGAGTAAGGTAGTGTGGTAGTAACGACGGAACGAAAAGGTACAATCAGAAGAAATCTTTCAGGTAAAGGAGACACAACCACTTTTTAGAAAGAAAGTAAAAGAAGGTTACAGCAGGATCGCCACTGGCTTCTATTCTGAGCCATATCTGATAACGTCTCTAGCCACTGTGTAGCACCATCTCTCGGACCCCAACCAGGGAGTCGTGAAGGACCAACACAAGCCAGTCCTTTGCAGCTTTCTTTCATGCCACGACACCATGTCATGCACTGACCACCTCTCCGCCTCTTCCAACCAGTCCCAGAGTCGGCAAATAATGCACGACGTGGAATTCTCTGGGACGACATTCGGAGAACATGTCCAAGCCACCGAAGTCGGTGTTTCAAGATGGTGACACCAATTGAGTTATCATCTCTGTGCCCGAACACACGATGCCGAACCTCTGCATTACTGACATGGTGTTGCCACTGAATGTCAGCAATCCTTCGGAGACAGCGATGATCGAACACAGAGAGTCGTCTAACGTCCTCAACTCGGAGAGGCCAGGTTTCACAAGCATAGAGCAAAACTGCTCTCACCGACGCGTTGTAGATCCGACCTTTTACAGCCAGACTAACATCACGAAGGCGCCAAAGGTGGCCCAGATTGGCATAAGCCGCTCTGGCTTTCACTATTCGTGCATTGATCTCATCACTCACACCCCCACCAGCACTTATGCAGCTACCCAGATACACGAACTTCTCAACTACGTCTATCTGCTCACCGTCCAGGGTGAGTACAGGATTAGAATCCTGCCAGTCTTGTAGAAGTACTTTGCACTTCGAAGGTGCAAAGCACATACCATACCTACGGACACTGATTGCCAACTGATTAAGTGCGGATTGCATGCCTTGGGCATTATCGCACAGTAAGACAATATCGTCCGCATACTCAAGGTCGAGAAGTCTTTCTCCAGGCAACAGATCCACACCACCATTACTTACATTCATCAGAGCTGTTTCCAGAATGTCATCGATGGCAAAGTTGAAGAGGAATGGTGAGATTGGGCAACCCTGCCTAACCCCACTGCTCGAATGGAACAATGGAGAGAGGTGGTTGTATGCCCTCACTCTGCCTGAGGTGTTTTTATACAGGGCTTTCAGGATGTTAATAAACTTCTCAGGCACACCCTTCTTCAATAGACAATCCCAGAGAACAGTCCTGTCCAACGAATCGAAGGCAGCCCTGATGTCAAGAAACACTACGATTGTTGGCCTTTGAAAAGTATGGCGGTGTTCTAACATTTGGCGGAGGGTGAAGATATGATCAATACATCCTCGACCAGAACGAAACCCAGCCTGCTCCTCGCGAGTCAATCTTTCTCGGGTTTTGAACAACCTACGAAGAATGACGGAAGCCAATAGCTTGGACGCAATCGGAAGTAAACTTATCCCCCGATAGTTGTTACAAGAACGACGTGAACCCTTTTTAAAGATAGGGACAACTATCGACTCATTCCATGACGTTGGTACACACTCTAGTTCCCAAACCTTTGTAAACAACGTCGTCAATTCCTTAGTCAAAAAGTCACCACCATCTTTAAAAAGAGCCGGAGGTAAGTCATCTGGGCCAGGTGATTTGTAACGCTTCAAGAGTTGGAGTTCCTTGCGGACTTCCTCCTCATTTGGTGGATCAGTCGTCACCGGCCATGGAGGGCAGGACAGTCTGACCGATGTTGCCGGAGCAGCAGGCCAGTTGAACTGCCCTTCGAAAAATTCTGCCCATCGTCCAAGACGTCGATGGATGTTAGTGATTGGCATCCCATCATCCTCGCAGATTGTTTCACTCACACCAGACTTCTTGCTGCCAGTGGCTCGGATGAGCTGGAAGAGCTTCCGGTAGTTACCAGATGCAGCTGCTGCTTCCAGCTCATTAGCACGCATCGACCACCAGGCTTCTCGGTCCTTACGCAAGCTTTGCCCAATTTCCTTACGTAACATCCTTCGTTTATGGTCAAACTCACGGTCACCCGGAGTAGACCGACGGGCTTCAATGAGTTGTAAGGAACCAGAAGAAACCCAGTGCTTAAAGCGGGACGTTTCGCAAACCCACAACTGACTGTTCCCGCCATTTTCATGGCGTCATGCAATTGCAACCAATGCTCATCTATACTTTTCGGTGGAGTGGTAGCTAGCCTAGAGGCTAGCTCGGTTCGATACTTACTTGCAACAGAAGTTGCAACCAGCTTGCTAACATCAATCCGTTGATGGCGTTCACTTCGTTGTCCACTGAAAAGTAAGGCAAGATTGGCGCAGACCAAGGCATGGTCAGAGTCCAGATAGGTACTCCAAAAGGAGCGGCAGTCTTTACACAACCACGCCAGCGGTAGCTGATCGCGATGTGATCAATCTGAGTCCAGGCTTGAGATGCAGAGGGAGGACGCCAGGTGGCACATCGGCGATGACTGTGCCGAAAGTTAGTGCTAGCCAGAAACAGGTTGTGGTCTGTGCAAAGTTGCAGTAGACGGTCCCCGTTATCTGACCTGCGACCAACGAGTCCCCATCGGCCACCTAAACGACTCTCTTCTGTGCCTAGACGCCCGACCTGAGCATTCAAGTCTCCGGCTAGTACTACAATATCTGTCGAACGCACTTTCTGGAGAAGAACTGATAACTGGTGGTAAAACTCATCCTTGATTGCATCCGGGCTGCAATCTGTCGGGGCATAGGCGGAGATGACGAAAAGACATCGTTTCTCACGCCGATTTCTTCTCACTTTGATGGAACTTTCTAATCTAACAGCACATAACCGACTGTTAATGGGGATCCAATCGACTAGTGCTGCCTCAGCTCTAGCGCTTAGTGCGACACCAACGCCAGCAAGACCAGACGAAGATGCCACAGGGTCCCCGGATAAGCGCACGTAAAACAAGCTTTTCGAAGCGACAGATGGAGATCGAATTTGTAGTACTTCGCCAGAGTCTTGAATACGGGTCTCGGATAGACAACACACGTCGATATTAAGACTTTCCAAAGACATAGCCAGCCCTATCTGTTGTCCGACCTGCATAAATGTGCGAACGTTGAAGGCAGCCAGTTTGAATGGTGCACGTGGTTTCAGAAAATCTGCTTCAGTCCTCGTATTCGGTGGTAACATACAATTTTCAACCGGACAGTGACTCGAGAACGTATAGATACAGTCGGATTTCCGCCAAAGACGAGCCGCTGTATAAGTATAAAAGAGGGTGAGTAATGTGGAAAATAATAATAATAATGATAATAATAACAATAATGACAATAATACTAGTAATAATAATAACAGTATTAATAATGACAATAATTGTAATGATAATAATCTGAATCAATTGTTTGTTTTTCAAAGCAAGAAAGGTAATTTCCGTAGGCATAAAGAGTTCATCAATTTGTGTGTGGGCTGTGATACTGCCCGGGTGCCCAAACCGAAGCAGGTGGTTATCTTAGGGGGCCACTCCCCGAGCCTTTGACCTAAAGGTCTAACCCACAAGGCAGTGGAGCATCGTAAGGAGATGCAGTCCCATGGTAGCCGGTGACCAACGATTGGTTCATACGCCATTCGTTCCCGCAGGATACTGGAGCCCATGTGCACCATTGATTTGGAATCCGGTTAAAGCGCCGGACATTCGCTTTTCGTCCTCTCATTTTCGTAAACAACACCCCCGCCACGAGAAGGCAATGAGTAGGACTTCCCTGGCAGAGGCTGTATACGCGTGGCCGTGTGAGAGTATTTCGAGAGGGAGAGCGGACTCTCCCCACTCTCGGCCGTACCAGGGCATTCAGGGGGGCCGTTAAGTGTATTGAGTTTCAAGAAACAATCACGAGATTTTGGTCTGATAATCGACGAGTAAAAAGAAAACCGACTTGCCAGCAAAATCGGACGAAAAGTAGCTGCTAACATGAAATGAAAAACCCTTGCATAATGCAGATAAATGAAAACGCTGACTTCATGAGTTGTATATCGTTTGAGAAAATACCATAATTACCATGGCGATTTACTTTTGCAAAATACTAATGAGTAATCTTAACTTACATGATAATTTAAATTACCTGACATTTAACAGACATAATAAAGAAATACTACATACAGTAGTGATGGGTGATTTACTTACCAAGTTGAGTGATATACCTGAAATCAGATCACTTTTTCTTAGAACTAGTCTCCATTGAACTGTGAAAATCGAAGACGGACAGTGGTTGAATGTGTAGATTGGCAACTTGGCTTTCAATTAATTTTGTGATTTTGCAAAGTTAAAATAGGCAGAGACGGTAAGGCAAGAAATGGCCATGATGGACCTAGTAATAACTGAAACTTTTACCATTCTGTGTGAACGCAATTGTATTACGCAAAGACTAATATAGGACATATTGTTAGGTACTTAGAACAAACAGCCTTAACAATATCAGATCAGTACATCTTGAATCCGATGGTCGATAACCACTCAACACCTCTACTCAGTCAGTCATAAGTAAAGCAACGCCCTTGTTTGACACCATAGAAGAGATAACCAGACTGGGTTTTTTTATGCTACATAACGTTTGATCACACCGAATTGCTGGATCCTAGAACAGCAACACTAACACACTACACAATATCTAATCACAAATTAAGGTGACGCCATTTTGATGTTCGATAAGAGCAGTATATGAACCTTATGAAAGGATTTAAAGGAAAGGTAAAGCTCAAGTAATTTTTGGCTCGCAACTGCTGTAACATGAAGCTTGAACAAACGACAGTTTTACTACAAATTGTATTTCTCGTTAGAGAGCATCTACATAGACTGCTTCGTATGCTGTGAAAAACAAAGCGACATGCTGCTTAGAGATTTTTGTGAAGTAGCAAGGCTCTCCCTCTAAAAAACCTTGGAATTTGTGATAATGAAGAAGCCACAAACTGTAATACTGGATTAAAATTGACGGGGCTAGACTCCAAAGTACATTGGATGAAAACATTAAACTGGAATGCTTCACTAACATTCTACTGTTGTCAGAGGCTCCTGAAGTTCAACAGGACTGAAGTATTAATTTATATTTTCACAAAGTGTGAAAAACCTCCACAATACCAAAAGATGTAGTTTTTCATCACGAGTTCGAACTTCTTGCACTAACTTTCGGTAAAACGTTAAGTTTATATTATTGACGAGGTCTCATTCTGTATCGCTACAATGACAAATAAATCGCTCATTTTAAATACTAAAACACGATAGCATCTTGGAGTCTTTCGGTACAGAACACAAAAACCACTTAGTGTTATTCATACGTTATGTAATGCACTACTTTTCTATAGATACGTACTCAAACTCCACTGATGGACATTACCACTTAATTGGAATAATCCTAGTTAATCCAATTAATAAACAAAATTTAAATCATGAAAATCGGATGGACCGTTTAGCTTCATAAGTACGGCTTTCAGGATTCAAAGATATTTACACAAGTATGCAAACCGAAATGTTAAAAAATAGCCAAAGCCATCGCATAGCGTGCACGTACCGTCATGATCTCAAATCATCGCGCGTATGACCTACAAACTCCGATCTGGATTAAATGATTCAGTCTTCAGTAATAAGGATAGGAGGTCTATCGACCTATATTATTCCTTGCAGTTTGTAACACTGTGGAGGTTCAAACTCGTTTTGAATATATCAACAGAAGGTGCCATGAGCCATGCTCAAGTGTATGCGTTTCTCCTGGTTCGTTTGTTTTTAAGGTGTTCAAATGGTTCAAAATGGTTCAATTTTCTAGATTAAGTAATATACCTCTAGAAATAAGTGATCGAAAAAATATTCATAACCAGTTAGAACAGTTGGTACAAGTCATTCTGATACCACTAAGTGGGAACGGTTAGTCAGTCAGCATAGATAGTTGTGTTCTTGGAGAGAATTTCAGTAATTCACTACTTGCAGATTTTCACGATACGACAGGTCAGAATAGACAATGATGTGACTTCCACGCAAGGTCTTATATAACAAGCAGTCACATCATGACAAATCTACAAGTGTGGGTTTAGGCTTATTATTAAAGTAACAAAGATAAACGTACGAATACCGATTTAGACCGCAATTATACCTACTCATGGAAGAAGGTATCCTCATTTACAGAGTAAATGACTTTTGCCTCTTATTTTGCGTTTAAAGTTTTCTGGGACCCAGTTCATTGGAAAGCTGAAAACTAAAGGTGGGTTAGGTCAAAAACCGTTGCAAGTAATTTCGGCTGTGTTCAAATTATCTCTTTCCCTTTTGACAAGTGATTAGTTTGTATTCGTTTAGGATGTATCTACTAGTTATCGCATGGCCTTGATTATACCAAGCATTTAGACACCAAACAGGCTTGGAAGTAAATTTGTACAGGTATTTTATGAGTTTTAAGCATCATTGCTATTACCGGATCGTCGCTCAACTTGTCGGTTCACAATACGTAGGGTTTATGAGCACGAAATTCCAGCAATCTGGATACCACAACTTTATTTGATCGTATCAAACTGTTTCTGTAGCCATTCACTTGTTGTAATAACCGCGAATTTCCGTTGGAAAAAATCAGGAACGCCCAATTCCATCGTCTGTCTGAATGTTTTATGGAGAGCAAGTTGAGAAACAAGTAGTTGTGGTTGACAAACACGTGAGTCGCGTATTAATCAGAAGACGAAAGTAGGAAGTTCACTGCTTACATGAAATAAGACAGTAAACAACCACAAACTTATGTTTCAGTACTTTTATCTTAACAGCAAGCTATGTAAAATGGTTCTTCCATTTGGTGGTTACTCCAAACTAGACTAGATCCATGACTTCGGCTACTTCATGATAGCGCAAACTGATTGTTCGAAGTTTAACGTGCGAAAACATGTTTCTCGACGTCTCAATATGCTATCTTTTGTGGTTGGTAAACATATTCACTAAATTCTGAAACTAAAAAATAAACAAACGCGCTTGTGGTTTCAATATTCCTGATTCACAAATAATTGAACAGATAAATGGTTGTGTTGATCACGTCGGGTTTACCAACGAAGGTCTCCAACGTAGGCGATCTGTAATCATGGTCTGGATGCCTACTTGCGTTGAACGGAACAGGCGAGACCAACCAGCTTACCTTACAGTTACACTTTCAGATTACTGCCCAACGTGGACCACCTTTTCATTGTAACCAAGTACTATGACTACTTTAATGACCGTACGATACCAACAACGTTACTACAGGAATATATTGATGGGCGTACAAGAAGAAAAGGGCAACCACCGACTCATGCCCGCCAGTCCACGGCGTGCAACTAATAATACGCGCTGATTTTCCTCACCCTTGACGAGGATCGGTGAACTGTTCAATATTCAGCAACCCGACTGCCGGATGACTAGGTCAAAGTGACAGTTCACCGACCTTACAGCTTTCATTATCTAATACGTTATAGAAAAGTTCGCGAGTTAATTAAACTGATAAACATCATCAACATTTATTGTTTGCACGCACCTAATGCTCGCTACTTTAGGAACGATAAACATGTCTGCATGTCAGTGTGAAACAAAACTGAGAAATCGACTGAAATGGTTGGACAAGCGTTACAAAATCCAACCTCGGTATGAGCAGACAAACTTCAACCGTCCCAATACACCAACTTCATTGACAATGTTAGTCCACTCATTAGCCTAGGATGGAATTCACAAGGTGCCGTTAATTTTTTCAATAACAGAACCATTTAGTCGTTTGAAGACAGGACGTTCATAGGACAGAGCATCAGTCGGACGTTGACAAGGATTATCTGACTATTTCTGCAAGAAAAGCATCTCCATTGTGTGCCATTTGTTGAAATAATCAGGGAATAACTCATTTTTATCTGGGTAAGCATCCGATAGTGATGACCTGGGACCATTCTCACATAATTCTTGAAACATATACATCATGTTTAGATTCTAGTTCTCAAAAACGAACCGAAACATCTTTTGTGAAGTTTGTATCTCCAATCGCTTTGACTTGTAGTAGGCATCGAGTCGCGATTGACTATGATCACTACTATAGGAAGATTACGTACCAGATATTAGGTTTGACCCCTTCGTAGACCAAAACTAAAAGACAAATGAATGTCGTAATACAATATATTTTTAGCAATTTCGTGGTATCGAAATAATACCGAGATCGTGCCAAATAGTACAAGCGGGACTACGTAGCGTAAACGAAAGCGTGCGATGTCACAGTTAACGAAAGAAGGTATGGTTTTAGTGCAGTTAAACAAACAGTTACAGTAAAACAATCACTGGTACAATTGGTTTTAACAATAATTGCTTCCATTACACCAATCGCGTTCTCTTCATAAAAGCAGGTCACTACAGTAGCTCCCCGCTAGAAAGGGTTTACAATTTCGATACGTGGCGGTTTCGTTCGTGGGACTGATCAACAAACGTTCGATTGTAGGATGAAAGAGTTGGCGGTGAAATTCTTTCACTTAAAACGGTACCACGAGAAACGTGCTGTATTTGTTGTTCGAGTTAGCATACCACACCAGAGTGGTTTATATCCAAGGTCTGAAGATCGCGTCCGTAGGGGTTCGGACCAGAAACGCTGCTGACGTAGGACGAAACCACGTTTAGTCAATAAATCAGAAGCGACCATAACAACCAAGTGCGAGTCCAAATGTATTCCAGACATATTCGGAACAAGAAAATCGACTGATTGCCTTGACGAGAGCGTGAGTGATCAGGCCAGCTTTCGCCAAGGTTGACTGAAGTCGACGGTACCGAACGGGCGATGGGCTCAGGATAAAAAAAATCAAGGAAAAAGAGAAAAGGTGTAGCATGCATGTAGTATAGGTTGAGAGTCCTATGCCGTATTCGTTGTTGATTGGGTGATTAGCGCGAAAGTGTACGGGTAGGCGTACTCGGCGACTGGAACGTGAAACGCTAGTCTCGTTCGTACTTCATGAACCTGCGATCGCACCCGAAGTCAAGGGCGGCGTGGTCTGCTGATCTGAACGTGAGACCGAAGTCTCGTCCATAGATGGTGCAGACGACACGCGCTATTGACTGGGAAGTGAGAATGAGGTCCCTGATGTATGTGGCGTGGGATCTGAAGTAGATGTAGAGATTTCGCTAGTAGGTTTGACGGGTCTAACATTGAGTCTCAACTTATCAGGTAGGTCACTGTCATCAATGTGTGCTGGTGTGAGACGATCAATGCTGACGATCTTGATGCGGCCATGTCCATCAACCTTGAAGGTCTTTTCGTGACGAGAAGTCATGTGAAAAGATCCTTCGTAACGCTACCGCAAAGGTTTGCGCACCAAATCTACTCGAGTGAAAACGTGTGAACAGTTAGATAACTCTCAAGGGAGAGCGACCTGTCGATGTTGTATTCCAGTTGACACCGGAAGCGGTGTTCGCATAAATTCAGACAGTCGTTAGACGTAGTCTGATTTACCAAAGTTGTTACTGCTCCGTGATGTGAAAAATTCCACAGGCAGACGCAATGTCGTGCCGTGTACAAGTTCAGCGGCGGAACATTGAATATCCGCCTTTAAGGACGAGCGGTAAGGTTTCGTACTAATTGATGTTTTCTTGTGCTCGAAGAGCACCTTTAAGTTGACGATGAGACCGTTCAACTAAACCAAATGATGCTGGGTGGTGAGCGGTAGTGCGTATGTGTTCCGTGCCAAACAGTCAGGTCAGCGAGAAGAACAATCCGGACTCGAATTGTTGTCCTCGGTCGGTCGTGACAGTCGAAGTACAACCGTACAGCGCTATCCATCATTCTACGAAACGTGAGCAACTGTCTTCGCCGTGATAGACATGATGGGAATGCTTTGGGCCATCTTGTAAAACGATCGATGAGTGTGAGTATGTGATCATACCCATGCGATGATGGCAATTGTCCCACAATGTCTATCTGAATGTGATCGAAGCGAGCATCAGGCGTATCGAACGTGTGAATGGGGCAACTACTTGCCTGTGCAATTTGATCGTTGACACTGTAAGTATTGCTCTACCCACATACGGACATCTTTATTCATGGACGGCCAGACTTAACATGCAGCCAGGAGGTGTAATGTGGCTGTGATATCTGAATGAGAGAGTCCATGTAGGGCATCGAAGATGAGACGACGGTAAGCGGAGGGTATGATGGGTCGGGGAAAACCAGTAGAAGTATCACAAAGGATAGTAGCTGAGCCAGTAGCTAGGGATACTTCCGGGCACTGAAGAGATGTAGAATGTTGTGCTTCTGCGCAAGAGGGATCCCTTGCTTGGGCGGCAGCTACAGCAGGAAGATCGAGCACCGGTAAAGTAACTGCATTCACCTGAGTACGTGACAGAGCATCAGGAGCATTGCTGGACTCGCCTTTGATGTGACGAAGGTCTGTCGTGAAGTGAGATATATAGTCCAAATGTCTGCACTCTCGTGGTGAGTAGCGGTCAGACTTGGTATGCAGAGCATACGTTAAAGACTTATGGCCGGTGAACAAGATGAAACCGCGGCCTTCTACTGCCGTAAATGTTTGATGGCACAGTAGGCTGCTAGCGGTTCTCAACCTAAAGCGCTATATATTGTCTCCGTGGAATTGAGGCGTCGTGAGAAAAGTTCAAGAGGTTTCCAACTTCCAGAGATGTTCTGTTGCATAACAGCTCCCACAGCAAAATCCGATGCAGCAACCGCTATACTAGGCGTGGTTGATGGGTCAGGATAAGCGAGGAGTGTGACTTCAACCGGAGCCGTTTTGATCTCTGAAAACGAAGTACGTGCAGCATTGTTCAATTCTAATTTCCGTGGATCACCGCGAAGTAAGTCGGTTAATGGTCGTAACCGTTCTGACGCGTGTGGGATGAAACGACGGTAGAAGTTAACCAAGCCAAGCAATTCCTTCAGTTTTTGGGTGTGGACGGTACGGTGTACTCCATTATTGCATGTACTTTGTCCTCACACGGTAAAATACCCTCTTACTTAATAATGTGACCTAAGAATTTTAATCCCGTTTTGCCCAGTTCACACTTGTCCGGGTTGACTATTATTCCATTATCCGAAAGGCGCTGGAATAGGAGTGTTAGGTGCTGATAATGTTCACTTACGCTTGATGATGCGATTAACAGGTCATCAATAAAGACGTGAACAAAATTTAAGTCTCGTACTATGCTACCGATAAACCTTTGAAAAGTTTAAGCAGCATTCCGTAATCCAAATGGCATTCGTAGAAACCCAAACAAACAGAAAGGAGTCGTCATAGCAGTTTTCTCGATGTCTTCAAAGGCGACTAGGATCTGATGATATGCTCGTACCAGATCGACCTTAGAAAAGACAATCGTGCCCTTGAGCGATGCCGTGATGTCGTGTATGTAGGGGATGGGGTAGCTATCAAAGTGCGTAACTACGTCTAAAGCTCGGTAGTCGCCTCACGGTCTCCAACTAACCCCATGTTTTTTGCGCACCATATGAACAGGGGAGGCCCATGAACTGTGAGAGGGACGAATACTACCAGTAGCTAGTAAACTGTTAATTTGTCCGGTGCCAGTCGGTGAGGTTGTGCCGTGACTGGTGGTCCGCGGGTGACTATGTGGTGTACCACACGACTGGTCACCGATGGAAGCTCCTCGAGTGGTTTAGTTAGTGTGGAGAATTTCTCGAATAGAGTGTGGAATTTGTCATCACGCGAGTAAAAAGTGACGAGGATTCGGTACGCGTTCATGTGGGCTTTGCAGCCCGTAAATTTAATGTTTGACGAAATATCGATTAGCTGCAGCCTACGTGAATCGGCAAGAAATTCATAGTGCTGTAGGAAATCGATACCTAGTATGGCTGTGGGAACATCAGCAATGATGAACGTCCACAGATACCGTCGTCGGTTTCCTAGGTTGACCGCGAGTTGTCGCGTACCGTAGGTAGGATGGCTGAGTCATTCGCAACGCGTAGTCGAAGCATCTTAGCTTGTGAATTATTGTTACCAATGGGTACGACAGAAACTTGAGCACCTGTATCCACTAGGTACCTAGCGTTAGTGCGATAATCGTGAACATAAAATAAACGCCCAACCTGGGGTAAGAGGCCGACGAGTGCGGCGGCTTTTACTCGCCGGCTCGGGGGTTTTCCGCGTCGTACGAGCAGGGAGCTCGACAACGGAGGGCACTGGACCCGAAAACACGGTGGAGCCATCACCAACCCGCACTCGCTTCCGAAGCCACTTTCGGCGTGACTTGGGAGATGGCCACATTGTGCGAGTGGTTACGGCTTTGAGAGAGCGTGATCTAGCTTTAGGGACGTGGGTTTCTGGTACATCGGAACGATCTCGAAAATTGAGACATGTATGAATACAGCCGCCCCTATCACCATGAGCCGGAAAGTGACTAGCGTCGACGTCTAAGTTCGAACGTGATGTTGAGGCAACTATATAGCTGTCTCCGGTGCTGATCCGTGCCAATATTTTATTTGCTATGAGGGCCGCCTGCCTAAGCGGGGTGTACTCGAGCAGAGCCGTAACTGTGGGTTGTATATTCACAGGCAGGGATGCGAACCACAGTTCTTTAGCTATTTCAGAGTCTACTGTCGTGTGTCCTATGAGAGATTGCGGGCGCATTAAGTGGTGGCTCGGCTTAGTGTCACCCAGGGAGTGACGTGATAAAGGCGTCCTCAAGCGTTCCTCCATCGACGGGAGGAATTGTCTAAAAATCGCCTCCATGAAACGGTCGCTTATTCCTAGTTTAAAATGGCTCTAGAAATATTCATACTTATCATTTGATGTTAACTCAATAGCCTCCTGAAACTGAGAGATCACCATTTCTAAGACTAACACAGGCTACCCAGCCTCCTATCGTTCTGCTAACTGGCTTTTGTCTGTACCGTTGATGAAGGTTGTGTTCTCATGCGCCTTTCGAACCTTCCGATTTTTCTCGTCTTGGGGTCGCTGTCTGGTCAGAAAAATTCACTGAACACTGTTTTTTCTAATATCGGCAGAAGGATGTCGTCAGAAGTAGAAAAAGCCAAGACTTCTGTGTGTACTCAAGGACCTACAATTTTTTCAAAAATTATTAACAAAGAAATCCCAGCTGATATAATTTATGAAGATGATGATTGTCTTGCTTTTAGAGATATCAGTCCTCAAGCCCCAACACATTTCCTAGTTATTCCGAAAAAACAAATTCCGACACTTGATTCAGCGAGTTCAGAACACGAAAAGGTATTCCCGTTTCTCTGTTTTCATATGACTATATATGTTAAGCTATTAGGCCACTTAATGCTTGTATGCAGTCAAGTTGCTCAAAAAGAAGGATTAACTTCTGGTTATCGTGTTGTTGTGAATAACGGTCCTGATGGTGCACAATCTGTATATCACTTACATCTTCATGTCCTTGGAGGTCGACAAATGCAATGGCCACCTGGTTAGATCGCTATGGAATATATTGTTTATTACCAGTGGAATTAAATACATTTTAAATTCCTATAAATATAGTTTTTGGGTCTTTTTAACTTTTCTTCAGTAATGAGGATGGTAGGTTGGTTAATCTTTGGTAATCTTCACAGTAAATGTAGATGTCAAGTTTCTTCCTAATATTCACTGATAAGGGTTGATAATACTTTCTGGATAGTGTCCCAGTTTTTGATTACTCAATAGAAAAACACAGAATCCAGACTGAAATTCGTTTGGTAGCAGTTTCTGGAACCTTAAGGTTCGAAATTTCTGTGATAACTTATGGGATTATGAGTCTTCGAAAGAACAAAGAAGATAAGATAACGTTTAAATCATTACTTAAAACATAGGATCGCAGTAAGAAGTCACCTCTTTCTATAGCAAACTAATGGAAGACGATTTAGACGTCTATGAAAAGACTTTAATTATGAAGCGATTTATGGTGAAGAAGTCATACAATTATAACTGATAAAGTCTTAACATGAATAACGAACCTTTATGTATGAGTTGTAAGGTCTTCATCACAAGATAACATCGACCGTATTGTAGGAATAACGCTGAAATCCTATTAGTTCGTCCACGTAATTGACTTGTATTATTTATCATGTAGGTGAGGTATAAAATTTAAAACTCCATCGAAACATCAAAGGGTCTGAGAAGTGTACAGGCGTTATTAAGTTATCGTTTACAATTATACCCCGAATTTTTTGATAGTGGACTTGTGGGAGCATTTTCTCCTTGGCAGCTTAATTGTAACTGTTATCGTGATCAGTGTGCATTCCTTCACCCTTTCTGGAGTTTTCTAATCCAGATCGCAATTTCAGACAATCTAATTTTACTTAATCAACTTGAGGCTCAAGTTAATCGGGGTCACTGCTTATTATTCTTCGAACTTTTATGTCATTTGTAGATAGGAGTGCCAACCATTAAAATAGTTCGTTGCTGATTAATATAGAGTGGAAATAATCGAGGACTTCAGATCGTACCTTGCTGTATATCACTTTTTTAAAAAAGTTTCGGTATGCTTTACACTTTAAAAAGTCCTGTTGTCTTCAGAACATAATCCTGAATGAATAGAACAATTTTGAACTCTCAACTTGACTGCCTACTGTTCAACTTTAACGCGGTGCTTTTTTCTTAAGATTATCTTAATCATTTTTCCTGGTCTGATCGTTATATATGGGATGCCATGATTTCAGAAATAAAATGTCCTCTCCCTTAAGTATGTCAGAGGAACTCAAATGATACACTAGACAAATCCAAAAGGCAAGAACAAACTGTACTTCCATGTAGTACATGCTCTCTTATCTTTTAATCCATTAGAAGAATGTCTTTTATCTGTTGACTTGATTTAGTTTCTTTTCAAGAACGTTCGCCAGTCAGGAGGGCCTTATACTTGTTCAGGTGAATGTTTCCTGTCATTGACTTCTACGTCAATAACAGAAGTTCTACGGATAATCATACCGGTTTTCAGTGAGGTATGCCTTATATATGTGATTCATTTGATAAATATTTCCGCTAATGACATATATATATATATATATATATATATATATATATATATATATATATGCTGAAAACATAACCAAGGAAATTAATGAAAAAAAGGTATTAAATTCCACTCATCCGTTATTTGTAGCAAGAAATACAAAATTCCTCACTTCTAGAGTTATGTTGTAAGACTCATTGTCCCTTCAATGGGATGATTTCTGTGTTATTATTAAAAACATATTAAGTATTTATCCTCTTCCCACTATTTTTGTGTTTTATAAATTTGATCTTTTGAGGTTGTTATCATGTGTTACAAATTGAGATGATTCATTAAGTCTAGTTTGTTGCAAGCTACAAATATTTTAAGTGAGGCTAACTATTTGATCCAATTAGTTAGAAACTGAAGTAAATAACTACTTAGACCCTAAATCAAGTGTTTTTAGTTAGGTTAAGAGGCATTAAACATAGGTTCGGGCATTTTCTGTGTAAATCAAACACAAATTACAGAAAATTAATGTTGCAAGATTGGAGTCTACATCGGTTGACTTGGAAGAATGCCTTGGTATGGCCGAGAGTGGGGAGAGTTAGCTCTATCTATCCAAATGCTCTCACATTACCACGCGTATGCAACCACTGCCACAGAAGTCCTACTCAGTGTTTTCTTGTGGAAGGGGTGTTGTTTGCGAAATTGAGGGGACGAAGGGCGAATATCCGGCGCTTTAATCAGGTTGGTGAACACGGACACTCTACTTAGAGAAATTGGAAAACCCTAATTCCAAACCAATGGTGCACATGGGCTCCGGGAACCTGAAACAACAAATGGAGTATGGACCAATTATTGGCGATCGGCTACCATGGGACTGCATCTCCTGACGTTGCTCCATTGCCTTGTGGACCAGACATTTAGGTCGAAGGCTCTGGTTGTTGCTCCCTAAGAAAATCACCTGCTTCGGTTTGGGCACCCAAGCAGTATCACAGCCCACACAAATCAAGTGGCGCATATGTATTCAGTGCCCCTTTCTACCAATATCTGTGTGTTCAAATAAATAAATTCTAATCTGCACACTCAATTCAAGCGAACAATACGTCATTAATCCACCGGTAATGTTACCGGAATCTCTTAAGTTGATAGATTTCGAGAAATATCTATTAGACTCTTAGCTGTCGCCTTGAGAAAATCTTTCAAAACCAGAAGAACTAGGAGGGGTTAGCAGCTTTAAAAAGAAGCTTAAAGCATCAATAATATCATGATTCGGCATGATAATTCCACTTAAAATTTGCGTAGTTTGTTTATAATTTATATAAGACTTTTTTTTCTGGTTAGCGTTTTTTCAGCGAGTTGGTTTTCTACGGGATGGAGTCGCTAACCCCATGCCCAACCCTTCTACTTTATCCAGGCTTGGGACTAGCAGTAGCCCCCGGAGGGACTCCAGGCGGAGTTATAAGACGTTTGGTGACTCCAATTTTTATTTCATATGGAGTTTAGATTAAGCTTCACAGAAATGAAGTGATATTTGATGTTTACTAGGTTTCGAATGATTTTTAAGATTTAAGTCGTGCTTAAAATTCATAATTTATTGAGATTATTAGTTCATGTCATAAGTAAGTCATGAAAGATCTTCAAACTTATAGCACTACAGAGTGGTAATTAACTGTAATTTTATTGTCTTAACTAATGTATTTACTTCTAGATACTTATTTTAATATACTAATCAAGCTATTTTCAACGAAAATAAAGGAATATTAGTCCACTGGTAACAGCTTCTCACTAGAACTCCAGGAGTGTCTCTTGAAGTCAGTCACTAGTGGGCAGGTGATTATTATCAGAAGGGATTTTGTGGAGATTTTAGAAATTTCAACTAGCTGAAAATTCTAAAATCTCCACAAAATCCCTTCTAATATTAGTTCGTCGGATTACTACGATCGCTTGTGTACGTGGTGAATATTGATACATAAATCCTGTAGTCGTACACACCATGCATGATCTGGATTTGTCTAACTTGTAGAAAATAATGATATGTTCAGAATTAATTATTTTCGTTCTCTCTTTGACCACTCAACATTCAATTCAAGATCGTCAAACAATCAACTAGTTGAAAACAATGAAATATCATCTTGAAACTTTATAACTATCCACAATCCTACATCACCCTCAAAACTATCAAGTCTTGCGATGGGTATAATACTTTTAAGCTGTTGAGGTAGACCCTTTTGTACATATTTACGACCCAACTATACAAAAATCTTTACAAAGCCATTTAATGTAATAGTTCATTCATTCTTCAGTTTGTTGATGCCTTCCAACTAGCGTGAGATATCGATCATACATGGTTTCCTACTAGCTACCTTCAATTAACTAACATCTGTCTCATATTCGACATATTCTAAACCTTAAATAACTCTCAGTTCCTCACTAAGATTTCATTTCATCTAAACCATAAGATTAATGATTGAACAAGAGTTGGAAATCAACTAACATGAAGTCATAGATGGTCATGAAGAAGAACAATTAGGTCTAGATATGTATTCGTAAATTAAAAATGAATCAATAAACGATTGCATTTAGTGTACTCTGTGTTTGATCATTGTTGTCTCCGAAGGATTGCTGAAATCCAGTGGCAACACCATGTTAGTAATGCAGATGTTCAGCATCGTGTGTTCCGGCGCAGAGACAATAATTCAATTGGTGTCACCATCTCGAAACATCAACTTCGGTGGCTTCGACATGTTCTATGAACGTCGTCCCAGAGAATTCCACGTCGTGCATTATTTGCCGACTCTGGGACTGGTTGGAAAAAGCGGAGAGGTGGTCAGTGTATGACATGGTGTCGTGGTATGAAAGAAAGCTGTAAAGTTCTGCATTCTGTTAATCCTTCTAGACTCCCTGGCTATGTCCGAGAGATGGTGTAACACAATGGCTAGAGACGTTATCAGATCTGGCTCAGAATAGAAGCCAGTGACAATCATGCTGTAACCTTTTACTTTCTTCATAAAAAGTGATTGTATCTTCCTTAACTGAAAGAATTCTTCCTGGTTGTACCTTTCTTTTTCCCCCACTATTACTATTATTTCACTACGATACACTAATCTATGGTCGTTATTGTTCTCCTTTTTCTTACACGCACCCTACCTCCCTCCATATATATATATATATATATATATATATATATATATATATATATATATATATGGCACCCCCCCTTGTACCAATATTTATGTGTTCAAGTAAATAAATAATCAATAAATTGTATTTAGTGTAATATACATAATAAACTAAATAAAAATTTTATAAATTAACAAATGATTGTTTGTTTTCTTAAAAAAAAAACAAAAAAAAACGAAACTGTTAGCAGTTACATTTCCATTGTGTACAATGGAGTGTATATATGAGGAGGGGGTGTCTTATGTTGTTTTTCTCTTCTGTACAAGACGAACAAAAACAAAACAGAATAGTGAAATAAAAATAAAATAAATGAAGATAATCATACATATTTAGAATGATGTATAAATGTACCTGGTACTATGCTGTAACTGACTGGTTACATGGATACATTCAAATAACCATATTATTAAATGTCTATTATAGACATCTTAAATGTTAGAATCATATATCATTCAACTAATGCATGCATAGATGTGACTAGTCCTATATATTTCTAGTTGACTGACTAACTATCTACATAGATATTCTGAATGTTAAAATTAAATAATGATTCATTTGAATAAGATGTTACTTGCTGTATGAGGATGATTGATCTACAACATTAGTCGTTCCATCATGAATATTGTAATTGGCTTATGTATATTCATGATTAGTTAATAATGATTCATTTGAAGTCATGAATATATCATTATGATGATGATCTTGATGTTGACGATGATGATCATTATCATTCATTTGACTAGAGGTTCCAGATGAAATGGTATCATGTTCATGTATCATTTCAGGAACTTTATAAGGATCTATATTCAAATATTTTATAGATTCTTTGTTTTGATTATTATTATATTGTAAATAGGATGTATTTGTAAAATAATTATTATTCTGTTGTTGTATTTCAGTAGTATAATCATAATCAATTAAATTTGTTTTTGTATTATATTGTAATGTATCGGTAAATTGTGATGTTAAATAATCATTTGTTGAATAAAATCCTAAATAATACGTTGAACAACATGGATAAGATGAATGAATCTCTTGTTGAATAGATTCATTATCTAACCATAAATGATGTAATGTATTAGTAGTAGTAGTAGCAGTATTGAATTCAGAATCATTTCTTCTATCTGTAGGAGGATATAATGAATCTTTTGTTATATGAAGTGGATCTATTATAGAGTTAATTGATGATGTAGGTATTCTGTTAAATAAAAAAAAGTAAACATGAAAAAGAAAGTGATATGATTGTTAAAATATTTAAACTATCTATTGAAAACTTACTTATTTACGCTTGTTACTCTAATCGTGGAAGAGTATAAGCCACCCAACAGCCCTCTTCATTCAAATCTGTCCTGGGCAATCCTTTCCAGCTCTTTCCAGTTGTTATTCATTCTTTTCATATCTGGTTCTATTTTCCAAGATAATGTGTCCTTTGGCTTTCCTCTTTTCTTCTTCCCTTTATGATTTCAAGTTAAGGCTTGCTTTGTGATCAACTTTGGTGATTTTGTAATGTATATCCTATCCACTTCCAATGTCTTATCGTAATTTGCTCCTCAGCTAGAAGTTGGTTTGTTCTCTCCTACAATAGGCTGTTGCTGATAGTATACGGCCAATGGATGTTGAGTATTTTGCGTAGACAACTTAATTACTTACTTACGCCTGTTACTCCTAATGGAGCATAGGCCGCCGACCAGCATTCTGCAACCCAATCTGTCCTGGGCCTTCCTTTCTAATTCCATCCAATTTTTGTTCATTTTTCTCATGTCTATCTCCGTTTCACGGTGTAATGTATTCTTTGGTCTTCCTCTTCTCTTTTGGATTTGAGGATTTCATGTAAGGGCTTGTCTTGTGACGTAGTTGGGGGCTTTCCTCAATGTGTGTCTTATCCATTTCCAGCGCTTCTTCCTAATTTCTTTTTCCTCTGGGATCTGGTTTGTTCTTTCCCACAGTTGGTTGTTGCCAATAGTGTCCGGCGTAGACAACTATTTATAAATACTTGTACTTTCTTGATGATGGTTGTATTAGTTCACCAAGTTTCAGCTCTATAGTAGAACTATCTTGACGTTCATATTGAAGATTCTTTGATATTGGTTGATAGTTATTTTGAGTTCCATATTAAAAACTAAATGAGTTTCATTTTAGTTCTAGCAAGATCTATAATAACATATTCGCTTAACAAATTTATATCCTCTGTTATTTCCCATATAAAATTGTCGAAATATCTATGTAAGAGGCGAATCGTTACACTAGATGATTTATGGGGATTAGATGTATAACTCTCATCATGAATGAATGTCAATTCGAGGAATATTGCAATATTCTTATCGATATTATGAACCGATTCAGGATTAGAGAGCCATTAAAAATCTGGAAGCACTAAAAGCCGTTTCGTCTTACTATGTAACTCCTCGGCAATGTATGTTTACAACTCTGAAGCCGGGAATCAAACCCATGATCAGTCTGAAGAGCAGAATTTTCACCTCTAGATCACTGATATCATACTCAACAACAATGTTGTGTAAAACTCGTGCTATATCACTGAAGTTTGTTTCATTCTGAGTTCCATGATCATCAAATCCCTTATGATTAATTGTATACCTTACTGATGAGTGTCAATCAGCACAAAATCTAATCAGAAACTGGGATTTCCCTCACCTTAATAACTAATCATTTCATCCCCCAATAAACTTAACATATATCTCATTTTATAACACTAGACCTTTTTTTCAATTCATCAAATACTTGAGAAGTCTAAACAAAACAAAAAAAGTTATTGAAATGTGACCATTTTGTTCGTCAAATAGTTATTTGTACAAATAAAGTAACATCTAATTAATTTACACAAAGAGAGATAGTAGTTAGGAGTGGAATAAAGTTCGATGCGCGTTTTGTCCTATTTGGGACTCATCAACTGGATACACCAACATCCTAGAGTTGAGGTTCACTGTGGGAATCGAACCCAGTACCGTTCGCTTCAGACGCCATCGCATTATCTACTTAGCTACCGAGTCCTGATAGCCACTTGCTCATGCAATTGGGTGTTGTTTTACTTATATCTTCTAGTTGTGGATGATGCGATGACGTTTGAAGCGAACGGTACTAAGTTCGAATCTCGGAGTGGACATCGACTCTAAGATGCAGGTACATCCAGCTGATGAGTTTCAAATAGGACGAAACACACGTCAAAATGGATCCACCACCGTTAGCCACTATCCATCTTTGTTCAAAAAAAGCTTATGACTTAAGGCTATATCGAGGTAATCCTCACAGGATGCACATATGCCAACATGAGACTGATCAGTTGTAGTCCTAAATAACAATGGGAAGATACAAATAAAACAACAACACCACCACCAAATGAATCTAATGAATTTGCATAATAGAAACTGATGATTCAACTTACTTATCATATTTGTTTGAATATTTCAATGAGAAATTCGGATCTTTTGAATGATCGTTTGAATGAATGACAGATTCTATAGAAAAAGATAGAAGAATTTATTCAATTACTTGAATAGTTAATTCTATTTAAAATTGAATTCACTAAAGAATACAAATAGTTGAACAAACTGTTAAGTTTGTTTGAGTATTGAGATAATTTTAACTGTAAGTGAATTGAAGGTTTTGATACTGTTGATATGTAGTAGGTAGATATCGTTAGTTATTGAATAAGAATCCTGGAGTTGACATCGTATAATAGGCCTTGTGCATACAACTACTTCCAGGGAAGTCCTTTTCACTGTCTTCTCATGTTAGGGGTGCTGTTTATGAAATTGAGAGAATGAAAAGCGAATGTTCGGCGCTTGAACCGGGTTGGTGGATATGGAGAGTCCACCTAGGGGAGTTGGAAAATCCTGATTCAAAACCAATGGTGTACATGGGTTCCAGTATCCTTAGGAAACAAATGGTGTATGAACCTATTGTTGGTCACCGGTTACCATGGGACTGCATCTCCTGACGTTGCTTTACTACCTTGTGGATCAGACCTTTAGGTTGAAGGCTCCGATTGTGGACCCCTAAGAAGATCACCAATTTTGGTTTGGGCACCCGGGCAGTATCCCAGCCCTCACATAAATCGAATGATTTATGTAGTGCATATCTATTTGATGCCTCCTTGTACCAATGTTCATGTGTTTAACTAAATGAATATCAATATAACTTACATGTACGTCTGTATACATATACAATTATTACCATTCAATCTATATGGGGAAATGTAAATTGGTCTTAGTGTTGAAAGACATCTATAGTTTCTTAAATCTACTTCCGGTCAATCAGTGCTTGTATAAATGTTTCCCTTATTCAATTGTCTATTATTATCACTATTAATTTCGGCATACTTTCTGGAAGCTTTTAAAACTTCAAAGTCAGTTCTAACCCTAGAAATACCTTATATTTCTTCTTTAATGGTGTGACAATAATTTATGGACAACTTTTGAGCAACACTGGACTGACTTTGAGAGTCTCCACCTAATAACCAGGATCAAATGAGGGTTATAAACTTGTGTGACGAATAAGAATTATGATTCACAGTTGATGATGAAGGTTAGAAATTAGATTTAGAGTTTTCATCACGAACTGAGATCAACTGAAATGCCAAAACTCTATTTAGCCGAATGAATCAATGAATTTCGCTCCAAAATCCGAGAACTGTTATCTAAAAGTAGATTTCATATGTGTGTATCTGTGCATGTATTTGAAGCGTTAGACGTAGTTACCTAGTACTATAGCCCAAATCTCAGCACTACTCACTCATAAAACCGCTTATTTACCAAAACTGTGACAACTTTGATCAGTCAGTCAGTAACAACGTGGAACTTCGTACGTACGTACGTACATTAGTTCAGGTTGCCATATCACATTAGCACAAAGATACAATTGTCGATTCAAATCCCATAGTGGTAGAGGTAGTAAAAGTATAGGCAGTAATCGAAAAGATTAGGGTTTGAAGATGTTATTCAAGGAGTATAAAACAGTGAAATAGATTTCGGAAGAAAAATAAGGGACAAGAAGAATTCAGAAGATTAGAATTTGAACGAACACAAAGAGTGGATGCACCTGTGTCATTACAAATGATTTTGAACCATGTCATTCAACGTCTCGAACCATCGGTTGCTATCATCTCGCGGACCCCAACCAGGTAGTCTACGCTTATCAATATGGCTCAATCCACTTGTCAATGACTTCATGGATTTGTTCTATGTTTTGGTCTGGCCACCCCTAGCTTTCTTCCAACCTACTCTATAAAACATCGCACATCGAGGCAGTCGGTGTTTGGGCATACTTGTAACACGTGTCCCAGCCATCTCAACTGATGAACTTTCACTACTTCATCACTTGATTTGCCATCCTTACCTAGTATCCGTTTCCTAACAACTCCCAGGATATACGAGCAATGCTTCGAAGACACCTATAATCGAATACTAGTAACCTACGAATGTCCTATACTCTTAACGGCCATGTTTCTCCTACACCATGAATGACGCAAGTTGGCAAAAGCTAGTCGAGCTTTCTGTATTCGTGCTGAAATTTCGTCACACACTAGACCACAAGGGCTGATGAGACTTCCAAGATAAGTGAAGTGGTCGACACGCTCAACTACTTCACTTCCTACCATTAGTTCGGGTGTCAATGCAACCCAATCCTGAAGCAACATTTTGCATTTCGAGAGGAGGAGTCGCATCCCAAACACCCTTGCATTGTTGCTTGAAGTGGTCAGAAGACTGCATTTTGTCAGCGTCTTCACCGAATAGAACTATTTCATCGGCTAATTCCAAGTCAACAAGTGAATCTCCCGGTAGAAGTTCAACCCTGGAAATCTAGACGAGGAAAGTGTTATCTCTAAAAGTACGTCGACGACAAATTTGAACAAGAATGGAGAGAGTGGACAGCCCTGACGAACACCACTTGGGGTAATCAATTCTGATGACAGTTCGCCATAAGCTCTCACTCTACCAGTTGTGTTCGAGTAGAGAGCCTTTATAAGATTGATGTACTTCTTTGGTACTCCTTTCAGTGACAAACACTGCCATAGAACCTCACGATCAACAGAGTCGAATGCTGCCTTAAGGCCGAGAAATACTACGATTGTGGGGCGTCTGAGTGTGTGTCTGTGTTCTAGAACCTGACATAGTGTGAATATCTGGTCTATACAACCACGTTCAGGTCGAAAACCAGCCTGATTTTCTCTAGTCTGTTCTTCACGAGCTTTGGTTAGGCGTCGAAGTATTATTGAAGCTAATATTTCGGACACTATATTAGTCAAACTGATTCCTCTGTGATTGTCACAAGAGGACTTTTGTCCTTTCTTAAAAACTGGCACAATCAGTGATTGAGACCAGTCAGATGGGATTACGTCTAGTTCCCAAATTCTACCTAACCTCGGTTAATCTCACTGCTAATACTGGACCACCATCCTTAAAAATCTCAGGGTTGAACCTGTCAGGGCCTGCTGCTCTCCCTCGTTTCAGATTTCGTATGGCTTTTTCAACTTCGTAAAGAGACGGAGGATCTACATTAACTTGCCATTCAGGTTGACTGGAGATCGTGGGAAACCGAAGTGTGACTGAAGGCCAGTTGAACTGATCCCTAAAGGATTTCGTTACACACACACACACACACCAAACCACAAAGGCTGATGAGACTTCTTACAGAATAGAACAACAATATAAACTTTAATTACACGTTATAAAAGCAAAATTTACCATAATTTAAATCCATTAATGAATCTATTGCATAATCAACTTTCATTGACTTATTCATAGATTGTAATTGAGAATATGGATTTATACTAGAAGATTGAATAGTATTCAATTCAGTTGAATTATTCAATGTTAATAGATTACGATAACTTAAATTATTATTATGATTAAACTGTGAATATGGGAATGTAGTGGGTTGATTCAAACTATACAATCGTTCATAATCTGATGTTGTCTTAGTAGTAGGTGTAGTTGTTGTTGTTGTCGTCGTTGTATCGATTTTATTCAAAGGAACAGTTGAATGACATAATCCATTTGATGTCATGTATTCATGTTCAAGATTTGTATCTAAGGATTGTTGCATGTAATTACAATTATTATTATTATTATAAATGTCATTGTTATTTGTATGATAGTTATTGTTATTATGATTAACCGGACACCATAATTCCGGGTTAACATATGAAGAATGTATTTTATGTAAATGATAATTGTTACCGAGTATAGTAGAATTTGTTACTATTGTCGGTATTGTTGTTGATGCTTTCATGATTGTCGTTGTCGTTGTCATTGTCATCGTCGTTGTTGTTGTTGTTGTCATTATAGTACGATTCATTTTAGTAGCACGACTACGTCGTTTTACTTGTGTAGCATAATTATCTCTAGCTGACCAACCAGGATATAAACGTTGATGTAATTCTTTTTCTTGTTTAGCTAATTTATAATATTTTGCTTGTGCTTCACTAGATAATGCATGCCATTTTCTACCTAATATTTGATTAATTGCAGCAGATTCTTTTAATGTACATTCAGCTATTACTTGTGAACGCATTTCTTTCATAAATAACATAAATGCATTAATGGTTTTTTAATATGTCCATTATTATATTTCATTGTACGTTGATATGATTCTGTTTTATTATTTGTTAATTTGATACTTGCTTCTTCTGTATTCAATATTTGCTTACTACTTTTATTATTATTTAAGTAGTCAAATGATGATTTAATAAATTTATAATTCTGATGTGAATGTTGTGGTTGATTAAATAGGGTATTTTGTCGATGATTATTCTGATATTGTTTTAATTCACAATCATTAAAATGTTCTATATCATTGTTATTACTGATGGGTTTCATATTGATACATTCAATAGTGTTGGGAGAGATTGATGATGATGATGATGATTCTAATGGATTGAATATGATTCCATTTTTTGTTCCTACTGTCGATATGGTTGGTGGGATTGTTAATATCGATTCAGAATTTGTAGAAAATGATCTATAATTAGGTAAAGAATACTATCAGTGATTTATCTCCTTAGATGAGAAGTTATTTTGAGATCCTAATGACAAAAGTTACAATTTTTTAATGATACTAGTCCATACTTACCTTCGAACAAAATTTCATTTAATGAATCTTGTCATACAATTGGAAATATGGACTGACCTTAGTTATACATCTGTTGGAGACCAGTTAGAACTGAAAAGTCGTTTTGCCATCACCCAAGACCCCATCAAGCATTAAACCTAGAACCTTCGTGACATAAGTGATGGGTAACCACCTCATATCCGACATGGTTGAACTCCACTGGTTATAGCTCCTCATTATAACTCTTGAGATTTCCTCCTAAAATCAGTCACTAGTAACCACGTGGTAGTTAGAGGATAGAGAGTTTGTGGCGATTGTTAAAATTTATAGTTCATATCACAAAATGAAGGAATACTATTCATTCACTTCTGGTTTTAAACGTGGAATAATCAAAATATCTGACTGGTAGATCAAATGGCGTCAACACCAGTCGCCATATTCAATATCTCATGAAGATCCCTCTCAGCAGCGACAAACCTCCTATGGTTACTTCATTTTTAGTGTAAAGTAGTGCAGATTAGTGGATGTTGTGGCTTTACATCATATTCTAGTGGGATATGTATCACCAGTGAAAATTGAGATTTACTACACAATATTGCGAATTGGCTGAAGTTAGACTGATTTAACTTCTACTAACGTGAAACTTGGTTAGAAATAAGGGTTTGTTGACTATCCCAATGGAAGGATCAAATTACCGTAACGTTCGTGTTCAACAGTGCCAAGTTTTCTTAAGTGCATTCTGACCTTGGCGGCGCCATATAATTTAACGAGGTAGACCTTGAATAAATCTCCATATTTCTTGAACCAGTATTTGAATGTGGTACCAGCCAACTCATCAAAATGAAATTTATGTATAGAATTGATAATGAAATCGGAATGCGGGCTACATTGTTCATCAGTTAGTCCTTTGTGATATGGGTTCGTTTGTTGCGTTAGGATTTTCAGGATACTAATTTGGAACTGTTCATACCGTTTTTTTCTAACGTTCATGTAAACATTCTATTTTTGTAAGAGTTATTAGCATCGTAATTAGTACACCTCACCGTCAGTGTTACGTTCTCTGCTTGACGACGGCAGAATACAGTATACAACTATCGGTACTTGAAGTGAATACTGGGTAAGAGTCAAAAACGTACAGAAAAACGAGGGTTTTTATAGTTTTTAGTATTGGCTATTGTCTTATTATAATCCAGCTAATGTGCAAGTAGCAAAGTTATACAATTGTCCAATCATACCATGCCACGGTGATATTCTAGTAGGCTGGACGAAATCTCTTCGACTTCTTTAGAGCCTCTGGAGACTTTGTCATGCTTTTCGGGGTCGTTCTAACAAACTTCAGTATGAATATCCACAATATTTGAATCCAGAAGCACACAGCTGGTCAGTCGCTAATATGACAAAATGTAAATCCTGGATTCCAACACTAGCTGCAATCCAAATACAATCAATCACTTAACATTTATTCCAGAAGTTAATTTTTTTTAACATACAAATCGATGTACGAAAAAATGATCAATAATTTCAATTTGCAATGATATAATTCTCCGCTGTAATTGTGAATGTGTACCGCTAAAGAGTGTCATACTTGGGAGAAACAGTTACTGTTTGATTTTTAGTCTAACTTGGGTTGGAATTAATCCATGAAAGCCCTGGGTTCAAATCTCACAGGTGAGATCATGAATGCACACTGTCACGAAGAAGTCCTATAATAGAACAAAATGACCATCCAATGCTTCCAAGTTTTCCATCATGATCTAACATCAATCAATTCATGATCTCAATCATAAATAATAAGATCATTTTTTCTAAAATCAGATCAATAACTTACCCTTTTGATGTTTTCATTGTATTACATAGCAATTGTGAATTCCATCTTAGATTATCATATTCATCAAAAGGATGTTTAACCATGCTTGTAATCTATTCAATTGATTATTAGTATTATTATATGTATCCTCATTGAATGTTTCATTAGATTGTTGCCATAGTTTATTATAATATGGTTGAGTATCATATTGATTAGATTGAAATGTATTGGTTAAATGTTTATCATTCATAGTGTAATGATTAAATGATGATGATGATGATGTAATCATTTGATGATTGTGTTGATAAGGCTGAATGTACTCATCTGTAGTATTTATAGGATTATTATTATTATTATTATTATTATTATTATTATTATTATTATTATTATTATTACAATTAGATGAAACGGAAGGTGATATTGAATAATAACAACATGATGATGATGATGATGACGATGACGACGATGACGATGACGATGAGGATAAAGATATAGGACATGATGTACATGGTAAACTTGTTATTGATGATTTCGTTTGTACTCTTGATGATATTGAAGGAATTAATGTAGAATATATAGAATCTTCATGATTCAATAAAGGAGATTTCATTGATGAAGTATATGTAAAAGATAATGATGTATTAGGTGAATTAATTTTATTTGAATGATCCATATTACTGATCTCATCCAGGGTATCATTGTTTATTATATTTTGATGATATTGATGAACTAAAAAGTAAAATAAAAACTACATAAACAAATGATGATTGCAATTTCCACTCGCGGGATTCGAACCCAAGGCCTTCAATCTCGCGCGCGCGAGCGCTTAATCACTTGACCATTGAGCCGGCCGACATCCAACAGTGTTAATGTTTAACATCAACTATTCCATGAAATTGAGCGATACCTTTCTGATATTAAAATAAATATTATACGACTAATGAAAAAAACCTGAATTCACTTGGTATTGTTTGACTTGTATCTTCCCATTGAGGTTTAAGACTGCAAATGATCAGTCTGTTATTGGCATATGTGCATACTGTGCGTATGCCTCGATATTACCTTAATTCACAAGCTATTTGTAAGCAATGATGGATAGTGGCTAGCAGTGGGAATCCTGGTTTAAAGAGTCAATCAAGTTTCAATATAATCGAATGAAAATTGGTCTGTATCATGTATGAAATGACTGAAGTTTTAAAAAAGGCAAAGAACACATACTAAGATATGAAACTTGGATGCCATGGTAGTATACTTCTGATGAAGTGTAATGTTAGATGAAACAGTTATTCATTGATTAGACTAATCTGTCGGGAAACGACATAAGTAGTATTCACTGGTGGTAGAGAAGATTTGTAACTCAGGTGGATGATTTTGATGGAGTTTTGTTCTCTGAGCTGGATGGTTTGGTCGTGGAGCTTTCATCGTTCTTCTGAACGACATCATCAGCACAAACTTCAGATAGAAGTCTGAGAACAAAACTCCATCAAAAGTATTCACCGGTATAATTGTATTGTATGCTACTTACATCTGTCAACATAAGTTTAGTCACCTATAATTTTATTTACAAATCAAATGTTTAGAATAGGCGAAAGCTATACAATTAGCAATTGAGAAAATAAAAACGGTAAGACTATAATTTATAAACGAGCTTTGGGCAACACCTAATAACTAAGATCAAATGAGGGTTAGAAATCAGTGTGTGAAGAATTAGCATTATGATTTACAGTTAATGATTAAGGTTACGAATTTGATGTATAGGTTTCATCACGAACTCTATTTAACTAAATGAATGAATGAATTTTGCGCCAAAATTCAAGACCTGCTAACGTAAATCTGATTGGTTCGTTCATAAATTATAGTTTCGCCAAAGAAAAACTACCGTTGTTGATATATAGATATATAGTGTAATCAACACCAACTTCTGATAACATATAACTTGTTGGGACCCGAGAAACTTAATGAATGGTAACCATTATTATACGTTTTACCATTCTTGAGTTATACCCAGTATATGGATTACTACCTCCCTCATTCACAGCCATATCTGGCTAATTCTTGTACAAATGTTGGTCGGTTTGATTGGTATATAAACTCAGTATGCTTGAAATATATAATGATTCATAACTCAGAGGCTGAGACTTGCGTTCTGGATTTAACTAACTGGGTTAGGCGGAAAGAAGGACCAATCAAGACTATAAGGTTGTTCTCACATGTTTTACGCGTCATTGATCCGATCGATAATTCGCTGCTAACTAATCAGTGCACAAGTTATAACATAACTAAATACGCATAGATTAGGCAATAGGACATAAATGAGTTCAAATAAAACTTTTAAATTATTTACTTCATTATTTAATGTATCCACAAATCAATTGGATTGTTATTCATAGAACAGTTGAAGATCTTTTAAAGTGTACATCTTAGACTTCTTTAAACTCTACAACTGTTGATATAATAATTGTTTCCATTCAATTTGTTAATCAATCTTTACTCCATCTCCTTTAATCTTTACGTTCATTATAAATGTTTCGTGACACTGATGAATTACATTATGATGTAATAATGAACTGTAACCATTATTTATAGATCTTTAAAGAATCATGTATCACTATACTGAATACTACTTATACCATTATTAGTAATCAGTAATGGCTAATAGTGGAATCCAGGACATGCGTTTCGTCCTATTTGAGACTCATCAACCGAATATATCTACATCTCAGAGTTGATGTTCACTCTGAGATTTGAACCTAGTACCGTTCGTTTCAAACACTATGGTGGTATCCACTTAGCTACTGAGTTCTGATAACCATCTGCTTTTGTAATGGGAACGTGGATGCACACTACTGAGGAGTCCCACAATAAGACGAAACGGCCGTCCAGTGCTTTCAGGTTTCCAAAGGTGGTGATCTAACATCAATTGGTTCATGGTCTCAATCAGAAAGTTTAAATCCACTTAGTTTTGTTTAACAATATTATCCTTGTAGAGACTGGACCCACTTTCTTTTTTAGTTTATTCAGTTAAAAATTCCTGACGTTTACAATTTTAGCTTAAATAAATTTTTTATAGACAGAGAACTGTTACCAAAGATTATCAATATTATTAGTATTGGGAGTTTGTGAAGATTACATGCTTTTTAAGCAAAGATGGATAGTGGCTAGTGGTGGAATCCAGTTTGACGCGCGTTTCGTCCTATTTGGGACTCGTTAGCTGAATTTACCTGCATATTAGAGTTGATTTTCACTCTGGAACTCAAACCTACTACCGTTCGCCTTAAACGTCATCGTGTTATCCATTTAGCTTTGTGAAGATGAATTGAATTTTTATAAATTAATTCCTTGAGTTCTAGTGAGAAGCCATGACCAGTGAAATTCATGAGTTTTTAGTGTAAACCAGCTACTTTCATTTAGATTTAAAGTGATTACGTAGTATCATGAGTTAGTCTATTTACGAATGTAAAAGATTGAATGGTGATTCAGTACTCTGAAAGTTAAACGCTTACCATGAGTTGAATTCTATCTCAAGTGGGGCAATGGATACATATCGATGAGGATGAAACAGTTATCCAATGCTTTCTCGTTTCCATTGGTTGTCTAACTAGAATCAGTGCATGATTTTAACAATAAGAAATTGAAGTTTGATCTTGATTATACACTTGAGATTAAGTTGAAATATTAATCTTATTCTTTTCGATATTTTGTATAAAATAGTAAAAGGGCGTATACTAAGGTTTATTGAAGCCTTAGCCATACGAAAATTCAAACCCCCTTTGTGTATTCAAAAACAGTTTGTTCTTACGTTAAACCTACCCTGGTAATATTGACTTACTATCCAGAGTGATTAGGTTTCGAATTGTGTCCACATTATTAATACTCTTATTACTGACAATACCCCTCATACTCTTATTTACATAAAGTGTGTTTTAATGATATGTTGGTTTTATAATGAAAGAATTATGAAGGGGATGATTCCAAAAATTAAGAAAGAACCTAATGTTTTTAACGTCATTGATGTTTATCATCAGAAACAGTTGATTATCTGAGATGATGAAGAAGATTTGTAGCTCAGCTGCATGATTCCGATGAGGTTTTGTTCTCTGAGATGTATGGTTTGATCAAGGAGCTTTCATCGTTTTTCTGAACAACATTATCAACACAAACTTCTACGTCAAGTTGATTATCTACTTACTTAGACATATAACTCTGAATAACAAATGAAAATAACACTAAGAATCACTGAAAGTCTACGGTCTATAATTTTTCATGGTTTAGTTGGAAATGAATTACCTTTAACAAATATAGGAAACCTCAACAATGCACATCCACAATCCCGCATCGATAAGGTTTGAATCCAGGATCTATCGGTTTCGCACGCGAACGCTTAACTACTAGACCACTGAGCCGGTATCCGATGGTGTTAGTGTCAACTTCAACTAATCCACGAAATTAGGCGAAACATCAACCATTTTCTTCAGTGAGTTACTATCTCACAACAGACCTGGTTGAACTCCACGCAAGTCCGGATCATGGATGCGCACTACTAAGGAGTTCCATAATAGAACGAAATGGCCATCCAGTGCTTCCAGGTGATCCAGCTTCAATTGAATCATGATCTTAATTATTGAAATTACTACGATATCCAGAAAACCCTTCTAATACAAATATAGGAAAGTTTAGAATTGTACTATAACCAATTTCACAGACATACTTAGTCAAAGTTAATTTAATTCATTTCATTAGATTATGAAGACTAGATTCCATGTAAAGAGATAAAAGACAGATTGACAGGTATTGAAAAATTATTGAAAATCAAAGAACAATGAACAGATTTCCTATCCTAGTACAAGATTCTTCAATGATCTCCAGTCATGATCTCATCTGGAGCCAAGTCAAAGATATTTAGGTGTTACAGTGATCACATTTTTTTATTACCTTTCGACTATTGAGTTTCAAATCCAATTGTCTAAAGTTCTATTTTTAGTCAATTTGTTGTACAACACTACCGATAGTCAATACGATCGCTAGTGACTATTTTCCATTTCCCAGATGACATCGTTTTGTAAACTATTTGTGAATTAAAATTAGTATTGCAAAAAGAAACAGAAAAATATTAAATAGATGAAGTATGAAAGTAATCAATTCAGATCTCTAAAGTAGAAATAAGCAAACACCTTTTATAATCAATGGATTACGTTAAAGCGGATATTATTACATCAAGTAGACTGAACACAAAATGCTTTAATTACCATATAACTTGTATTATTTATAAAATTGCCCCCAAATGCCCTGGTACGACCGAGAGTGAGGGGAGTCCGCTCTCCCTCTTCAAATGCTCTCACATGGCCATGGTCAGGGAAGTCCTACTCACTGCCTTCTCGTGGCAGGGGTGTCGTTTACGGAAATGAGAGGACGAAAACCGAATGTCCGGCGCTTTAACCGGACTCCAAAGCAATGGTGCACATGGGCTCCAGTATCCTGGAAGAACAAATGGCGTATGAACCAATTGTTGGTCACCGGCTTCCATGAGACTACATTTCCTTATGATGCTCCACTTCCTTGTGGATCAGACCTTCAGTTCGAAGGCTCGGGGAGTGGCCCCCTAAGAAAACCATCTGCTTCGGTCTGGGTACCCGGGCCGTATCACAGCCCTCACACAAATCGAATGAAATTTGTGTGGTGCATATGTATTTGGTGCCTCTTTTTTTATTTATAAAATTAAGACTTTAATTTATGAATGACCTTTGAGTGACGTTAAAGAGACCTTGAGAATGTCCACCTACATGCTATAGCTAAATAAGGGTTAGGAACCAGTGTGAGGAATTAGATTTAAGGTTTTCATCACGAACTGACATCAATTATAATGCCAAATGAATGAATTTCACGGCAAAATTCAAGACCTGTTATCTTAAATCTGATTGCTTTGTCCATAAATTATAGTTTCACCGTTTGTGTCCATGAAATGAGATTTGAATTTCAATTTACTGAAGTTCATATTATAAAAATGTTTCTTTAGAAATTTAATTTAACTCTAAAAGGGGGCTTTTATCAGACTGTTACATTTATTGTATGTTAATGATGAATCTAATTTACTTATTGTTGTATACTTAATGAATCCATCTGAATTGTTGTTCACATTACAAGTGGAGCTAATCCATGTCAGGTAGAGACAGGTATCTACCTCAGTACAATGGAAGATGGTCGCGTAATTTCGTGAATTGTTTAACGTTAGACATTATCACCTTTGGATGCCGTCTGGCTCAGTGATCTAGAGGTTAAGCATTCGTGCACGAGACCGAAGGTCTTGGGTTAATATCATTCGTATCACTTTCTCCTAACGTCATATCCATAAAATTTAGACAACAAGTATTTCCAAGAAGATTTTGAGTAGTATATGAAATTATCTATAACGTTATATAAGATCCGAATAGTCAATGATCTACATTCGATTGGATGAGTCTCTAGATTAATAATTATGTGATGTCCAAATGGAGAAAATGATTGTAAAGAGTGAAAATTTTCTAAATTTGATTATTTTTTAGTCTATTTGAAATCTGTTTAACAATAGAATCCAGGAATCACCTTACGACCACTTTTAGGACCCATCGACTGGAAATACCTGTATCCCGATATTGATGTTTACACTGGAATTCTAACCTAGTACTATGCACTTTAAAGTTCAACACATTATCCATTAGGTTATTAAGTACAACTACTTACTGACTTGTGTAACTAGTATTAATTTTATTTATAATAGTCTGTATTTTACTTTCTTTGGTATTAGAGATTGGAATTAGTCAGTCTCCGCTGGCATACGGCGATCCCAAATAGATTATCTTAACATGTCCATATTGTAACAGGCTTTAAAAATACACAAATTTCACCTAGTAGTGGAATTCAGGATACATATCTATTGCTATTTGAGATTCGTCAGCTGGATGCACCTAAACTGTAGTATTATTGATGTTTACAGTAAGATTCGAAGTTTATAACTATCTTCCCAATGTTCAACTCATTATCCACTAAGCTACATTATAACCAATCATATATTTTTAAAAAGTACGAAGTTGTTTTTAAAGCTTTGTATTTCTTCATTATTGATATTTGTAAGGATTGGTTCAAATTAAATCTAGTCTTTGTCAAAAGTTAATATCGAATGGGAAATTATTGAAAACCAAGATGCAATTAACGTTAGTTGATATTGTCCCATATAACAGAATGCCTAAAGTTAGTACTTATATCAACTCTAACAATCAGGTGATTGTGATAACAACTGTAAGTTCTCAGTTCCATCCATGGTAAGAGTAGACTATGAATTACTAAAAATAATTTCTCAAGACTAGAATAAACAGCTATACAATACTGTCTTATTTCCAATAATTATCTATGATATGAATTATGAATTCAGAAATATAATCACTCTTAGACTGGAGCTCCTGGGTTCGAATCTTGTGAGCTGGATTATGAATACGTATTCCTCAGGAGTCCCATACCAGGACAAAATGCCCTTCTAATGCTTCTAGGTTTTCAATAGTGGTCTAACATCAATCGATTCATGATTTCAATAAAAAACTTAACAGTCTCTACAGCCTTATACTTTAAAAAATTGTTTGACAATAACCATAAGGTGTGATAAATCCAACAGAAAATTCTTATAGACATTTCTATCAATGGAAGAGGAAATCCTACAGTTATGAAATAGATTACACTTTACAGTTATTATGAATATAAACTAGTTTCTCTGGATGATAATGGAACGTCAGTTACTATTTAGTGAATGAAAATAAAGTTTATTCTTTAAATACTGGGCATCAATTAATATAATCTTTACTAGACCTCCAACTGCCCTGGTACGGCCGAGAGTGGGGTGGACCCGCCCTCCCTCTTCAAATGCTCTCACATGGCCACGCGTATATAGCCTCTGTCAGGGAAGTCCTACTCACTGCCTTCTCATGACGGGGTGTTGTTTACGAAAATGAGAGGATGAAAAGCGAATGTCCGACAATCTAACCGGATTCAAAACCAATGGTGCACATGGGCTCCAGTATCCTGGAAGAACAAATGGCGTATGAACCAATTGTTGGTCACCGGCTTCCATGAGACTACATTTCCTTATGATGCTCCACTTCCTTGTGGATCAGACCTTCAGTTCGAAGGCTCGGGGAGTGGCCCCCTAAGAAAACCATCTGCTTCGGTCTGGGTACCCGGGTCGTATCACAGCCCGCATACACAAATATGGTGTGGTGCATATATATTTGGTGCCCTCTTGTACCAATATTTATGTGTTCAAATAAATAAATAATAAAGACTCTAATATTAATTGAATTTTTAATGACTACGTCGCAGAGTAAGTCACTAGTCTAAGTAACTGGACATCATAATGTAACTTTTTGGACGTAAGTGCTATGTAATCCCTAACCGGGGGGAAGGGATTTAGTTTCTAGATTGTATCTATCATGCAATTATATCTATGACTTTTACAGAACTAAATGTATATCATGCGAGTTTCACTTACATATGGTCGTCATCAATTGAATTACCACATTTTTATTCAAAAAAAGAAACAATATTTAAAAAGAAAAGAAAAGAAAAGAAAAGAAAAAAAATCAAACTTACCTTCTTCAGTTCTAGTTTTATTCATCATCATCATATAAAACACAATGAAAATTTCACAGGAATAAATAAAGAAATGAAATAAATTTCCTCAATATTGTTAGCTTATACAAAATAAGTGAACACAAGAAGTAAAGTTGATTATTTTGGTAATATGTAGGGTTTTTTTGTATTTTAATCACCCCCTAACCCCCCCTCACAACAAACCCCGCAATCTATAACAAATCTGTATGTATAAATTAACGAAATAATTTAACCAATCAAATCTCTTAAAAATCAACATTCACTATTGAAGAGCGTCATTTAATTCTGATTGGTTGAAAGATAGAAAAATAAGAAATAATATAGACAAAGCAACAAAAACAAAAACAACAACAACAGGAGCAGCAGTAGCAGCAGAAGTAAAAAGGAGAGAAGGGAAGAATTCAATTGAATTAATAATAGATGTTACTATCCTACCTTTCAGATGAAAATAACTAATATATGTGTATATGATGTGATGTTGTTTATGAAAGAAAAGACAATTTAGATGTAATTGTTCCCCATTTTTAATTTAAGTTCAGAGTTAATGCTCTTGTTTCGTCAATAGAATTATATTTGAGGGAAAGAAATGTTTGTGATGATGATAATGATGATGATGATGACTACATCTAAAATGAATGAAAGTAATATAGAAAGAATGAAAGAAAGAAAGAGTAATTTTGGACTCACAAACACATACACACACATACGCACGCACACACACACACATCCATGTTCACACTTCTATATGGTCTGAATAATTAAGTTGTTTCTAGCTTACCTAGAACTTTCTTACAGATCAATATTAATGATAAGAGAGCTAAATAGAACATTTCAATCATCCTTATATTCTATTCATATTTTAGTTAGATGAGTTATTTTATTTTCAATATTTTAATCATTAACATAACTAGATCTTTCAGTGAGCAGGATACTTTAGATCAAAGAGTCGGTTCATATGGTTCACTTTCATAAAATGACACTGATAAGATTCGTCTCATTCTGGAATTGATTAACTTCCAGGAAATCCATCTCTATTAGTTAGTCAACTGATGTGATCAGAATTATCATTATTTAGTTATATTAGTAATGTGAAGATAAGAGTTTAGTTATGAGTAGAATAGTATCGTTAGTTCTTCTCAGTTATATATCACTGTTGTAAAATTCGGGAAACTTTTAGATCTTTTTTTCCATTTAGGTTAGAAAAAATTTTTATGATCAGAATAGGGTTTTCTGTGGAGATTGTAGTAATTTTAATAGTTGAATTTATGAGTTGATCTAAGTTAGACGACGGTAAAAAAACCTGAAATCGCTGGACGGCCGTCTCTTTTTGGTATGGGACTCCTCTTCCTCCTCCTCCTCCTCCTCCTCCACGATCTCTCGAGCGGACTCGAACCCAGGACCTTCGATGTCGTGCTCAAACGCTTAACCACTAAACCACTGAGCCAGAATCCAATGCTTCCAGATTTTTCATGATGGTCTAGCTTACATCGACACATGATTCAACCATTTTAAAAATCTTGTTCAGTACATAACTTCTGACTATAAGTCATCATTTTATTGAAGTGATGTATTTACTTTAGAGAAGATTGCATTCAAACCTTCTTCATTATCGTCTTCGTAAAATAGGGTGATATCAACCATTAATTCTCTGAGACTTATTGAAATTTTATAATTACTGGAATAAACATGTTAACTTTCTCGAGATAAGAGGTTATTTATACAGATTTATATCCCCCCACTACTGATTTTACAGAGTACAAATAGCCTTTATTGGGAAACATGGGTCCTGAACTAATTGCTATGAAATTATTATTTTTGTAATAAATTCTTAGCAATATTCCCTTGTGACTGGCAATGGAAATCATGACAACCGTAAAATATGAGGGATTACACAGAATTTCATACCTATCGAACAAGTTATTGGATTTTTGAACATAATAGCTTAGTGATAAACGAATTAACATTCAAAAAAATGTAAATGTTGAGTCTGAATTTCACTGTAAACACCAAATGAGGAATACTGATATATTTAGGTGGTAAATACCAATTAGAGTTAAACACACATGCATATACATTCCACTAGTAGGTATAATTCAGTGTTAATAAGTATTCACACGAATATAATAAAAGTCCCACTAATAAAAATGATTTTATAGTTGAATTCATTAGTCGATTAAAGCTAAACCATCATTGAAGATTGGAAGCATTGGATGGCCATTTTGTCTTCGTATCGGACTCCTAAGGAGTGTGCATCTATGATCCCGGACTAAGGGACTCGAACCTAGAATGTCGGCTCAGTGATCTAGAAGTTAGGCGTTCGTGTGCGAAACTGACGGTCTTTGGTGCGAGATCGTTCATGTACATTCCCCAGGAGTCCCATATTAGAACAAGACAACCTTTCAATGCCTTCAGATTTTTCAATGGTAGTCTAGCTTAAATCAATTCATGAATTCAACTGTCAAAATACTACAATCTCCACAAACCCCCCATTCTGATAATTCATTCGTCATTTTGAATTATGTCTGTGTTATCATCATGGGTTTATGAAGGTTTTTGAAATTTATCGAGAATACTAATTGATTTAAGCTAGATAATCATTGAAAACCTGAAAGCACTTGATAGCTATTTCGTTCTAGTATAGGGCTCCTCACCAGGAATCAGAATCTGAACTTTCTTTCTCGCAAGCGAGCTTTTAACCAGTATTTAATGGTATACAATCCTAACTTCAATTCATCCGTGAAATGAAGTGACTATCTTTCATTGTCTTCAATGGGTAACTTCCTCGCATCTGATACATTTGGACGCCACTAGTAATGGCTTCTTACTAGAGCTTCAAAGATTTCCTCTCTAAGTTAGTCACCAGTTAGTACATAAGAATTATCAGTTTAGGTTTGTATAGATTATTAACTGACGTGAAATTCACATCCATAGTGTTCAATGAAGTCGATTTTTTCAAATGATTGATTGTTTTGGGTTTTTATCATCTGTGTCATTCTAGTGCTCCATATACAATCACTTTGTATTTTAAGAACGAAATAAAGTGCTCATGAGTTAAGTTTGATGAACAGAGAGAGTGATTTGGCTTAGTGAAACTTGTTGCGAGGTCAATATTGAATGTTCAGATCAATTGTCACAAAATAAAAGACATCGATCAGCATTTCATGATTGAATAACGTTGAGGGACCGAGGTCAAATTAATTCAAGGTGATAAATATTTAATTAAAATGAGTTCAATCAACTATTTAATCACGTTCATAACTAATAGTTCATGCATTTATCGGGTAGTCAGTCATTCAGAAACAATGTAGAACTTTGTACGTACGTACGTACATCAGTTCAGGTTGTCATATCACATTACCACAAAGATACAATTGTCGATTCAAATCCCACAGCGGTAGATGTAGTAAGAATATAGGCAGTAATCGAAAAGATTAGGGTTTGAAGATGTTATTCAAAGAATATAATCCAGTGAAACAAATTTGGAAAGAGAAAAAAGGGACAAGAAGAATTCAGAAGATTACAATTTGGACGAACACAAAGAGTGGATGCATTTGAGCCATTGCAAACGATTTTGAGCCATGTCATTCAACGTCTCTAACCATCGGTTGCTATCATCTCGCGAACCCCAACCAGGTAGTCTACACTTACCAACATGGCTCAATCCACTTGTCAGTGACTTCATGGATTTTTTCCATGTTTTGGTTTGGCCACCCCTAGCTTTCTTCCAACCTACTCCTACACCGTAAAACATCGCACATCGAGGCACTCTGTCGTTGGGCATAAGTAACACGTGTCCCAGCCAACTGATGAAGTTTCATTACTTCATCAATTGACTTGCCATCCTTACTTAGTACGCGTATCCTAACAATTGCATTACTTACTCGGTGATCCAAGGATATAGGAGCAATGCTTCGAAGACATCTATGATCGAATACTAGTAGTATACTCAATCGTTTAACCAGTTATTTTATACTGTTATCAATAGTTTATCAATTATTTCATCCATTTTATTAATTTTATGAAAGTAATTGGGTTTTTATAAATTGCAGTTCATCGCTCTTTAAAGAAGAAAAACAAAAACAGTAATCCAGAGTCTCTAACATGATTATCGAAAAGATTGGACTATAACGATTTAATTGTTGGGATGGAAGTTTGAGTTGTTAATTAACTCCTGTTTCAACATGAACAGTATTCAGTAGTATGGGTATGCATTTATTCATATTCGCAATTCTAATTAACCTAAAAAAGATATTCCTGGCAAGACTTTATTTTAGCAAGTTTCTCTTCTAAGAAATAGGATTGCTAACCCTATCTCCAACCGTTCTCCTTTATCCGTGTTTGAGACTGACAGTAAGTCCAGAACGGCTTCAGGTGGAGTTATAATTATATGTTTACACATGATACTCCAGATTCTCCTAACAAACACCATCAGAAATAACCTACCATAATAGACAACAGACCAGATGTTAGCTCAGCAGCAAACTAAGAAGAGACTCTGTAGATCTATAGATTGCACTATTCATGAGCCATTAGACTACATCAAAAATCAAACCCTAACTTGGAATCCTCGTGGTGAAACGAAAATGGGTGGACCAAAGAATATATGGTTCTGTAAATCGGAGGTAGATATCACAACCGTGAATAGTACACAGTAACATCTATAAAAAGAGGTCATGACAGAATTGTATGGCGATGCCTGATCGATGGCCAATGCCTCAAGTGAGGTAACAGGCGTTAGTAAGTAAATGAACACATTGGCCTCTTAAGGAAACTTCAGGGAACTATTCCTTTGATGTTGCTAAATTATACTTAATATGCTGTCCTGTGAGTTCGATGGTTTAATGCATTTGAGAAAAAAATCTCATCATTAAATAAATTAACCTTAAAGTAATTTGAAGACAATGGTGTACGGTGGCGCAACTTCGTGGATTGGTTGAAGTTAGACATTAACACCGTTGGATACCAGCCGGCTCAGTGGTCTAGTGGTTAAGTGCTCGCGCGCGAAGCCAGTAGGTCCTGGGTTCGAGCCCGCGTGTGCGGGATCGTGGGTGCGCACTGCTGAGGAGTCCCATACTAGGACGAAACGGCCGTCCAGTGCTTCCAGGTTTTCAATGGTGGTCGAGCTTCAACTGACTCATGATTTCAATCTGTGAAATATTAAATGAATTAAAACTTCACCTTATTGCATAAGCTAATGGTTATCTGGATTCAGTGGATAAGTGGATGGAAGTTTTAATTGCGTAACCAATTATATGTCATTTAATAATCATAACTCATTTTAGTTACTACTCTACATGAGGTTGAATTTAGAATTTTCTAGTTTTTTTTACAACTAATACAATATTTTAATAGTTGAGATCATGACTCAATCGAAGCTAGACCACTATGGGAAACCTGGAAGCATTGAATGGCCGTTTTGTCCTACTGTAGAACTCCTCAATAATGCGTATCCACGATCCCGCCTCGTGAGGTTCGAACTAAGTACCTACCAGTCTCGTGCGTGAACGCTTAACCTCTTAACCAAAGGTAGTCACACAATAGGACGAACCGACTGTCCAGTACTTTTAGGCTTTACATGATGGTCTAGCTTCGATTGACTCATGATCTCAACTACTAAAATTACTATAATATTCACAAAATCTTTTCTGATGTTAATACAATATTATTCAGCTACATGATAAATATGATCTAACTTAAGTCGTTTTGTATTCTGGTGGAACACCGTGAAATATCAGCTTCACATCAGATGAAACTAAACAATAGTTTACCATTTAACATTTTGTTGCTAATTGAAATGGAGTTATTAAATATACGTAAATCAGTAAATATAAACTTAGCTAACTAAAAAGTTGAATTCATAAAAATCTGGAAGCATTGGACTACTTGGTGGAGTTTTGTTCTCTGAGCTGGATGGTTTGGTCGTGGAGCTTTCATCGTTCTTCTGAACGACATCATCAGCACAAACTTCACATAGAAGTAGAGGTCTTCTATCTGAAGTTTGTGCTGATGATGTCGTTCAGAAGAACGATGAAAGCTCCACGACCAAACCATCCAGCTCAGAGAACAAAACTCCACCAAAATCATCCACCTGAGCTACAAATCTTCTCCACCATCGCATTGGACTACTATTTCGTTCATTTCAGAAAATGAATTAAGGGTTGCGTAAGATCACAGATTCATTGAAGTTAGATAATAACATTGTTGGATGCCATCTCAATAGTCTAGAGGTTAAGTGTTTACATGTAAAACTGAAGGTTGTAGGTTCTAATCCTTCGTGCGGAATCGTAGATTCCCATTACTCAGGAGTCCTACGTGGTCTAGCTTAAATCAACTCATGAATTCAACCATTTCCATTACTATAATCTTCACAAATCTTCATTCTGATCACTGAGAAATATTAAGCCAATTATAAAATCCTTAAAGAATCCCAAATGCCCTATTCCCTTTTTTTACTTATTTTAAATGTTGTTTTTTTTATTTTATCCAACTATTATCATTTCGTGATATGTATATTTTATATTGCTCTGTTTCAATGCAAATTATTATTGAGTAGGTTATTTGATTAAATGAATGGTTGGATAAACTTTCTTTGATCTAAAGATGTTGTTTTTTCCTTCTTCTTCTTCTTCTTCTTCTTCTTCTTCTTCCTCGTCTTCTTCTTCCCTTTCTTCTTTTTTTCTTTTTCTTCTTCTTTTACATAATGAATTATGACAAAATTATGGATAGAATTCTTATTTCTGTCTCTTTTTTTTATTGTCATCAGGATGGTAAGACAGTGAACTAGGTAACAAATAAGGAAACTAAAGTGAAACAGATAGATAGATAGTGATGGAGAGAGAGAGAGGGGGGATGGAGAGAGATAGAAAAGGAAGTAGGAAACAATTAATGTAAAGTCTATTAGAGTTCAATGCCTTTGTAGATATGACACATTTATACATGTACATAATTATGTATGATACATGTGTATACACTTATAGGCATATTGATAACACATGCTTACTAGACATAGATATATGGTAGAAATGCTCAAAAATTGTAGGTTTTGTAGGGATAATGTTAATGTATGCATATGTATGTGTGTGTGTGTGCGCGTTCATATTATCACGGTATAATCGAATAACATGATGAAAAACTTATTTATGAATCGGAATATAATACAAAATAGACTTATATTAGATAAAATGAGAAAATTATTTAGAGTTAATGAACTTAGAATAAGTTAATTTATCAAGAATTTCAATCGTTGAAATCATGAATCAATTGAAGTTAGACCACTATGGAATACCTGGAAGCACTGGATGGCCGTTTTGTCCTACTGTGAGACTTCTTAGAAATACGAATCTACAGTCTCACCTAGCGAGATTCGAACCGAGGACCTGTCAGTCTCGCGTGCGAGTGCTTAACCATTAGACCGCTGAGACTGATGAGTTCTAGGTTCGAATCTCGCGGGGGGGCGGGATCATGGATGCGCACTGTTCAGGAGACCCAAATTAGGACGGAACGGCCGTCCAGTGCTTCTAGGTTTTCCATGGTGGTTCAGCTTCGATTGACTCATGATTTCAACTATTGAAATTACTAAAACCTCCACAAACCCCTCCTGATAATTCTTGATAATTAGATGGCTATTTTGTCCTTGTATGGGACTTTTCAATGTCAGTGAGTATACATGATCTCGGACTAAAGGGACTCGAACCCATGAACTTCAGTTTCTTATGTCAACGTTTAACCTCTAAACCACTGATATGGTATCCAACAGTGTTAATGTCTAACTTTAACCAATCCACGATATTGCACTACTGTTCACTATGGTCTTCAGTGAGTTATTGCCTCACAACAGACGACTGTATTATATATTAGCCTTATATGTTACTATGTCACTATCAGTAATTTATTCTAGAATGGTTATTTATCTATTAGATTCCTTATAAAACAAACATTGAAATATATAAATTGCATGTATCATTTACACTAAAACAAAGGGGTATTAGAAGACTGTTAAATTTCAAATTAATTGGAAATGTAAATTACTCAGTAGTTTAAAAGTATTGTACTAATCTCATATAATAAAACTTGTGAGATCATAGCATTGTACTATTGAGAAGTCTCCAAATTTAAAATCAAATAAGTCCTCACAATCACTTGGTATTGTTTATTTGAATCTTCCCATTAATCTTTAGGAATGCAATTGAATAGTTTCTTACTACCATATGTACATACTGTGCTTAGTGTCTCGATATTGCCTTGATTCAAAAGCATTCTAAGCAAAGTTGGATAGTGGCTAGTAGTGGAATCCAGAATGCTCGTTACGTCCTATTTCAGGACTCGTCAACTAGATGTACCTGCATCCCAGAGTTGGTGATCACTCTAAGACTTGAACCCAGTACCATTCACTTCAAACGCCATCTCTTAGTAGCTAAATGGATAACTTGATGGCGTTTAAAGCGAACGGCATTGGGTTCGAGTCCCATAGTGAACATCAACTCTGAGATGCAAGTATATCCATCTAACAAGTCTTAAGTAGGACGAAACACGGGTCCTGGGTTCCACTACTAGCCACTATCCATCTTTGCTTATCATTTCCACAATCTTCTTAACTTTTAAAATGAATTTGAAAAGTTCTACATGAAAGTCTTGACTAGTTGAAAGTCGCTTATGCCATTAATAAGACAATCATCATCAATTACATTAAATGAATGTCATTGTATTTCATAAAATTGTGTTAGAATTAGTGATTTATAGTAATTTGATTATAATTCAAAGTACTATGTTACTAGTGCATACATTTTACTAATCTCAGATAAAGATGAAATACGTGTCTAATCTTCCCTAGTTTTAAATAGTATTGGCTCATTTACAATTGATTGATCACTAGGTGATGACCAATGTCATGGATGTCAGGTCCTTTTTAGTGCAGATTGAATCCTATCAACCAAGTTGCAATGTGGCCACGAATCTAGGTGATTTGACACTGTGTGCACTATGTTGAGATTAGATGGTGGTTGAAGGTAGTCAACAGGAAACCCTGGACCTAGGTTTTGTGTTAATTGCCACTTGTCAGCAAGATGTACCTGTAATCTTAGGGGAACTGATGCTCCTTGACGGACTCGATTCTGTATCACCCTGCTTCACAGTCAGAGACATTACCAATGAGCTATCCAGTCCGTGACTGACCTCTTGTAGGACTGAGATGTATTTATAATTGACTGATTAATGAGTGATGATCAGTGTCATGAATGTCAGGTCCTTCTTAATGAACATCGGATTTTATCGACCACCATCTTATCTTATGAATAATATCAACTACTGATAGACAAAGTGTTCATCAATGATGTAAGTGTTGTTACATCCTCTTGAACAAAATGAATTCCTCATAAATTCAACCATTTTAATGATAGAATTCACTTTCAATGTTATTAATTCCTCATACTATTTCATCAGTGTTACATCTCATATAGCGTGTAAGAATATTTGAACTAGAAAAGAAGAGATCTTGCTTTCTTAATTAGTTATCCTATTTTAACAATATCAGTCCATTTAAAAAGTGATATGCATCAATAATTCTGTTTCATCACTAAATATACATTAACTATGTTATTTAATAGAGCATAATCGATTAATCAGGAGGCAATTCAACATTTTAATCACACGAAACATGTCAATTTAAAACTTTCCTCTATCATAGTCTCCTAGATGAGTTGGTTAAATCTATCCAAATGAATTATATACTTGCAATTGTTTGTCTATGATAAGAATGTATTCATACTTCAAGCTAACTGGCTATTGACTAGTGACTATTGTGACGTTTGTCTAATCCTTGTTGATGTTGTTAGAATTTCATCGATTAGGTAATAATATGATCATAGTTCTAAGTGATTCAATACAGCGCAGTTTTTTTTTGTTCTTGTTTTTGTTGGTTTGTTTTAAATGGTTAGGTGGAGGTGAAGGAGACCTTAAACTTAATTTTTGTGATAGATTTAACTCGTCAGTAAGTCGACTCTGTAATCTTTGAAGGATTGATATTCCCTGTATGATTCGAACCCACATAAATTTTTGTTATAGTCAGTGATTTATCAGTATAAAGATTTCGGTCTTGTAGGAGGTTAGTCATATTTCTGAATAGTCCACTGATAACATGTTATAAGGTGAATCAGTTTCTTTAATACTGGAAACAGTCTATACTAACAAGTATTCACTAATATGAAGCTTTAGTCAAGTGGAAATTTCTTTTGAACACCTTACAAATCTACTATTCAAAAATAGAAATTGCCGGTAATTTTATCATGTTTGTTTGAGTTATACAGATTATTTTCATACTCACAAACTAAATCTACACTAAGATTTAGTGTTAAGCTATCAAGAAGATTTGAACTTTGCAAGTGATCTGACTCTTCTATCTCATACACACCACCAAATACAAATGAAGACAAGTAGTGTAGCAGAAGCCTATGTATCAGTAGGACTCAACATACACAAGGAAAAAAGAAAAGCTCCTTAAACACAACACGGAAAATATCAACCCAATTACAATTGATGGAAAAGCTCTGGAAAAAAAGTGGAAACTTCCACTTATCTGTGCAGCATCATCCATGAAAGTGGCGGATCTGATGCAGACATAAAGGCGAGGATTGGCAAAGCAAGGACAACATTCCTACAATTGAAGAATTTATGGAATTCAAAACAACTTTCAGCCAATATCAAAGTCACAATCTTCAATACGAATGTCAAGACAGTTCTACTGTATGGAGCTGAAACTTAGAGAACTATTACGGTTATCGTCAAAAAGATAAAAGTATTTACCAACAGTTGTCTACGTAAGATGCTGAATATCCGTTGACCGGATATCATCAGCAACAGTCTTCAGTGGGAAAGAACAAAGAAGCTTCTATCTGAAGAGGAAATTAGGAAAAGACTCTGGAAGAGGATAAGGCATACATTAAAGAAACAATCAAACAGCAAACAGTAACTTGGAATTCTCAAGGGAAACGGAAAGGAGAAATGCCGAAGAACACACTACGTCGGGAAATGGAAGCAGATATGGAAAAGATGATTAATAACCGGATTAACCAGGATGAGGAATGCTGATGGGCAGCGTATTCTCCTCCATGAAGGGTAATCATACTCTAGGATATCAATATATTTCATTGAGTGTGTTGTTGTTAGATTACTAAACATACTGATTTGAATTTACATTATCCTAAGGCTGGATATAATTAACCTTAAATACTATCAGCATGAATTTAATGTAATTTAAGCGAAAAAATTTCTAAATCATAATATGTGACTATAGAGAATAGTCTGGAATTAATTCACACATGAATTATGAACTTGTCTATGAGTAGTATATATATATAGGAGGGGGGAGAAAGGTTAAAATGGGAGTGGTCTACATGATTCACTCAACAGGCCCTCAAACTAACAACAAATCAATGCATTGACTTTCATTTATTTTGTTGTCACCTTAATAACAAACTACACATATATACGTACATATGCATAGTAGATAGAATATACTACTCATAATTACATCATTCAATGAATTATCTATCAACAAAAAGAAAAAAACTAACCCCAATTAAATTTGATCCATATCATGGATACACATAACAATGAGTTCAATGTTATCTTGTATGTAATAGGTGTTAGTAATATGTGCGTGTACACGTGTTCATATTTACTATTGAAAGTAGAAATTGTAATAAATAAAAGAAAAGAAATGAGTTAAACAGGGTTACGATTAGAAAAAAAAAATAATAAAGAAGATAATTAGATCTAATTAACTCATTGGAAAAATCCTGATCATTTCTAACCCGAGAGAAAGAGAAAGGGGGAGAGAGAGGGAGAGAGGGGGGAGAGAGAGAGGGAGAGAGGGGGGAGAGAGAGAGGAAGAGAGAGGGAGGGAAGAGGGAGTGCTAAAACAACAGCGGTATACACGGAATAGGATTAGTTCTTTTTATTTATTCAAATAATAACACGCAATAATAAGAATGGTTGAATGATTATTTTCCATAGGTGAAAATCTGAATTAAATTAATTACCCTATAGGGAATTTATTGATTAAAAATAAAATAAATTTATATTATTGTGTTATGATATGACTGGTAAAATTGTATGTTATAAACATATTGAATAGTAATATGCACTAAAATTACTTACTTACTCCTGTTACCCTTCGTCGAAGAGCATAGGCTGACCAGTCAGTCAGTCAGTAACAACGTAGAACTTCGTACGTACGTACATCAGTTCGAGTTGCCACACCACATTAGCACAGAGATGCAGTGATCGATTCAAATCCCATAGTGGTAGAGGTAGTAAGAGTATAAGCAGTAATCGGGAAGATTAGTGTTTGGAGATGTTACTTAAAGAGTATAATCCAGTGAAATAAATTTGAAAAGAGAAAAAAAAGTGACAAGGAGGAATAAGGAGACCAAAATTTGGGAGAACACAAAGAGTGTATGCACCTGCGCCATTGCCCACCAGTATTCTACATCGAACTCTGTCCTAGGTAATCCTTTCCAAGTGTTTGCAGTTCCTATTCATCCTTTTCATGTCTGTTTCTAATTCTCAGTGCAATGTATTCTTTGGTCCTCCTCTTCTTAGTTTCCCTTTAGAATTGCAAGTTAACGATTGCTTTGTGATGCAATTTGATAATTTTTGTAATATATATTCTATCCGCTTCCAGAGTTTTTTCCTAATATCAGTAAACACTGGACTACTGTTTCACTCTAATGTGTATGTCTCCAAAAGAAACCACCTATGACTTTTGAATTAGTCAATGAACATAACGTTTATTGATCAGAACTTTTTTTTTAATTTAAACTCATCTAGTGGTATTCACTGGTGTGTTGTTTTGATTTTCCACTTCTCTGACGGTAAAATTCATGATGTCACAATTATGACCTAGATGAGTTTATTGATTAAAATGTGTTTAATCCAGATTATGCCATTTGTAACAGAATTTTTATATAATCAGTTTATATAGTAGACTTGGTTCATGATACCTACAGTTGTGTTTATCATTACTGTTAACTAATAAACTGTACAGAACACATACAATATTCTATATATATACGAGTTTTTAGTGAATTACCTAAAGCTGAGTTATAAGTGAAAACCATGGAGGATTAGGAAGTTGTTTTATTTTAGTACAAGACATTTGAACAACACATATATTCAACTCATCAACAGAGATATAACGTAGGACGTTTAGATTTGTTAACTGGTCTGTTCATATATTTCCAACTTCAGTCGATCTGTAGTTTAGCTCACTATTACTCAGTATCGTTACTGAGTAATTGTCTTAATTCTGACATGATTTAAAGTTTTTCAAAATTATGGATGATAACACGATGTCATTTGAAGCGAACGTTATTGGGTTCGAGTTTCAGAGTGAATATCAACTCCGAGATGTAGGTACATCCGGCTGACGCGTCCTAAATAAAATAGAACATACATCCTGGATGTAACTGTTAGCCGCCACCCATTTTTACTTATAAAAGATTATAAATTCAAGAGTTTTCCTATGGTAATCACATGTATACAACTACATAGTGAGAGGACTAGCATCTTCTGATATTTTTCCATTAATCAGTGATGAATACGATTGTGGGAAGATATTTTAATCTCCATCCATTGACCAGATATCATAAACAACAGCCTACTGTGGGAGAGAACAAACAAGTTTCCAGTTGAAGAGGAAATTAGGAAAAGACGATGGAAATTGATAGGACATACATTCAGGGAATCATCAAACTGCATCACAAAGCATGCGTTAACTTGGAATTCCGAAGGGAAACTAAAAAGAGGAAGGCCAAAGAACACATTACGTCGGGAAGTAAAACCAGATGTGAAAAGGATGAATAACAACTAGAAAGAACTGGAAGGGATTATCCAAGACAGATTTGGATGGAGAGTGCTAGTGGATGGCCTATGCTCCTCCACGAGGAGTAACAGGAGTAAGTAAGTAGTTCTAATTTCCAGATATTTGTTCTTATATTTAGTGATGATGTAATAATTATCTAGCTAACTGTTAAGGACTACCTTATAAGTTATCAAAAACACTCTCTATTGTATAATAAGTAATCATAAAAGCTGACCTTGACAATATTCAAAAGTTATCCTGCTAATAGACAGTTACTTTCAATGATTTACTGATTAGTACCATTTACTACTTCAAAAACCTGTGATTTGATCTATAGAAGTTGAAATAAATTAGAATACCAATAGTGAATGAATGAACTATGCTTTGTAAGAAAATCATTTCGTGGACAACCTCTTTTATGTGTATATCCATCTAGTATTGGTTCTTGTATACATATATATATTGTGTGTGTGTGAGAGAGTATCTATGACAAAAGGACAGTTAATTAACGAATAAGTTTCTAGTAATTTGAAATAACCCCTAGGGTGTGTTTAGTTGTGCATTCTATATATATATATATATATATATATATATATATATATATATATATATATATATATATATATATATATATATATATATATAATATATATATATATATATATATATGCACAACAACCTATTTTATAATTAGAGACTAGGAACCAAGTGAAGCGTAAGAAAATAAGGAGAAAAAAACGAAACAAATCTCTCTGTTATTTATTTAAATCAATATTTGTTTCATTCATTAATTTCTAACAAACTAAGAGTTAATTGAGAGGGTGACAGAGAGAGTGAGAGACAGGGGAGATAGCGAGAATGAGAGGGGGGATAGAGAGAGAGAGGGGGAGAGTAAGAGACACACACTGTGAGAGGGTAACACCATTCTTATTGATAAAAAAATTGTGTTAAAATTTTACACCCTTCCTACTAATAAGAGAAAAGCGAATTAATTACACGCGATATTCAATAAATTTTATTTTACAATGAAAAGATACAAATGTCATTGATTAACATGTAATGAGAAGCTGTGACCACAATTGGAATCAACTAAAGTCGATAGTTAGATATTAGTATCCGAAGGGGTTTTTGTGGATATTATCATCATTTCGATAATTGACATTATAAGTTAATTGAAGCTAGACCATCATGGAAAAACTGGGAGTATTGGATGTATGTTTCATTCTATTGTGAGACTCGTCAGGAATGCGCATTCACGACATCGCCTCCCAAGATTCAAACTCAGGAACTATCAGTCTCGTGTGTGAGCGCTTAACCTCTAGACTAATGAGCCGGCTGGGATCCAACGGTTTTAATGTCTAACTTTAACGAATCCACGAAATTGAGCGACCATCCACCATTATCTTCAGTGAGTTACTATCACACAATAGACACGATTGAACTCCACTGATCACTGATTCTTACTAGAACTCCAGGAAATACCTCTTGAAGCCAGTCACTAGTGAACCTATGTTGATTAATATCAGAAGTTTTTGTGGATATTATACTAAATTTAATATTTGAGATCATGAGTCGATTGAAGCTAGACCACCATCCACAACCCGGAAGAATTAAACGACTGACCGTTTCGTCCTATTATGAGACACTTCAGCAGTGTGCAGCCACGTTATTGACTGATAGATTTCATTGATATTGAACCCACTTTTATAATGTGAAATGATTAAATTTGAAAGCACAAATCATTTATATGTAAATGGTAGCTTCCACATAGTTTGATTTATATATATTAGGTTTATGGATATAATCAATTGATAAGTTCCAAGTCTGGATAAACACAGCTATATTGAATTACATTGTAGCTTGTTTATAGTAATACTCTAAGCATTGAATTAATTATTGAATATAATAAAATTGTCAATTCTTTCTACGACGATATTATAGTTGCACTATATGGATTTGTATCCACATTCCTAACTTTAGTATTATTATGATATTTTACCGTTTTCATTCAATGTTTTTAATGACAATGATTGAACTCTATTGGTAAGGGTTTGGAGCCTTGATAACATCGTCGGTGTGTACTGATGAATAATCCAATACTAGGACATAACCGTTGGCCAATGCAACTTGATTTTCAAGCGTTGCTTAACTGAAGGCTTTCAGCTGAACAATCCTCACATTAATATTGCCCTAAGTAATGCCTCTTTCAGAAATATTTTATTCGGTGTATTTGACACTTTACAACGAATCATAGATACCGTGTATTATCACAAGTCTGTTTTAATCATAAGTTGTTGATAGTAAATGATAGCACAGTGGTATTATCTTTCGTACTATGAAACCAAATCATTCAGCCTAGTTCACTTCTTTAGAATCTTCAAATATAACTTACAACGGAATGGTAACTAGTAAACAAAGTTAGGGTATAGCAAGGACATCATGTTGATTGTGTCCATCGCCATAACATCGAATAAAATGTACCACCAGATCGGATTATTTAGTTGAATGCAAACAGTCACTATTAGACAGCCACATTTGATCAGCCTGGGAATTAGATATTATTCAATTAGTCATTATTACTTAGTACTCAGTAAGCGAATTACTATAAGTTGCTAGGATCTTGTAGAAATTTATTCTTTAAACACCAAAAGTATGAGACCAGTTGAATACAGTTAGAGTAGTATTCCATCCAATCACGATTGTAAATAGTTAAAGAACACAATACGATAATTAAAGGATTAAATTAGTGTGACGAATGTATAAAACGGAATTGTGGAATATGTGTCACGTAGGATGGTCTAACAAAACGTTAAATCATGCATAAAATTAATGACTTAAAAAAGGTTATATCATGATATTTACCGTTAACAGTATATCTGTGATTGCATCATCATCATCATCATCATCATCATCATCATCATCATCATCATCATCATCATCATCATCATCATCATCATCATCATCATCATCATCATCATCATCATCATCATCATCATCATCATCATCATCATCATCATCATCATCATCATCATCATCATCATCATCATCATCATCATCATCATCATCATCATCATCATCATCATCATCATCATCATCATCATCATCATCATCATCATCATCATCATCATCATCATCATCATCATCATCATCATCATCATCATCATCATCATCATCATCATCATCATCATCATCATCATCATCATCATCATCATCATCATCATCATCATCATCATCATCATCATCATCATCATCATCATCATCATCATCATCATCATCATCATCATCATCATCATCATCATCATCATCATCATCATCATCATCATCATCATCATCATCATCATCATCATCATCATCATCATCATCATCATCATCATCATCATCATCATCATCATCATCATCATCATCATCATCATCATCATCATCTTAAAGAAAATCTCTAATTTCTAGTTTTAACATGTAATAAGATCAAAGGATATACGTGAGTTTTTATTTATTCACTTATATTGTCTGTCTGTTAAATGATAAACTTTTCCGAAGAATTCCACTTTCCAAAGCTTTTTCGTTCATGTGGAAATGATAACACAGTTGAGGAAAACATGTATTTAATGTAGATAAAACTTTGTGTAAATCATCATAGTGATGATGATTGTTATTCATTCCTCTTGGAGTCAAGCGTTAACTGACAATGTAAATTATAAATGAACGATGTATCACTCATTGTTATTCTTGAAAAAGCTGAGTGTTATCAACGAAAACACCTTTAAAATACTATAAGGCATTTGATAACTAATTCATTTCAGTTTGAATCTCTTCAGGTTTGTACAATCACAGCTGTACATTAATGAGTTGAACAAAGGATATTTTAGCCTTGTCGTGAATGAGCATGTATATTTTTAATTGCGATCATGAACTGACCAATGCTGGACCATTATTGAAAACCTGGAAGCCCTGGACGACCGTTTCGTCCTAGTATGGGACTTCTTGGCAGTGTGCATCCACGATTCCGCGTACAGAACTCGAATCCAGGACCTTCAGTTTCTCACACGAACGTTTAACCTCTAGACCACTGAGCGGGATCCTACGGTACTAATGTCTAACTTCAATTAATTCATGACCTTGCATAACACTCTGTCTGTTACCTGAGGTACATAACTCTTTCACTCTTGACATAGATTGAACACCGTTTGTCACCGTTTCTCACTAGAACTCCGAGGATTATCCCTCAGAATTAGTCACTAAGGACGACATGATAATTATCAGTAAACGGTTGTTGAGATTGTTAATTCTTTTGGATATCATGAACCGATTAACCGTGTCCAGTATGAGGCAGTTGCCGACTGAAGACAGTGGAAGGTGGTTGCACAATATCGTATATTGATCGAAATTGGACATTAACATTATTGGATCCTGGCTCAGTGGTCTAGAGATTAAGTTCAAAGCTATTGATATAAATCCTATGCGAAGCATCAACTTTTAGACCAGAATGTTGATAAAACATGATGGTGAGCCCCGACGAATTAGAAATATAAGTAAAATGAAGTCTCCTGAGATTTATTTCCAACTACCCAAATATAATTACTCACAAATCTCTAAATAATAAAGTGTTATTCTGGTTTAAAATTTGACCGCTAGTCTAAGTTTTTCGACATTGCTTGTACTATTCTTTGATTTCACGTGAATTGAGCTTTCAGAACAAAAGCCTTGAACCTAGGTACCGAACTAGTTGTCACTTGTTGGCAAGCAAAACATACAATCTTGTGGAGATCTATGCTCCCAATATGATTCAAAGTCAAATCGTTCAGACTTACAGTATGAGACTCTATCACTGAACTATTTGAAGCTTGATTAACTTCTTGTAAGACTGATACAATTACAATTGATTAGTCACAAAGTACTGATCGATATCATGTTTGTTTAGTCCTTTAGTGCTAATCATATTCTATCAGTTCAATTCATTCTATTTCAAAAGTTATCAGTAAAATAGTATTGAATTTTCAGGTTAAGAATACTTTTCTGTTAAACCACTTACATCTTTATTTCGATTAGATTTCTATGAAAATTTGTCTGGCACCGTGAATGATACTGTTATTGTTTAATCTGATCGCTTTTACCAAGACCAAAAAAACCCAACTCAACAAGATTTAAGCAAAGATGAATAGTGGATAGTAGTGGAATCTAGAACGCACGTTTTGTCCTATTCATGACTCGTCAGCTAGATGTACTAACAAGAGACTGATCAATTGCAGTGCCAAATAACAATAGGATGATACAAATAAAAAAACATCAAGTGATCTTAATAAAATGTATCTTTATTAGCAAAGATGGATAGTGGCTAGCAGTGGAATCCAGGATGCGCGTTTCGTCCTGTTTGGGACTCGTCAGCTGGATGTACCTGCATCTCAGTATGCACATATGCCAATAAGAGACTGATCAATTTCAGTCCTAAAACATCAATGGGAAGATTCAAGTAAAACAATATCAAGTGAATTAAAATGTATCTTTATTTTATTTCTCCAATACTCTAAATTCAGAACATTCAGTTATACATTTTCTGTAGTTCTTAATCTCATAAAAAAGAAGTTTTTAACCTACAAATTGTTAATTTTATTAACCATCTTTCGACTTATCCACCTACCCATCTACCTACCTACCTACCTACCTACCTACTTAACTACCTTTTACCTATCTACCATCCTATCTATATGGTTATTAACTTAACTACTTAGTCAATCTATCCATTTACTTATCATTAGTGATTTATTTACATTTAACTGATGTACATTGTTTGTCGTTCCCCCCCCACCCCACCCCACCCCAACCCCCTCTCTATCTCTTAAAGATATGACCCAAACATAAGATCAAAGAACATTCCCAAGTGTATGCAAGCGTAGAATGAAGAGAACAACACAGAAGAAAAAAGAAAAAAATATATTTAAAAATTCATTGGAAAACATTTAAAACATTTTGTTGTTGTTGTCGTTGAAAAAAATAAAATTGAATAACAGGGTAGTTGTGACAAATCGAATTGACTTCTCTTCTTTTCTCTTCTCTTCTCTTTCTTTGTTTTTTTTGTTTTTTTGTTTTTACCTCTTATAAGATAACAGTTGAGAGAAAAAAAATGATGATAAAAATGAAGCAAATAATTCAGGTTACAGAATAAATGACCTACTGATAATAACAATTAATGTAAAATAGGGGTAATGTTTTGTAGCAGAAAATGATTCGAATGATCATAGTTATACTGATCTTAAGATTTGACCTTAACTATAAATATGCTTAATGTTTACTGTGAATAATTGTAACTGGTTAGGTTGCTTTTGGAGTGTGTGTGTGTACGGAGGGGGGGGGTGTATGCGCATCCTTAGCACTAATAGAGGATAAATAAAAGAAACTATTATGTATATCATGTATGTATATTTTTTAAACAAGTTAGTGACTTTATAGAATTGAAACATTGGATTGTTTGAAGTAAAAAATGTTAAGGTTTCCATCTCATTATGAGTAACAACAGTAGGATATCGATGCATCTGTAATGAACACGAACAGAAGTGGAGACAATGAAATGTATTTGAACACAAAATTACAGAACATCTTAATAAAATCTAAGAACCATACAGTAGATATTTCATTTGCAAAATCTCAATCAATTGTCTCAGATTTGGTTGTTCTTTCATTTTCACACCAATCATTCTTTGTTGCCGTTTTCTTTTCTTCGATCTTCTTAACCTTCCGCCTAGACGCATTTTACTTTCGATTGATAATAAATACTTACTTACTTACTTACGCCTGTTACTCCTCGTGAAGGAACATAGGCCGACCACCAGCATTCTCCATCAAACTCTGTCCTGGACAATCCTCTCCAGCTCCTTCCAGTTGTTATTCATCTTTTCCATATCTGCTTTTATTTACCGACGTAATGTGTTACTTGGCCTTCCTCTTTTCCACCTTCCTTCAGGATTCCAAGTAAGGGCTTGTCTCGTGATGCAGTTTGACGATTTGTGTAGTGTATGTTCTATCCATTTCCATAGTCTTTTCCTGATTTCCAATTCAGCTGGAAGCTTGTTTGTTCTCTCCCACAGAAGGCTATTGCTGATGGTATCCGACCAATGGATGTTGAGTATCTTGCGTAGACAGCTATTTATAAATACTTGTACCTTCTTGATGATGGTTGTAGTAGTTCTCCAAGTTTCAGCTCCGTACAGTAGAACTGCCTTGACGTTGGTATTGAAGATTCTGACTTTGATATTGGCTGAAAGTTGTTTTGAGTTCCATATTTTCTTCAATTGTAGGAATGCGACCCTTGCTTTGCCAATCCTCGCCTTTACATCTGCGTCTGAACTTCCTTGTTCATCGATGATGCTTCCCATGTATGTGAAGAATTCTACATCTTCCAGAGTTTCGCCATCCAGAGCGATTGGATTGCTGTTCTCCGTTTTGAATTTGATGACCTTGGTTTTCCCCTTATGTATGCTGAGGCCTACTGGACAATACATACTACTTATATCTATTAATATCAGTAGCACACATCTAACTGACGTGTTTCAAATAGGGTGAAATGCCTGTTTTAGATTTCAATGCTAGTCACTATCCAACTTTACTATAAACTAGATTATGTTTAAATGAGATTTAAGTTTGAGTTCTTATAAGAATTATTAAAACTATCATCAATAATGAATTCAGTTGACATGTTGTAAAATGATTCAATATACATTCTAAATTCAACTTCGACCAGTAGTATAGACATAATATAACTTTTGAAATTGAAACTTTTCTGAGAGGAAATATTCTTACAGCAGTGAACATTAGAAGACAAGTGTTTAGAGATGTGTTATATCACTATTTGTAAGGGGTCTAAGTTATCCCATTGTTGATATATAGAACTAAAATCTAACCGATCTTTGTTATCATATATTTGCATCTTGTGTAGATTACTTAGATATAGCTTGTTTGTTATGTGTTTTTTCTAGAATAGATGGATTATGTCTAATAATGAAATTTGACACCTGGGTTCTGTCGTATTTGTAGTGAAGATTACCAGATTTGAGTCACAATGTGAACATTAATATTAAGATCCGGATACATCCAGATACTTACTTACTTATGCTTGTTACTCGCAATGGAGCTTAGGCCGCCGACCAGCATTCTTCAACCCACTCTGTCCTGACATCTAGATAAAGAATCCTAAATGGGATAAAAAGCGTCTCCTAAATTTCAATGCTAACCATCTATTGTAAAAATTTCTTTACTACTACTAATATGAACGCAATTTCAAGACCATAGTTAAGAAATTTCTCAAAACAAGTACATGATTTCCTACAAGTATCTAATTCATAACATAAGGCCTGTAAAATTCGTGAATAGAAACTTTGAATTACTTGATGACAGAGTCAGTCAGTTTAGTTTACAGTTCATTATATATAAGATGCAACATTAATTAAGGTATCCTTGATGTACAATCAGATGTTTCCCTAAAGGTAGAGTCTTCAACAACATACAGTTAAAAGATTTTATTCTTCGGATGATGAAAGATATATTTAGTTCAGATGGTTAATTTGAACAGTGATACTTTCTCTAAGATAACGCGTTCACTTATGAAGCTTTCATTGACGTTCTGGACAATATCATCACTACCTATATCATAATTCAAAGGAGAATAAGGAATTATGTATATCTTAGTAGTGTGTAAGTTTTCTGGAGTTTTCTGTGTTTTTTTAGTTCTACATTATTGACAAGATTAACTTAGACAACAAGTAAAAACTAGAATTCACTGTACAGATAGTTATTTCATCTTGGTCAGGGACTACTCATGTTTAAATTATTTTTTTTTGGTTAGCGTTTTTTTAGCGGGTTAGTTTTCTACAAGATGGGGTCGCTAACCCCATGCCCAACCCTCCTCCTTTATCCAAGCTACACAGGAAGTCCTGGAATCTTGAAGGGAGGCGGAAAAGAGAAAAGCCAAAGAACACATTATGTTGGAAAATAGATGTAGATAAGCAAAAGAATAAACAACAACTGGAAAGAACTAGAAAGGTTTACCCAGGACAGGGTTGAATGAAGAATGCTGGTGGGCGGCCTATACTTTTCCACCAGTAGAGTACGTGCGTGCGTGCGTGCGTAAGTAAGTAAGCAAAGAAGGAAGGAAGAAACTACTCAGTTAGAGTACACTCATATCGGCTATTAGTTTATGCTATGAGCATATTACATGTTAGGCAACAACTCCCATTAGATGGTGGTTGGAGGTACTCAACAGGAAACCCTGGACCCGGGTTTCGTGCTACTTGGCACTCGTCAGCAAGGTGTACCTGTAATCTTGAGGGAACTGGTGCTCCCTGGCGGATTTGATCTCGTGTCACCCAGCTTCACAGTCAGAGACGTGATCAATCAATTGTAACAACTCCCATTCTTAATTCATAATATAAAACAACTGTAATCCAATATCTTTAATCATCATAATAATAATTGTTTCACTACTGACCTATGGGGGGGGAGGCGAGGAATCTATCGGTCATAGTTTTAACCATTTCAAAACGTCTATTTAATGATTTCATGTAGTAACAAACTGTATAGTAGATTATTTAATGTAATATCTTTCACATGTCTATCCATATCTAATCATTTCCTAAAGTTTAATTTGTTACTTTGTTACACTACTTAAATACTTTCAATATTATCATTAAATGACCTTTTAATGATTTCACTCCTATCACTTACAAACAATCTGTTCAAATGTAGAATTGTATTGGACTCAATTTAGTATAACTGTAATAACACGTGTTAAAAGTAATCATAATCATAATAAGGTCATAGTATCCTATCCTATCCTATCCTCTTATTATGTAATCATGAATTGATTGAAGTCCATAAAACGTTGATCAATCTTTTTTTTATTCATCTTTAAATGAAGCATAAAACAACCAACCAACCAACCAACCAAACAAACAAACGAATTATGTTTATCTTTTGCCTATTCACATGTATCATAGTCTCTCTCTCTATATATATACGGGTATATGTGGGTATAGGCTTCAATTAAGTGTATTTATGATATTACTAACACTTAACCCTTTCAATTTGTATACTATAAGTTAGATAATTTGAAACATCATTGAAACATTAACATATTGCATTGACTTTTATAATAAGTAGTAGTTAATGATTAGTTGTAAAATTATAGAAGACACGTTTTATTCTGTTTAAGATTTATCAATTGAGAGTATAGCTGAGTGTCAAATGTATACACTCGAGTTTGATACATTCAATTTCATAAGTTAACATCATTGATGGAATAATGTAGATAATTTTCTATTGATTGATTGAATAAATATTCCAGTGATGTTTAAGACTGTAATTGATCAGTCAGCTGATGAGTCTTAAATAGAAGACAAAACACGTGTCTTATATTTCACTGCTAGTCAACATCATCATCATCTCAGTTTATAATGATTAGTGTATGCATTTAATTTCTATTGTTTCTTTGAATCTTCTCATTGATGTTTAGGACTGTAATTGATTAGTCTCTTATTATTGGCATATGTGCATACTATGAAGATTGCCTGGATATAGGCATAATTCACAAGCATTCTAAGCAAAGATGGATAGTAGCTTGTAGTGAAATCTAGTTTGACGAGCGTTACGTCCTATTTGCGATTCGTCAGCTGGATGTGCCTGCATCTTAGAGTTGATGTTCACTCTGGGAGGGATTCGAACTCACTACCCTTTCGCTCCAAACTCCACTGCGTTACCCATTTAGCTACTGAATCCTGATAGTCACCTGCCTATGCAATTATTATTATTATTATTATTATTATTATTATTATTATTATACTAATATGTTGACTAATCAATATTGTTGAAGCTTTTATGATGGAACAAATGACATTATAACATTCAACTACCTGATAATACTGAAATAGACGGCGAATAGTAGGCTCGGTGTGTGTGTGCGTCTGTGTATAAACATCTGGGAAATCCCATATTACGCTAGAACAATTATCACTTACTCCCTTGTTTTCGATAGTACTTTAATTAAGATCAATCTATAACAAATATCATGTACAAATTCAGTCAATCTTTACAAAATTCTTTTATTAAATTTCAATGTAATTTTAATAGTTAAGATCATGAGTCAATTGAAGCTAGACCACCATGAAAAACTGGTAGGATACTGATAAGCTCTGAGTTCGAACCTCGCGAGGCGGGATCATGGTCACGCACTTCTGAGGAGTCCCACAACAAGACGAAACGACCTTCCAGTAATTCCAGGTTTTTCATGATAGTCTAGCTTCAATTGAATCATGATCTCAACTATTAAAATGACTATAATATTCACAAAACCTTTTCTGAAATTTTATGTCTTTCAAAATTCTAATCACTATCTTATTCATAAACTAATCAACTGTTAAATGAAATTTTACAAATCCACTTGACTCTTATAGTCTTCTCAAGAGTTCACTTTGTATTGTTTGCTTACTTTTTCACTTTCTGTAACTAGTCAAGCGAAGATTTATTTTTAACAACAGTGAACTATATACAAAAATCACTTTCCATGAATTGAAGATAAAATGATCCACAAGAGATTGTATCTTCGCCTCTGTGTGTGTGTGTGTGCGCGCGCGTATATCTGTACATTTGTATGTTTTCATCTTTATGTATACTTCTGTTTAAATAAATTTTTATGAAGTAGTAACCAGTTGTAGATTACCTTATTACTATGATTACATTTATTGTTTCTTTCTGATAGCTAATTGAATAGATTATTGAATCTAATTTCTCCCCCCTCTCTCTCTTTCACTTGTATACAATACTTGTTACTAAGTTACAAATGCATAATTCACATTGTTTTTTCTTCTTTTCTTGTGAGGGGGTGGGGAGAGAGGTTGGGTAGGTGGTTGGAAATCTTAATTAAGAGAGAGAGAAAAAAATGTTTCTCTTTATCTTATCTAAAGATTCAATCTTAATCATTTCTTAAAGGATCCATAGGAAAATTAGATCATTGTGTGGGGAATCAAGTGAAAATTGTATCCATTAAAGTTATTATTATCATTAATATTCTATATCATCTTATGAAGTTACTAAGCTATTAACACTTTCTCTTGATAGAATTTAGATAAGTAGATGAATAAGTAAAATGGATAGTTTCAGTAGTAATGTCCAGTTTATCAACTCATTCTATAATAACAATAATATAGAGATAAGTTTAGCTTTGATCAAAATATTTGAAGAAAGACTCATTTATTTAAAATAATAATGGGATATATATACAATGGATAAGGATTATGAATGTTAAGATCTGATTGTAAGTAAATCAGTCAACTGAATATTAATGTTTTTTTTAAAAAAAACAATGTGTCATTTATAATAATGGATTGAGTTTAGCTAAGTAAAACATTAAAAACTTAAGAGTCTTGAATAGTTTATGTTATCCTACTTTGGAATTGCACAACAATGTACACATAACCACAGACACATACACACACACATGCATAATCATATAAGAAAGAGAGAACAAAACATCTTCAGTTCATCTGAATTCGGTTCACAGCAGATATTAACGAAGTGTACCTGATGTTTTGTAATGATATAATTTTTTTTTTAAACACATAAACATTGGTACAAGGTGGCATCAAATAGATATGCGCTACATAAATCGAGTATGGGATACTGCTCGAGTGCTCAAACCGAAGTAGTTGATTTTCTTAGGGAGCCAATCTTCAAGCCTTTAATTTTAAAGTCTAATCCACAAGGCAGGGAAACAACGTCAGGAGATGCAGTCCTATGGTAGCCGGCCACCAACAATAGGTTCATACGCCATTCGTTCCTTCAGGATGTTGGAGCCCATGTACACCATTGGTTTTTCATCTCATCTAGGTGGATCCTCCATATCCACCAACCCGGATTGATTGTCGGACATTCGCTTTTCGTCCTCTCATTTTCATAAACAACAGTAATGCCACGAGGAGGCAGTGAGTAGGACTTCCCTGTCAGTGATTGTATTCACGTGGCCATGTGAGAGCATTCGGAGTGGGAGAGCTAACTCTCCCACTCTCTATCGTACCAGAGCATTTGGGAGCGATTTGTAATGATCCCAGAAAAGTATCACACTACAGAATTATATTAATGATAAATGTATAAAATTTGTACAGTTCGAATATTCTCACTTCATTTATTTAGGCAATTATGATTAGATTTTATGAAAAATCACGGAACATTTATGAGATCATCACTGAATATTGAAATGTGATGTAAATTACTAAAAGCATACATATGTATGAAATTTACTTCAAGTATAACTAAAGGTTCATACATTTATCTAGCTAGTACCATTGATAATTTATTCAACAGAATTAGCTTTTACTCCGAAGATCAAATAGAAAGACAATGATATAGACGGTATTAAGCTTGTCTTACATTGTTCCACTCACTCACTCCCTTCCCACTCTTTTCTATACTGTCTTGTACTACTTATTTACATTCAGTAAGCAGTTGTATTCCCAACAAGTTTTACACATATGTTGTAACGCAAATTGTAGTGTAATTAATCGAAAATATTCACAGAAATATTACGTTTATCTGACCTATCATTGTATTTATCATTTTAATTACCATACCTTAATCACTGCAGCGGTTATCTGCAGTTTCGGGCATTTGTTTAAACGCAACAGTTTCAATGTTGCTTTGCTCTTGGTTCGGGTTTCGATTGCTCAAAACTGTTGTCAAATATAAACACAGCTATCAGCTGTCTTTTGTACTATCGTATGTTATAATTATTCTTTATGTTACTGTTACAGGAAGCTTTTTTTATTTTCATACTTGAAGGACGCGTTTAAACATCCCAGACACCTCACAAGTTGAGGTTTGTAAATAAATTTTGTGTATTAATCAATAAAGAATCGCTATTGTAGACAAATCGATGTTTTGGAACTTCGGTTTCACATGTGTCTCAATCATGTGACGTGGACGCTTCCATAGATCTAACAGTTCTCAACTTTGGTATGAATTGGTGTGGATAATCTCTATAACGAACTGTGGTCGGAATTTGGTTCGGTTAATTTGACCCAACAATGACAAGGACGAGAAAAATGAAGTATAATGTCGTCAGTTCTGAAGATACAGACGATTCAAGAGCTGAGAATACTATTTTGTCAGTTTCTAAGGTGAACTCACCGACTTCTTTAAATCTTGTTTTTAATAATGTTAAACCAAACCCCAAAGATAGCTGTCCTTTAGTAGATACCTATGTAGAGACTGGATTTAGAATAGAAGATGAAGCAGTTTCTAGGGAAAAGAGGTAGAGAAGTTTGATATAGAGATTCGAGAGCTTCAAATTCGTAAACGATTATTCGAATTAACGCCGAAACCTTTACAGAAAGTGAGAAAACCAAGGGAGATTACCAAGTTATCTGGGTCTCGATCCAAAGACATAATTCCTGTAGCCACGGCTAGTCACCGACATACCAATTCAGCTATGAGCGATGAGGTAGAACTTAAAGCACGCGTAGATAGCGTCAAGTCGCTATTCATGACGGCAAGCCTACCGAAGATAGAGATCATGAAATCCGATGGAAGTCCTCTAAGATCTCGGACGTCCATGAAGGGATTCAAGGTTAACATCGCCGACAGAGTAAACGGTAACACTCAGCGATTAATGTACTTGATACACTATTGTGAAGGTATAGCAAAAGATGCTAAAGAACACTGTGTTTTACTACCAGAAGAAGGTTACACTAAGGCAACTAGTATTCTACACAAGCAGTCTGACAGACCACATGATATCGTAGAAGCGTTTTTAACAGAATTATTAAACGGATCACCACTGAGTCAGGACGATGCAGCAGGGCTGCAGAAACTAACAAGACTCATGACCAATTGTAAAGTGGCCTTGTCACAGATTGGACGAAATGCCGACCTCAATTGTTCGACTAACATAAAACGAATAGTAAAACGACTGCCACGAACTACAAAGTTTTAATGGACGGAAACCACAGAGGGCTAGAGCTCAATTCCGATTATTTGTTACTATCCCTAGAAAGGAAAGTGTCAATCGCTACGAACACTTATGAATAGTTAGCAAGTGGGAGCTACAAAGCTCAAACAATATCAAAAAACCAGTCTGTCTCCATTAGAGCTAAGATCCATACCTTGTCGAGCAAAGGAAAAGTGCATTGCGTAATCTGCTCTGATGCCCACGAAGTCGCATCTTGTCCACAGTTGCTAGCAGTAAGTCACAACGAAAGGCTAGAATTACTGAAGAAGTTTAAGCTGTGCTTTAATTGTTTAAAGCTCAATAATCGAGCAACGGACTGTCGGCAACTCATGTTGTGTGAAGTCGATGGACGTAAACGACACCATCAAAAAATTCTTCACAACACAGACCCTGACACTAAACAAGCACACTGCAACTCTATTTATTCTACAGGGACGTACTTGGGATTCGTACCTGTCAGGCTACATGGCCCCACAGGACACGTAAATACGTATGCATTGTTAGATAACGGTTCAGATACGACCCTAATACTTAGTGATGTAGCAAAGCAAGTGGGAATTTCGGGTACAACAACTCGACTGAAGATATCCTCTGTAATCGGAGAGTTATCCCAGACCGCCGAACTTATCAGTTTCGAAATCGAATCCTTAGATAGAACTAACCGGATAAGGATCGAAGGCGCATACGTTATCGATAATTTACCTATTAAAAAAGCGGAAATCCCACCGACCGACTTCCAGTCAGTCAGTCAGTCAGCTACAACGTAGGACCAGGCACATGTATGCATCGGCCCAGGTTGCCATACCTCATTAGCACAGCAAGCTAATCCCGACCGTTGTTGCTACCTTGACGTGGTGGTCGGGCTTGCCTATCGTGATGAAGCAACCGAGCTATACTGGCTGGAACAACCGTTCCTCAAGGTCCTACCATGTCAGACAGGTCGGTTGAAGAGCGGTAAGACTAAAGCAACAAACCCAAGGTCCGAAGGCGAAGTCGTACTGCTGACTGTACAGAGGTGTGACAGCAGTAAGGTGTTTCCTTCAGACAACCAGCATGACAGCGATGCTGCCTTCCCACAAGGAGGGGTGGGGTTAGAAAAGGTCGACCCTAAAAATGCACACCTCGCCTTATCCCACGGATATCCGTCTCCGGCGGTAAGGTCTCAATAAGTACGGAGCTAACACAAAAATTACCCATAACAAGGTCGTGTGTGACCGACCTCAAGTAGTTGCCCCTTGGGCACTGCGGTCACGCTCTCAGTTCACTAAGACCACCTTTAATCCAATTTCCTTTTCAGGTACCTCCAGAACAACCCTTCCACGGTGTGGGCAACCGGGAAGTGATAGCCGCCCTCATACCTCTAACAGCACTCAAGTCCACTGTATTCATAATCAACGACCGACTTCCAGAAAAGATGGAAACATTTGAAAGGTGTACGGCTGCCTACTATAACATGCGACAGAGTAGGTTTGTTACTTGGAGTCGACGTTCCAGAAGCCCACTCACTGGGTTCTCGATCAACGTATCGGGAAGCCCAAACAACCTTACGCCTCGCTAACCATGTTAGGATGGGCTTTATTTGGGCCAGCGGGTCAAGTTAGTAAAACCTCAGACTTCAGAAACTGTTTGGAAGCAAAGAGTTCCATCGAGGACGACATTCTCAAATTATTCGAACATGAAGTTTCCGAAAATAATTACTCAGATAAGAATGCTATGTCACCATGCGATAAGGTCATTGTGGAAATAACTGACAAACAAGCAATATTGTTCGACGGACATTATCGAGTGCCGATACCCTGGAAAGTGGATTGGCACTTACTTCCAAAGAATAAACGTGAGATAGAAAGACGATTAATTTACCTGCGTAAAAGGTTATTGAAAGACGAGCATCTTCGTAAACAGTATATCAATATATATTAGCCACTCACGAAAGTAAAGGATATTCGTCTCGAGTGATTCAAGCTATCGAAGAAGACAGGTATTTTATTTCACATCACCCCGTGTTTAACCCTAAAAAGCCAGGTTAAGTTCGAATAGTCTTTGACTGTGCTGCTAAATTACAAAGCAGGTCTCTAAATGATTGTATACATTCTGGACCGGATCTTAAAAACGACTTGGTGGGAGTTTTGCTTAGATTCAGAAAGCATAAAATTGGATTGTCAGCAGACATTGAAGAAATGTTCCTTCAGGTACGTCTTCCTGAAGAGGATGCAACAGCCTTCAGCTTTTTATGGTATTCTGATGGTAATCTTAACTCTCCCCCTGATGTCTATGAGTTTCATGTACATCCTTTCGGGGCTACATCTTCGCCGTTTTGTGCCACCTATGCTTTAAGATGTACAGCTGCAGACCACCTTACGAGAAAAATTTTACGTGGACGATTGTCTTGTCTCAGTAGAGACAACCTCTGAAGCCACCGAGTTAGCGAATAACTTGATAAGACTTGTTGCGCTTTGAGGTTTCCGTTTACATAAATGGGTCAGTAACGTAAATGAGGGTCTGAATGAGACCCCTATATGCGATAGGTCAGACAATCTGGTTTGTGTACTGGGTTCGACGGAACGCATACAGAGGACTTTAGGACTTTTTTGGCATACTCAATCCGATTGTTTTGTATTTGACGTGAACTTCTCTGAACGCCCGACTACTAAGAGAGAATACCACGATGTTTGAATATTGAGTCGTACGATAAAGGACAGATCTCTTTTCATCTGTTTTCGGATGCTTCAGAAAGCGGTTATGGAGCCGTGGCCTATATGAGATTACAATATGATGCAGTTGTAACGAGATGTAGCTTCATCTTGGGCAAATCTAGAATAGCACTCCTAAAATTTGTCAGTGTTCCCCACCTTGAACTGCAAGCCGCAGTACTGTCAGTGAAATTGATGAGGCAAATAGTAGAAGAAATAAATCTGAAAGACCTGACTGAAATCTACTTCTGGACGGAGTACATACTTAATACAACGTCACGTTTCAAGATATATGTAGCTAATAGCATTAAGTTCATTCACGAACGAACTAGGCCATCTCAGTGGAAGTATGTACCAACATCTATCAATCCTGCTGATTTAGCTTCCAGAGGAATTGTAAGTATGACCCTAATTATATGATGCTCGGCTTTCAGGTCCCGAATTCCTAACGACCGAAAAGAATAAATGGCCTGAGTATAAACGGAAAGAAATATTAAGACTCCCAGTCGAGCTAGAGTTAAATAACGCTACAACCTTGAACACCATGACTACAGTTTTTCCCTCTGATAAATTTATATCGTATTTTTCGTCATAGATCAAACTCAAACAATGCACAGCTTGGCTCATTGGATTCAAACGTTACCTCCACAATAAAACGATCGGAAGTGTGGACCCTTTACGCTTAACGAATTGGATAATGCCGAAAAGGACTTATTGGAATACGTACAAGGGCAAAAATTCGCGGAAATTAGCCATTGGATTAAACGACACAAGCATTCAGATAACATCACGTCCAAGAATTGTGTTATTAATAAGTTACGACCAATCGTAATTGACAACCTGATTCGTGTAGGAGGACGTTTGAACAGTAGTGACCTTCCGATGGGGCAGAAACATCCGATTATTCTACCCAGTAAGCACCCTATAACTGAGCTTATCACTCGGTATTACCATCAAGTTCAAGGTCATGTGGGGGTGTACCACACACTAGTCGCCTTGCGTAAAAAGTATTGGATCTTGAAGGGCACTGCGGCAATCAAGAGGGTCATACATAGATGTATAGACTGTCGCATTAGATCAGCCAAGCCGATGTCACAACTGATGGGAGACTTATCATCTACGCGGATAACACCCGACTTCCCGTTCGCAACAACGGGAGTAGATTATTTCGGCCCGATCATGATTAAAGAGGGATGCAAATCTCGAAAGTGTTATGGTTGCCTATTTACGTGTTTCAACACCCGAGCAGTTCATATAGAAGTTGCTTGCGCATTATCAACCGATTCCTCTCTGATGGCGTTGTCTCGCTTTTCAAATCGCAGGGGGGTGCCAAAGAAGATACACAGGGACAGAGGAACCACATTCGTTGGGTTAGAGAAGGAGATACAACTTCTATTACCAGACCTTAAGGATAATAGAGTAGCTAAAGAAATGATTCGTTGGAACATAGAATGGCACTACAATACCCCTTACGCAAGTCATCGTGGAGGAATATGGGAAAGATTAGTAAGAAGCATACGTAGAATTTTGAGCGCCGTATCTAGTGAGCAAACTATGTCCTACGAGACAATCACCACCTATTTGACTGAAGTAGAAAGAATACTTAATGATAGACCTTTAGTTCCAGTTTACGACGACCCAGAACAACTCGAGACATTGTCACCCAATAATTTACTTTTGTTAAGAAAACCTCACCTTCATCACATTGAAATAAACCTACGCGAGCGGTATTCCCGACAATGGCGACAAGCACAACTGTTGGCGATTACATTTTGGCGTTGGCGGATAAACGAGTATTTACCACTTACAGACGCGAACAAAATGGACACAAAGAAGACGAGATTTACAAGTTGGTGATCTAGTCTTGATTATTGGAGATACTTATGCACGAAATAACTGGCATAAAGGTCTAGTGGTAAGTATTGACCCAGGAGAAGATGGTCCAGTGAGATAAGCGAAGATCAGAACGTCGAAAGGTACAATTATTAGAGACATACGTAAAATTTGTTTATTAGAAGGTGCGGACGACCGAACAGTAGAGGATAGAGAGAATTTTCAGAGTGACTGTGGCTAGAGCAATCATATCATTGTCACCTCTGAATGTTTTTACGTCAAATATCTAATCGGCGAAAGCAAGGAAAGACATGCCGTCTTTGGAGGGCGGCGGTGTTAAGCCTGTCTTACATTGTTCCACTCACTCACTCCCTTCCCACTCTTTTGTATATTGTTTTGTACTACTTATTTACATTCAGTAAGCAGTTTATTCCCAACAAGTTTTACACCTATGTTGTAACGCAAGTTGTAGTGTAATTATTCTAAAATGTTCACATATATTCATTACGTTTGTTGTACTTATCATTGTATTTATCATTTTAATTACTGTACCCTAATCACTGCAGTGGTTATCCACAGTTCCATGCATTTGTTTAAACGCAACAGTTTCAATGTTGTTTTGCTCTCGGTTCGGGTTTCGATTGCTCATAATGTAACGGTATCAAAAATCATTACATGTGACTTTACTAATGCGAGTTTGTTTTCCTTATTGCAGGGCGACAGAAAGTGAACGTACTAGAAGAGGGACAAGCCTTGCGCAAGCTAAACTTGCTGGATAATGAGCAAAACCATTTTGTAATAGACTTCCCTTTTTGTACTAAAACCGCGTAATTCAATTTTAAAAATATATCTCTGTTGTGCTCGTACGCCGTGTTCTTACTTGAGTGGCATCTGCCGGTCCTGACTGTTGTGTTGTGTTTCAGACCTCTCCTGCTTGCAATTAAACGCTAATAGTACGTACTACAAATGGTGTCGGAGGTTCCAATGGCAAAACGCGACGAAAATTATGATGAACCACCAGTCATCCCAAGCAAAGCAGCAGCCAGCACAACTCCCCGCCAGCCACCACTATTGGGAGTTTCATCAGACTACGCTATTTTGGAAAGTTAGAGTAATGACGTGCTTACGTCGAGTTCCAACAATGGAACATTTTGAATACCTCTTGTCGTATTTAGATGATGAGGCGGCGAAAAGAGCCACAGCTAACGGTTTCGCTGCATCCAGTTCACCTTCCCAGAATTGGAGAATTTTAGACGAATCTTTTTCTCTGACGGTGGATAGTAAGCTGACAACTATTCAGTTTTTATCTCAACGCCGTTTTGCCATAGGAACCTCCGACACCATTTGTAGTACGTACTATTAGCGTTTAATTGCAAGCAGGAGAGGTCTGAAACACAACACAACAGTCAGGACCGGCAGATGCCACTCAAGTAAGAACACGGCGTACGAGCACAACAGAGATATATTTTTAAAATTGAATTACGCGGTTTTAGTACAAAAAGGGAAGTCTATTACAAAATGGTTTTGCTCATTATCCAGCAAGTTTAGCTTGCGCAAGGCTTGTCCCTCTTCTAGTACGTTCACTTTCTGTCGCCCTGCAATAAGGAAAACAAACTCGCATTAGTAAAGTCACATGTAATGATTTTTGATACCGTTACATTATGAGCAATCGAAACCCGAACCGAGAGCAAAACAACATTGAAACTGTTGCGTTTAAACAAATGCATGGAACTGTGGATAACCACTGCAGTGATTAGGGTACAGTAATTAAAATGATAAATACAATGATAAGTACAACAAACGTAATGAATATATGTGAACATTTTAGAATAATTACACTACAACTTGCGTTACAACATAGGTGTAAAACTTGTTGGGAATAAACTGCTTACTGAATGTAAATAAGTAGTACAAAACAATATACAAAAGAGTGGGAAGGGAGTGAGTGAGTGGAACAATGTAAGACAGGCTTAACACCGCCGCCCTCCAAAGACGGCATGTCTTTCCTTGCTTTCGCCGATTAGATATTTGACGTAAAAACATTCAGAGGTGACAATGATATGATTGCTCTAGCCACAGTCACTCTGAAAATTCTCTCTATCCTCTACTGTTCGGTCGTCCGCACCTTCTAATAAACAAATTTTACGTATGTCTCTAATAATTGTACCTTTCGACGTTCTGATCTTCGCTTATCTCACTGGACCATCTTCTCCTGGGTCAATACTTACCACTAGACCTTTATGCCAGTTATTTCGTGCATAAGTATCTCCAATAATCAAGACTAGATCACCAACTTGTAAATCTCGTCTTCTTTGTGTCCATTTTGTTCGCGTCTGTAAGTGGTAAATACTCGTTTATCCGCCAACGCCAAAATGTAATCGCCAACAGTTGTGCTTGTCGCCATTGTCGGGAATACCGCTCGCGTAGGTTTATTTCAATGTGATGAAGGTGAGGTTTTCTTAACAAAAGTAAATTATTGGGTGACAATGTCTCGAGTTGTTCTGGGTCGTCGTAAACTGGAACTAAAGGTCTATCATTAAGTATTCTTTCTACTTCAGTCAAATAGGTGGTGATTGTCTCGTAGGACATAGTTTGCTCACTAGATACGGCGCTCAAAATTCTACGTATGCTTCTTACTAATCTTTCCCATATTCCTCCACGATGACTTGCGTAAGGGGTATTGTAGTGCCATTCTATGTTCCAACGAATCATTTCTTTAGCTACTCTATTATCCTTAAGGTCTGGTAATAGAAGTTGTATCTCCTTCTCTAACCCAACGAATGTGGTTCCTCTGTCCCTGTGTATCTTCTTTGGCACCCCCCTGCGATTTGAAAAGCGAGACAACGCCATCAGAGAGGAATCGGTTGATAATGCGCAAGCAACTTCTATATGAACTGCTCGGGTGTTGAAACACGTAAATAGGCAACCATAACACTTTCGAGATTTGCATCCCTCTTTAATCATGATCGGGCCGAAATAATCTACTCCCGTTGTTGCGAACGGGAAGTCGGGTGTTATCCGCGTAGATGATAAGTCTCCCATCAGTTGTGACATCGGCTTGGCTGATCTAATGCGACAGTCTATACATCTATGTATGACCCTCTTGATTGCCGCAGTGCCCTTCAAGATCCAATACTTTTTACGCAAGGCGACTAGTGTGTGGTACACCCCCACATGACCTTGAACTTGATGGTAATACCGAGTGATAAGCTCAGTTATAGGGTGCTTACTGGGTAGAATAATCGGATGTTTCTGCCCCATCGGAAGGTCACTACTGTTCAAACGTCCTCCTACACGAATCAGGTTGTCAATTACGATTGGTCGTAACTTATTAATAACACAATTCTTGGACGTGATGTTATCTGAATGCTTGTGTCGTTTAATCCAATGGCTAATTTCCGCGAATTTTTGCCCTTGTACGTATTCCAATAAGTCCTTTTCGGCATTATCCAATTCGTTAAGCGTAAAGGGTCCACACTTCCGATCGTTTTATTGTGGAGGTAACGTTTGAATCCAATGAGCCAAGCTGTGCATTGTTTGAGTTTGATCTATGACGAAAAATACGATATAAATTTATCAGAGGGAAAAACTGTAGTCATGGTGTTCAAGGTTGTAGCGTTATTTAACTCTAGCTCGACTGGGAGTCTTAATATTTCTTTCCGTTTATACTCAGGCCATTTATTCTTTTCGGTCGTTAGGAATTCGGGACCTGAAAGCCGAGCATCATATAATTAGGGTCATACTTACAATTCCTCTGGAAGCTAAATCAGCAGGATTGATAGATGTTGGTACATACTTCCACTGAGATGGCCTAGTTCGTTCGTGAATGAACTTAATGCTATTAGCTACATATATCTTGAAACGTGACGTTGTATTAAGTATGTACTCCGTCCAGAAGTAGATTTCAGTCAGGTCTTTCAGATTTATTTCTTCTACTATTTGCCTCATCAATTTCACTGACAGTACTGCGGCTTGCAGTTCAAGGTGGGGAACACTGACAAATTTTAGGAGTGCTATTCTAGATTTGCCCAAGATGAAGCTACATCTCGTTACAACTGCATCATATTGTAATCTCATATAGGCCACGGCTCCATAACCGCTTTCTGAAGCATCCGAAAACAGATGAAAAGAGATCTGTCCTTTATCGTACGACTCAATATTCAAACATCGTGGTATTCTCTCTTAGTAGTCGGGCGTTCAGAGAAGTTCACGTCAAATACAAAACAATCGGATTGAGTATGCCAAAAAAGTCCTAAAGTCCTCTGTATGCGTTCCGTCGAACCCAGTACACAAACCAGATTGTCTGACCTATCGCATATAGGGGTCTCATTCAGACCCTCATTTACGTTACTGACCCATTTATGTAAACGGAAACCTCAAAGCGCAACAAGTCTTATCAAGTTATTCGCTAACTCGGTGGCTTCAGAGGTTGTCTCTACTGAGACAAGACAATCGTCCACGTAAAAGTTTTCTCGTAAGGTGGTCTGCAGCTGTACATCTTAAAGCATAGGTGGCACAAAACGGCGAAGATGTAGCCCCGAAAGGATGTACATGCAACTCATAGACATCAGGGGGAGAGTTAAGATTACCATCAGAATACCATAAAAAGCTGAAGGCTGTTGCATCCTCTTCAGGAAGACGTACCTGAAGGAACATTTCTTCAATGTCTGCTGACAATCCAATTTTATGCTTTCTGAATCTAAGCAAAACTCCCACCAAGTCGTTTTTAAGATCCGGTCCAGAATGTATACAATCATTTAGAGACCTGCTTTGTAATTTAGCAGCACAGTCAAAGACTATTCGAACTTAACCTGGCTTTTTAGGGTTAAACACGGGGTGATGTGAAATAAAATACCTGTCTTCTTCGATAGCTTGAATCACTCGAGACGAATATCCTTTACTTTCGTGAGTGGCTAATATATATTGATATACTGTTTACGAAGATGCTCGTCTTTCAATAACCTTTTACGCAGGTAAATTAATCGTCTTTCTATCTCACGTTTATTCTTTGGAAGTAAGTGCCAATCCACTTTCCAGGGTATCGGCACTCGATAATGTCCGTCGAACAATATTGCTTGTTTGTCAGTTATTTCCACAATGACCTTATCGCATGGTGACATAGCATTCTTATCTGAGTAATTATTTTCGGAAACTTCATGTTCGAATAATTTGAGAATGTCGTCCTCGATGGAACTCTTTGCTTCCAAACAGTTTCTGAAGTCTGAGGTTTTACTAACTTGACCCGCTGGCCCAAATAAAGCCCATCCTAACATGGTTAGCGAGGCGTAAGGTTGTTTGGGCTTCCCGATACGTTGATCGAGAACCCAGTGAGTGGGCTTCTGGAACGTCGACTCCAAGTAACAAACCTACTCTGTCGCATGTTATAGTAGGCAGCCGTACACCTTTCAAATGTTTCCATCTTTTCTGGAAGTCGGTCGGTGGGATTTCCGCTTTTTTAATAGGTAAATTATCGATAACGTATGCGCCTTCGATCCTTATCCGGTTAGTTCTATCTAAGGATTCGATTTCGAAACTGATAAGTTCGGCGGTCTGGGATAACTCTCCGATTACAGAGGATATCTTCAGTCGAGTTGTTGTACCCGAAATTCCCACTTGCTTTGCTACATCACTAAGTATTAGGGTCGTATCTGAACCGTTATCTAACAATGCATACGTATTTACGTGTCCTGTGGGGCCATGTAGCCTGACAGGTACGAATCCCAAGTACGTCCCTGTAGAATAAATAGAGTTGCAGTGTGCTTGTTTAGTGTCAGGGTCTGTGTTGTGAAGAATTTTTTGATGGTGTCGTTTACGTCCATCGACTTCACACAACATGAGTTGCCGACAGTCCGTTGCTCGATTATTGAGCTTTAAACAATTAAAGCACAGCTTAAACTTCTTCAGTAATTCTAGCCTTTCGTTGTGACTTACTGCTAGCAACTGTGGACAAGATGCGACTTCGTGGGCATCAGAGCAGATTACGCAATGCACTTTTCCTTTGCTCGACAAGGTATGGATCTTAGCTCTAATGGAGACAGACTGGTTTTTTGATATTGTTTGAGCTTTGTAGCTCCCACTTGCTAACTATTCATAAGTGTTCGTAGCGATTGACACTTTCCTTTCTAGGGATAGTAACAAATAATCGGAATTGAGCTCTAGCCCTCTGTGGTTCCCGTCCATTAAAACTTTGTAGTTCGTGGCAGTCGTTTTACTATTCGTTTTATGTTAGTCGAACAATTGAGGTCGGCATTTCGTCCAATCTGTGACAAGGCCACTTTACAATTGGTCATGAGTCTTGTTAGTTTCTGCAGCCCTGCTGCATCGTCCTGACTCAGTGGTGATCCGTTTAATAATTCTGTTAAAAACGCTTCTACGATATCATGTGGTCTGTCAGACTGCTTGTGTAGAATACTAGTTGCCTTAGTGTAACCTTCTTCTGGTAGTAAAACACAGTGTTCTTTAGCATCTTTTGCTATACCTTCACAATAGTGTATCAAGTACATTAATCGCTGAGTGTTACCGTTTACTCTGTCGGCGATGTTAACCTTGAATCCCTTCATGGACGTCCGAGATCTTAGAGGACTTCCATCGGATTTCATGATCTCTATCTTCGGTAGGCTTGCCGTCATGAATAGCGACTTGACGCTATCTACGCGTGCTTTAAGTTCTACCTCATCGCTCATAGCTGAATTGGTATGTCGGTGACTAGCCGTGGCTACAGGAATTATGTCTTTGGATCGAGACCCAGATAACTTGGTAATCTCCCTTGGTTTTCTCACTTTCTGTAAAGGTTTCGGCGTTAATTCGAATAATCGTTTACGAATTTGAAGCTCTCGAATCTCTATATCAAACTTCTCTACCTCTTTTCCCTAGAAACTGCTTCATCTTCTATTCTAAATCCAGTCTCTACATAGGTATCTACTAAAGGACAGCTATCTTTGGGGTTTGGTTTAACATTATTAAAAACAAGATTTAAAGAAGTCGGTGAGTTCACCTTAGAAACTGACAAAATAGTATTCTCAGCTCTTGAATCGTCTGTATCTTCAGAACTGACGACATTATACTTCATTTTTCTCGTCCTTGTCATTGTTGGGTCAAATTAACCGAACCAAATTCCGACCACAGTTCGTTATATCGAGTATCCATACTAATGTGAACATTTTAGAATAATTACACTACAACTTGTTACAACATAGGTTTAAAAAATCTTTGGGAATACCACTGCTTACTGAATGTAAATAAGTAGTACAAAACAGTATACAAAAGAGTGGAAAGAGAGTGGGTGAGTGGAACAATTTAAGACACACTTAACATAGTGTATATCAATAACAGGACGAGAATTCACCATTTGTAAAGAATTATAATATGTGACAAAATATGGCATTCAAGATCAAAGAAAATTAAGCTAATGGGCTTATGATCTTTTTAAACAAATTTGTATAGTGTCTAGTTTTTGAATCCAGGAGGCGCGTTGTTTCCTGTTTAGCATTCGTCAGCTAGATGTACGTGCATCTTTGCTGCCATCTTTGCTTTAAAAGCTTGTGACTAAAGGTAGTATCGGTGCAACTGACACGGGAATTACATATGCCAATAAACGACTAATCAATTGCTGTCCTAAATAACAATCGAAAGATACAAGTAAAACAACACTAAATGAATTTAGGCTTATAATCTTTTTTTAAGTATTTATGATAAGAGAAAATGAAATGTGAACTGTTAATGAATCAAGTTAAAGCTATCAATTAGTGGAGTTTGAAGAACACAGTCTTATATTATGAGTTCTTGTTTATCTCATCATACCAAACGTTTTCATCATCCTTAATCATGTATTAACTTCTCTTATTTTACATGATACCAAAATTAATGATTGTTTATACTACTACTATTATCTTTGTCACAACAGCTACGATACAACAATCCTTTATTTTACTAGTTGAATTCAAGAGTCGACCTAAACTAAACCACCATTGAAAAGCTGGAAGCACTGAACAATCGTTTCGTCCTAGCATGTTGATCTACCAAGTGATCAAAAACAGCTGAATTTCATACTGAAATTTTTGACATAATTTTATACTACCCCGCGTGGTGCGGGATCGTGGATGCGCACTGCTGAGGAGTCCCATACCAGGACGAAACGGCCGTCCAGTGCTTCCAGGTTTTCAATGGTGGTCTAGCTTCAACTGACTCATGATTTCAACCTGTGAAATTTTAATAATAGTCTAATAATTATAACAAAATTTAAAACCGAGTAATGCCTTATGCAATTCAATGTATGATCGATTTTGAAACTATCTTTTGGTGAAATTCGATGGTTACAAATTATACTGCAAAGCGGTTAATAAATAAAAAAAGTTAGCTACCTATAATTATTCGAGATCACACTTGGAAGTACTGGATTTACTCAATTTTTAAAGGGATTTACTAAATGAAAGTTGTAATTTATTGGGTGTATATAACTTATATGGTATGATATTTCACTGTCAGAATCATGATGACAATCTGTTACCTTACCAGTGGTATGTAACATTTCCAAAGGAAAGAGAATGAGAACAAAAAATGATCGTTGTGGAAACGAAGGAACAATGAAGTATGAGATGAATGATTGAAATTTTCCAAACTGTATATTTCTCAGATTTTACTAAGATATTCTATAATGTTACATTAGAATACATTTGGTTGTCTCCAGTTGTGTTCTCGTTCACTACAGTTATGTTTATTCATTAAAACTTAACACATTATTTAGACGACAGTAATGAAACTCTCGAGAAAAATTATAATTATTCATTCGGTATAAAATCTTATTTGAATAAACGGAATGAAAGTAGAAAAGAAATCGGTGAAACTATAATGTATGAACGACCTTTGAGTAACTCTACACTGACCTTGAGAGTATTAGCCTAATCACTAGAATCAAATGAAGGTCATAAACCAGTATGTGGAGTTCGAATTAAGATTTACAGTTGATGGCTAAATTCAAGAATTAGATTTAAAATTTTCATCACGAACTAACATCAGCTCTAATACCGAAATGTTATTTAACCAAATGGATGAATGGATTTCGCGCTAAAATCCATGACCTGTTATCTTATACCTGAAATTTTTCTGGTTAACGTCCTTTTAGCGAGTTAGTTTTCTACGGGATGGGGTCGCTTAACCCTCCTCCTTTATCCGGGCTTGAGACCGGCAGTAGCCCCAGAGGGGCTCCAGGTGGAGTTTATACTTGATTGGTTCGTCCATAAATTGTTGTCTCCGAGGAATCAAATCTTATGTAACATAATTGGATCAAGTACACTGTATATGTTTTAGTGAGCCTATGTCTGATTTCAATAGGATTGTATGAATGATTGTTGTCGAAATATACATCCCGACTACCGTCGTATATAATCATCGACGGAATTACATAAGTCAAATATGAGAATAAAGTTTGAATAAGTATTTTTTTGTACAGTCGTTGAGCCGGACAGACGATCAAAGAAACGAAGCGAAGAAAGAGAATAGGAGAGTGCGAAGTGAAACAGATCGAATGGCGCGTGTGACCTAGCTCGATTCAACCAGGCTTGATTTAGTATTTGTAGTCGAACAAAAACAAGTTACAGATACATAATGAGTAGGGTAAGAAGTTAGCACACATATGATCAAACAAAAACAGTCAGGATTAATAAACGAATAAGTGACAAGGTAAGAATGTAGCTTGAGAAGAATGAATAGGTTAGTCAGTCTAGAGATTTGAGGCTTGACATAGTACCAGCCCCTACAATGTCACTGTTAGAATTTTAGATATAGGAAATGACAGAGTATAAATGCATGCGATTTTCTTTTGAACAACTCATGTGTATTTAGATACTCATGCAGTAAGATACTCAGTTATGTCTGGGTTTCGTAATAGTTACTACTTATCAGCAAAGTATACGTGATGCTTTTTACAGAATCTGAATGTGCATCACCTGGTGTTACAGTAAAAGACATTATCACTAAGCTAATTCAATTGAGAACGAACTTCTGTAGGACTGAGTGTTTAGTCTTTTGTGATAACCGTAATTCGAAGAGACTCTAATTTATTGACGACTTTTGAACTAATCCCAGGCGACCCTCAGAAATATCAGCCAATCAGCAAACAGTCAGTATGGAGTAAACAGATGTTATACAAAACCAAAGAATTACAGTGGATACACTTCTTATACGTGGTTCAAAAACTTGTCAAGGCTAGAAAGAGGTTCAGAGGTTGCAAAATCGTAATGTATGCAATAGAGAAAATCATCCATACGGCTACAGAATAGTCGACCTCTGGATCCATGATAAAGTCTCAAATACTCTCAGCCTCGACCACATAACCTTTAAATCTCTAAAACACCTCTGATTGGCTCGTCCATAAATTAGAGTGTCGCCACTAGTGATCATTTTGGTGAATTAAACAATAAATGGGGTTCTATTTTCATTGAGTCTTTTTTATATTATTATTAAGCCTGTTTTATATTCACTGTCCTCGTTCACTTCCCCTCAACTCTTTTGTGTATTGTTTTATACTACTTATTAATATTGAGTAAACAGTTGTTTTTCTGGTTAGCGTCAAGTTGTCTACGCAAGATACTCAGCATCCATTGACCGGATACCATCAGCAACAGCCATCTGTGGAAAAGAACAAACAAGCTTCCAGTTGAAGAAGAAATTAGGGAAAAACGATGGAAATGGATAGGAAATACGTTACGCAAATTATCAAACTGCATCAAGAGGCAAGCCCTAACTTGAAATCCTGAAAGGAAACGGAAAAGAGGAAGGTTAAAGAGCACATTACGTCGTGAAATAGAATCAGATATGAAAAGGATGAATAACAACTGTAAAGAACTAGAAAGGATTATCCAGGATAGAGTTGGATGGCGAATGCTGGTGGTCGGCCTATGCTTCTTCACGAGGAGTAACGCGTAAGTAAGTAAACAATTGTATTACTAGCAACTTCTACGTGTATGTTATTACGCAATTATATCGTGTAAAATATTTACGTATACTTATAACATTAATTGTATTTATCATTATAATTACTTTCCTTCAATCTTTGTAACAGTTATTCACAATTTGTGTAATCGTTTAATCCTTGTTTAAACACAAAAGTTACCATATTGTTTGCTCTTGGTTCAGCTTTTGTTGTTGTTGTTGTTGATAAACTGTCATAAAGTTTAGACACAGCGGAGAGCTGCCGTTTGTACAATCGTATGTTGTAGTTATTCTTTATGGTACTATTGCAAGAAGACCTCTTTATTTCAAACTTGAAGATGTGGTAAACGCCACAGATACTTCATAAGTTGAGTTTTATAACTAATTTTTGTATATTCTTCAATAAAGTACGATCTTTTTTAGACAAATCGTTGTTTTGTGAATTTCAAATTTCTCACATATCACAATTGGATGATATAGACGCTTCAATAGATCTAAGAATTATAATATAAACAATAAAAAAGGAATTATAAGATAGTGGAGAAGATTTATAGCATAGGTGGATGATTTTGATAGAGTTTTGTTCTTTAAACTGGATAGTTTAATCATAGAGCTTTTATTGTTCTTTTGAATGATATCAACTGTACAAAATTCAAATAGAAGTGAAGTTTCAATTTCTCGAATTCAAAGTTTGTACTGATAATGATGTCGTTCAGAAGAATGACGAAAACTGCATGACTAAGTTATTCATCTCTGAGAACAAAACTCTATCAAGTAAAAGCATTGAAGGTTTAGGAATTGATTATTAAGTGTTTCAGTGTTAAAATGATTTGACTTAATATTTGAGTCATAATTTATAAATATTTACAAAGCAACGATACTTACTATTTGTCTACTGATAACTGGATAGTTACTTGATTGTAAGCAATAGAAATTCTAGATCATAAATACTATGAAACTGGTAGTAACATCCATGAAAAGGGATAGCTATAAGAAATGATTATCCAGGACAGAGCTGGATGGAGCGTGCTGGTGGGTGGCCTATACTCCTCCACGAGGAGTGATAGGTGTAAGTAAGTAAACAGTTGTATTCTAGATAATAAATGCTATGAAACTGGTAGTAACATCCCTGGAAAGGGATAGATATGAGATCGCATAATATCACGGAACAGCTAATCATTGTTTACCATTCTTGAATTAATTACTACCTCCCTTATTCACAGCCACATTTGACCAAATCTTGTATAAATGTTGTTTTCTATTTTATGGTACGATATGGTCTGTTTGATTGGTGTATAAACCGAGTATCTTTGAATTATAATGATTCGTATCGCAGAGGCTCGAACTGGTGTTCTGTACTTAACTGGCTGGGCTAGGCAGGAAGCAAGACCGATAAGTACTCTAGACTGCTCATATAGGTTTACACGTCATTGGTCTGATCGATAATTCACTGTTTCCTAATTGGCGGTATCATTACGTTATACGTTAATAGGACATAGGGCACAAGTTATAATAAGAACACCAACTGAATCACAATAGTTAGAGAGACTTTGGCAGAGGAGTAAAGCTTCACGTATCTCATCAATGAAAAAGAAGGATGTAATGAGATATTATGCATCATTGGTCCAATCGATAACTCATTGTTCTCTAATTGGCAGTATCATTACGTCATATAATTGATAGAGACAGAAGGTCAAACGTTATAAGAGAACAGTAATACTCGTCTATTTCAATTAATTTTCACAAACCTCCCATTTAAATAGTAACTAATGTTCACATATGAAGAACTATTATTCTTTAAAAAAAAAGTAAGCCTATTTCACAAAGTTCAACTTAATAGGATATAATCCTTTTTGTTGATTTCAATTCTAATGACTCAAAATTCAAAATGGATAACATTCAAAGATTTCTATGAATAATTAAAGCATAAATCATCAAAAGAAGTATAATATTTGATTGAGATCATGAACCGATTGATGCTAGACCATCATTGAAAACTTGGCAACATTAGATGATTGTTTCGTCTCAGTATGTGACTCTTCAACAGTGCGGGATCGTAGAGGAGTAGTTCCACAATTGAACGAAACGGTCATCTGTACTTCTAGCTTTTCAATGGTGGATAATCTAACATATATCAATCGGTTCATAATCTCAATCAATAACCTAATAATCTCTATAATCTCATATTGATAAGTGTAATCATTTAACAACATTCTCATTGAGATTAAGTTCAACAAACAGATGACAAACGATAATACATTAAACATTGGGATATTATTTCATTGTTATGTAATCAATTTATTAAAAGAATACCATATGTTGAATATTAACTATTGACATTATTGAACATACATATGAAGCTTTTGAAAATTAACCAATCATATTTCTTGGATAGTTGTCTATTCAATATGCCTCTTTTTTTCGTTGTTGTTGTTGTTGTTGTTGTTCTTGTCCAAAACTGACCAATCACAAAGAAGAATGATTTTCCCATAAACAAAGTTTATGATCATTTGTATATATCTTAGTTACTTTTGTTTGTTTAATTGTTTGTTACATTCTAATGAAATTAAACACAAATGTATCAATATATATCTATTATAGATAATAAACTTATTCAATAGGATCTAATATGATGAATGAATCAAGAATATCTTCAAGAGTTAATCAACGAAATGAGAAATTATGTCATCATTTCAATGAAATAGAAAAAGATTATTCAATACATGATCTAACAGATGATGATGATACTGCTGCTGCTGCTGATGATGATGATCATAACTATCATAGTTATCATTCAATATCATATTCAGATGATGAATCTACTTCGAAACCAATCTACCAATCTACAAACTCTTCTAGAAAATCTAATTTCTCTCAATTCTTATTTCATAAAGCATTAAATCTTTCAAAAAAACTTAAATATTATATTATGCATAGTATTACATTATTTCATGAAGATTTATATGGTTTATCATGGTCAGAAGCAAATGATCGATTACAATCCACTTATGGATTATCTATTAATACTAATGGGAATATATCATCTAAGAATGATAGTAGAACATTACGTCATTTTAGTACATCTATATTACCAAATGATTGTACTACTACTAATACTACTGATACTACTACTAATACTACTAGCAATACTACTAATACTACTACTATCCCTATGAATAGAATGCCACGTAGATATTCAGAAAGACATTCATTAAAGAAACATTCAAGACTTTATCAATTAGATAAACCATATTATATACAATGTAAATTCATTGAATCAAATATAACTCTATATAATAATAATAATACAATAGGTACTACAAACAATCCAATGTATATGGATTATGATTTAAAAAAGAATAATTTGCCAAAATTATCTTTTATTCAAATAAAAAATCAATATCCAATCGATAAAATCAATAAACAATTCACCATTAATAATCATGATCCATTATTCATGAATGATTGTTGTCATAGTAACAATCATGATTTAAATCGATCAACATTTAAAATGAATGATAAACATAGAATTGAATATAAAGATTTAAAACAAATAGAAACAACAACTAATGTATTAAATGATCATCATCATCATCATCATAGAGATTATCAACCATTAAAGAATATGAAACATTGGTTAATACATTTAAAAGAAAGACAACGAAAAACTTCCATGGAATTAAAAGTACTAAGTAATGATAATAATACTAATAGACGAATTCATAAATCCTTATCTCATTGATTGATATTCTATGTAAAACCATGATGATGATGATTCGGATGACGATGATGATGGTGAAACTCATCTGAATATATTGTACAGTGATCTTCCGTAATATTTGTTCATATGAAATAAAAGATCTTTGATATATACAGATATATAGATCATATGTATTTGGTTTATGAATAAATATTGGTTAGTGTTTTGTATTTTCAGTAAGATTGTTATCTATAAGATGAAGATGTTGACCCCATAAGCTCAATCTTCATTCTTTATAGAGGATTTGGGATTGGCAGTAATCTTAGAAGAGTTACATCAAGACAGAACTACTGTATGCAGGTGAAATAATTAATGAACAGATTGAAATCATGGGTCAGTGGAAGCTAGACCACCATTGAAAACCTAGAAGCACTGGATGGCCGTTTCGCCCTAGTACGGGACTCCCCAGCAGTGCGCACCAACGATCCCACACCACGCGGGTTCGAACCCAGGACCTACTGGCTTCGCGTGCGAGCGCTTAACCATGATTTCAATCTGTGAAAATTTCTAAAAATCTCCACAAACCCCTTCTGATAATAATCATCTGCTCACTAGTGACTGACTTCAAGAGATACTCCTGGAGTTCTAGTGGGAAGCCGTTACCAGTGGAGTACAACCAGGTCTGTTGTGAGATATCAGCTCACTGAAGACAATGGTATATGGTGGCGCAACTTCGTGGATTGGTTGAAGTTAGACATTAACACCGTTGGATACCAGCCGGCTCAGTGGTCTGATGGTTAAGCGGTCGCGCGCACGAAGCCAGTAGGTCCTGGGTTCGAATCTCGCGGGGTGCGCGATCGTGGATGAGCATTGCTGAGGAGTCCCGTACTAGGGCGAAACGGCCGTCCAGTGCTTCTAGGTTTTTAATGGTGGTCTAGCTTCAACTGACTCATGATTTCAATCTGTGAAAATTTCTAAAAATCCCCACAAACCCCTGATAATTAATGAACACTTGGTATTGTTTGGCATGTATCTTCCCATTGACATTTATGACTGCAATTGATCAGTCTGTCAAATTCATCCAATTGCACAAGCAAGTGGCTATCAGGACTTAGTAGCTGAGTGGATAATGCGATGGCGTTTAAAGTGAATGGTACTGGGTTCGAGTCTTAGAGTGAATATCAACTCTTTGAGATGCAGGTACATCCAGCTGATGAGTCCCAAATAAGATGAAACGCGCGTCCTGGATTCCACTGCTAGCTACTATCCATCAATTAATGAACATTTTGCAAATGACGTATTGAAGTATGGTTTTTCTATTTTATCAAGTAACTCTGTAATTTTGTGACAAATATGATCGATTGTCCTCAGCTGTGTCCTCATTTACCACAGCAGTAGTAGTAATAGTGTGGCGAATACTACTTATATTGCTAGATATCAGTAGTGAGATGATGATGATGGTGGTGATGATGATGATAGTTCGATAATGCAAAGGTGAATATGAGATTAGAGAAATGAAGAGATCATTTGTATTTCTCTATATTGTCACTTATACTTTGTCTCCTTCTGGTGATAATGACTGCCATTGTGATGTATTATTTATTCAGACTGATCATTCATGTTTGACAGTGTTCCATTTTAGAAAGAAAAGTAAAAAGCAACATGAAATTCTATATACATGATGACATTTTGCTTTGAATAGTAGTTTGATTGATCATTGAAATCTATGGAAGACACATTAATACGAGCACTAATGGTCTTATTTGATTAGAATGAAGACTCAACAATTAGATATGTTTTATAGTGACAAATTGAGATTCACTTGTTAGGTTATGTGACTCTGATTCAGTCATGACATATACATTCTGATGCTTGTTCAACTAGATATACAGTTTAAGAAGACTAAGTGGATGTAGGAAGCTTTGATGTATGATGAATAATTTAAGTGTATATTCATTCAACCTATGATATAAAATGAACTGTTTTAGACTGTGATTGTGGGTAATGACTTTGGTCAGATGAATAATTTATTCCCCCTTCCAGACTTTGAGTAACTCAGTTAAATTCTATTTTGGTGAAAATTGATCAATCAATGTTTACAAGGTGTTTTAAACTTTGTTTACCTCTTACAAACAGCGGACTTATTTTTATAATACATAGATTGTAGGATAGCAATAAAATCCGAGGGTTTAAATTTCCATCAATTTTGAACTTATCAGCGGACAACATCTAGACATTCGGTTGATATTCACATGGTTACTACAACATTGTGCATGTCATATCAAATTCTTACATATTATTCTGTGAGCCTCCAAGTTCACAATCACATTAAATTGTTCAACGAGCATGATGATGTTAGTAATTGTTTTCAATTTCCATCTGTCCCTAATAATCAACACTGAGACTTACTTACGCCTGTTACTCCTAATGGAGCATAGGCCGCCGACCAGCATTCTCTAACCCATTCTGTCCTCCGCCTTCTTTTCTAGTTTCATCCAATTCTTGTTCATTTTTCTCATGTCTATCTCCATTTCCCGGCGTAATGTGTTCTTTGGTCTTCCTCTTTTGCTTTGGCCTTGAAAATTCCATGTGAGGGCTTGTCTTGTGACATAGAACACTGAGACTAGTTGATCTGAATTGGGGAATGTTTATCCTGAATGGATAACCTCGATTGTATCTCCTCATTTCTACAGCAATTTGGAAGACTCACATTGTACGAGTATTCCATGTACCTAAATAAATGGTTGCTTTAGTTGTCAGAAGAGACATCGGCCTCGTGACTTCCGAAGGAGCTCGGCTTTCATCACGAGGTGTCATAACTCTTCTAAATGAAAACCTTCTGACTCCCAGAGCGGAGTTTAAAAGGTTTCAATAATTTTTTCTGGTTAGCGTTTTTTTTAGCGAGTTGGTTTTCTATGGGATGGGGTCACTAACCCCATGCCCAACCCTCCTCCTTTATCCGGGGTTGGGACCGGCAGTAGCCCCCGGAGGGACTCCAGGCGGAGTTGGATAACCTCGATATTACTTTACAATTACAAGTTTTAGTATATTCGAATAATAATGTATAGAACTATGAATGAAACTGGTTTGGATTATTATTGTAACAGTTGTATGAAACTTGATCGGTTAATAAATTGAAGCCACTGAAGAATGACAATACTTTGTCTAATGAAATGAATTCATTCTATATTGATGATTCTTTGTTGTTAACTGCAAACCGTCTACAATTATGAGGAATGATATTAGTTGTAAATGAACTTTTGCTGATTTCATTCAGTGATATAAAGTTGTAAACTGTACAGGAGGACATGAGAAACAGGTAGAATATACAGGAGCAGGTTGTTCTTGTTACTATTCAACAGGTTTTAGAGTTGAACAATTCAATAGACATAGTTTGACGATGATAATAATAAGACGATTCATTTTATGTTGCATTTTTTTTCTTTAAAATTGTGTATCACTCGTTGGTTAGATTGTAGTGTGGCGTCGAGTCGCGGTTGACTATGATCACCACTATAGGAAGACTAAGTGCCAGTTAACCGATAAGATCCCCTGTAAGCCAAATACCAGATGGTAGTTGATGGCTGTAGTCGAAATGTATTTGTTAGCGATCCCGTGGTATCGAAAGAATACTGAGATCGTGCCAGGTTACAAGTGTGGTTACTGAGTGTAACCGAATTCGTGCAAGGTCACAATCAACGGAGGAATGTATGCGCTTTGGTACAGTTAAACAAACAAGTACGGTAAAACAATCTGTGGTACAATTGGTTATAATAATAATTATTTCCATTATACCAATCGTGTTCTCTTGATAAAAGTAGTTCACTACAAGATATTAATGAAAACTTGATGTATTAATGATATGAATCAATTCTCAATAAAGATCGTTTAAATGCTATAATTAAGTGGCACATATCATGAAAAGTTCTGGAAGAATGATTAATTTTGTAGTGCCTCCAAATGCACAACGGTCGAGGGTGAGGAGAATCAGCTCCGTCTCTACAAAATACTTTCACGTGGCCAATGTCAGAGAAGTCCTGCTCACTGCCTTCTCGAGATGGGGGTGTTCTCTACGAAGTTGACAGGATGGATAGCGAATGTCCGGTGCTTTAATCGGATTGGTGGAAACGGAGGATTCACCTAGGGGAGTTGGAAAATCCTCATCCTAAACAAATGGTATACATGAGTTCTAGGATCCTGAGGGAACAAATGGTGTATGAACCAATTATTGGTCACCGATTACCATGTGACTACATCTCCTCATGTTGCTCCACTACCTTGTAGATCAGACTTTTAGGTCGAAGGCTCCAGGTGTGGCCGCCCAAGAAGACCACCTATTTCAGTCTGGGCACTCGGGCATTATCCTAGCTCACAAATCAAGTGACTTGTGTGACGCATATGTATTCGGTGCCCCTTTGTACCAATATTTATATATTCAAATAAATAACGGATATAAATTTATAAACCAGAGAGAGATAGAGACTGGAGAAAATGTTGTATAGGGATAAGCTTAAACGATTCTTAAAATGATCAAGTGATTTTCAAACCATTATATTAGTCCATTTAACAGAGAGTTTTTATAAATAGGATGAAACGCGCTTCCTGGATTCTACTATTAGCCACTATCCATCTTTGTTAAGAATACTTGTGAATTAAGACCATATCGAAGCAATACGAACAGTATGCACATATGCTAATAATAATAACAGACTGATCAATTTCAGTTCTAAACATCAATCAGAAGATTCAAGTAAACAACATCAAGTGAATATAAACTTCACCCCATTGTACAAGCATGTGGCTATCAGAACTCAGTAGTTAAGTAGATAATGCAATGGCGTTTGAAGCGAATGGTACTGAAGTCGAGTCCCTCCCGTAGTAAACATCAACTCTGAGATGCAGACACATTCAGCTGACGAGTTGCAAATAGGATGAAACGCGCATCAGACTGGATTCCACTAGTAGCCACTATCCATCTTTGCATATAATACTTGTGAATTAAGGGCATACCGATGCAATACGCACAGTATGCACATATACCAATAGTAATAATATCACAGATTGAAATCATGAGTCAAGTGAAGCCAGATCACCATGGAAAACCTAGGGGCACTGGACAGCCGTTTCGCCCTATTATGGGACTCCTCAACAGTGCTCTTCCACGATCCCGCCAACAGCGAGACCCGAACCCGAGACCCATCAATCTCGTGCCAAGCTCTTAATCAACTAGACCACCGAGCCGGCATCCAGTGGTGTTAATGTCTAACAACAACCAATCCACGAAGTTGCACCATCATACACCATTGTCTTCAGTGAGGTGATATCTCACAACAGTTCTGGTTGTGGTCTAGTTGGTTAGGCGCTTGATGCGAGACTGATAGTTCCTGGGTTCGAATCTCGCGAGTGCAGGATCGTGGATGCGCACTGCCACTGTGGAATCCCATACTAGGACGAAACGGCAGTCCAGTGTTTCCAGTTTGTCCATGATGGTCTAGCTTCAATTGACTCATGATTTCAATCTGTGAACTTTCTGAAATCTCCACAAACGCCTTCTGATAATAAAAATAATAATAATAATAGACAGATCAAGTGCATTCCTAATTATCAATAGGAAGATTAAAGTAAACAATACCAAAAATGAAAGTAAATCTTACGATTTTGTAAACATACAAAATGAAAATGTCAAGGTTAGTTATTCAATTTCCTAGACTAGTTTATATAAGGAATTAGTTACATTCTTATTTCCATTTATTTTGTCTATTCTGAAATAATAAAAACAACAACAACAACAACAACTGAATGTATCTATGTGGTACTGGGTTATAAAAATGTGTAGGTTTATGTGCGTGTGTGTGTGGGGGATAAACTTTTCTTTTATGAAAATCATGAATCATTGATTCATTATTAGATCATTATATAAAACATAAACGTACTGGATAATCATTTCATTCTGGTATGAGAATCTTCAGCAGTGTATATCCACAAGCTCTAGGATGTTCAGTCATGTATTCACTAGGGATTAGGTTTGACAATCAATTTCTGGGATGCTAGTATGAAGTTGTTGTCAGTGAAGTTAAATTGTGTCTGATATGAAGCAGTTACCCATTGAAGACAATGAAAGATGATAGTATAGTATTGTGGATTGATTGAAGTTAGACATGAATACTGTTGAATGCCGACCTAATGGTCTATTTATTAAGCGTTAGCGTGCAAGACTGAAAGTGTTGAATTTGATTCCTGAATTAAGAATCGTGGATGAGCACTTCTGAGAAGTCCTGTACTAGGATGAAATGATTATTCAAGGCTTCTATCTATTCTTTTGCGGGAATCTATCACTTGGTTAAGTTTCCTTCTATTTGAAAAAAGAAAAGTATGGTATACTCGAATGATTTTGAGATGTTAGAGAATACTTATAATTTAAGTGGAAGATTTCAAATGGTCTATATTTGTTGAATGAAATACCTTACCAGAGATGAGTTAGATAACCTTAGAGAAAAAAACAACTTGAAATAACATAACGGATTAATTCAATCACGGACTTAGTTTTAGTGTAGTTCGTATTTGGTTAGCAGTCGAGTTGATGACTGCCGTTCCATCCTGCTTAGAACTTGTTAACTCGATTTACCCCCATCTCAGTGTTAACATACACTTTTATATTAGAAACTAACACCTTTCACATTATAGGTTAGACATTAACACCGTTGGGTGCCAGCTCAGTGGTCCAGTTGGTTAAGCGCCTGGCACGAGACTGGTAGGCGCTCGGTTCGAATCTCGCCAAGTGGGATCGTGGGCGCGCACTGCTGAGGAGTCCCGTACTAGGACGAGACGGTCGTCTAGTGCTTCTAGGTTTTCCATGGTGGTATAGCTTCAATTGACTCATGATTTCAATCTGTGAAACCTATAGATTTGTCTAATGAAATACTGAGCACAAATTAACACTAATTTATTTAACCAATATGAGAATATGGATAAGAATTTACAGTTCTCCTTTGTTTTTATCAAACCTTTACTGTTAAGAAATTCTGATAAGAAATAGAAGAGAAGATTTCCAAATAAGTCAAGTTAAGTGAGCGATGAACAACTTTCACATTTGGGAATATCGGTGAGACTATAATTTATGGACAACATTTCAATGATGTTAAAGTGGCCTTGAGGCTATCCATCTACTTGGTAGGGAGTTATAAATCTGTTTAATTTACAGTTGATGTTTAGGGTTATGATTTAGATTTAAAGTTTTCATCATGAACTAGCATCAGCTGAAATGTCAAATTTCTGTTTAATCAAATGGATAAATCAATTTCGTATCAAGATCCAAGATCTGTTATCTTAATTCTGATTGGTTTGTCCATAAATTATAGTCTCGTGGGAGCATCTATTAAGGTTGCTTTTTCAATACCATAAATTGTTAAGTGCCATAAAGCTAGATTGAATTATGTTTTGAGGTTAGCGTTTTTTTAGCGAGTTAGTTTTCTACGGGATAGGGTCGCTAACCCCATCTCCAATCCCCCTTTTTTATCCGGGCTTGGGACCGGCAGCAACCCCAGAGGAGGCTTCAGGTGGAGTTTAAAAGTTAAGATTAATTGGACACCACGAAGAGCAATCACTTAATAAATTCATTATTATATATTACCTACAAAGCAGTCTATTTTTTATTTGAAAAGAACTAAGACTCTTACCTTCTGATCTGGCGAGACTCAAAATTATGGAGGAGCCAATCAGAAGCGTTTTAGAGGTTCCAAGGTTACGGCGCCAACTTCAGTGCTGAATGCTAACGTACGATCGGTTCACAGGGAATTTCGTACAAAACTTGATCACAAATAAAAAGACAAGACTATAATTTGTGGACTAATCAATCAAGTATAAGATAATAGATCTCGGATTTTAACACGAAAGCCTTTCATCCATTTGGATAAGTGGATTTCTGGCATCATAGTTGATGTCAGTTCGTGATGGAAACCCCATATATAATTCCTAACTAAGGCAAGTCATGACAATTATCGCGAACTGGATAATAAAAGCACCACTAAAACTGGTTGCAGACGGGTACTACAATATATACGGATGATTGGAGAGCGTACAGACTCCTACATAGGCTTGGTTATGTGCATCGTGTCATTATCCACAAGTAGCATTTTGTGCACTCAACAACCGGAGTGCACATTAACAATATTGAAGCTATGTGGTCGAGGCTGAAACAGTTTTTCAGACTTTATCATGGCTCCAGAAGCCGACTATTCTGTAGCCGTATGAATGATTTCCTCTACTGCATGCGATACGATTTTAGAACCTCTGAAGCTCTTTCTAACTTTAGCAATATGTCAGGTAGTGAATGAGAACTTCAGAAGGTACAACAGAGTTTATTTGAATACAAAATTATAGAATCACTTAGTAAAATCTGAGAATCATATAGGAAATACTTCATTTACACGATGCCAGTCAATCGTCTCAGACCTTATTGTTCCTTTGTTTCCACATCGATCATTCTTTTCTTTTTGATCTTCTTAACTCTCTGCCAGTAGGCATTTCACTTTCGATTAATGATACATACTACTTATATCTATCGATATCAGTAGCACACACCACAGTAGTGTAATAATCTATTTCAAAACATTTCATTGGCTTTGAATATAATTTTTGTCACAAGATGATATCGTTTGAAAAGTCATGTCTTCATACTTATTTAGAATTATTCACCAATAAACATCTACCATGTCACACGGAATAAAATCCACATCTATTAAGTAGTACAATTTATATGATGTCCATACTATGCCGAAACGACAGTTTAGTGCTCATGGTTACCATGGTTACCACAGACTATGCAGTTGATTTATATATATGTCTAGAGGTTCATCAGACCTTCAAGCTTATTGAGCACAGTGAATATCTGGAACGATGTTATAATGTAAGTAAGAATTTAATAAGAAAATTATCTTAAGCCTAGAATTTGGACAGTTTTAGTTTTATATTCTTGAAATGTGTATTAACACAATAGTATGGATACTGAACAAACAAAGAAACATAACATTCAATTGTCAAGTTATATGATTGTCTATTTTGATGTTTATTATATGAATATATCTATGTATCTAGGTATACAAGCGTTTATCCAGTATCTAAGGTTTGAAAGTATTTTAATCATAGTTGATAAGACAAATGTAGTTATCTTAATATTGTAGTGACTCACATTTATCACGAGAACACGACTGGTTTAATAAAAACAATTATTATTATAACCAATTGTACCAGTGTTTGTTTTAACGTGCTTTTGTTTGACTGTGCTAATGACAGCTATTTTGTGCTACCATTCTTTTACTTACACTTCGATTGTAACTTCGCGCGAATTCGGTTACCTTCTGTAACCAAGGTTGTATCCTGGCACGATCTCGATATCCTTTCGATGCCACGAGATCGCCAGCAAATATACACCTCGACTTGGTCCATTAACTGTCTTCTGATATTTGGCTTCTCGGGGATTTTATGGATTTATTTGGTTACGTCCAACCTTCGCCTTCTGATTGACATGGCACGTGTTTCTTTGTAGCGGTGTTCATAGTTAATCTCAACTCGACACCACGCTACAATATCATGGGTACCGTTTACAGAATCATTTAATCAAATCTGACAACCATATAGTGAATAGTTCATTTTGCACAATATTAATCAATCGTCTCAAACTTCACTGTTCTTTCGTTTCAATATTAATCATTCTCTACTTTCATTCTGTTTTCTTTGATCTTTTTTTTTTAACGTTCTACCGACAGGCAACTCACTTTTGTGTGATGATACATACTACTACTTATATCTATTGATATCAGTAGTATATATCACAAAATAGCTGAAAATTTTCAGGCTATACAATCTTTTATTAATGAATCATTGATAATATTTTTCTACATTCAGAATGGTGTTGTTCCATTTTATTCTTAATCAGATGATCAAATGATCATTGTTTATTATGTCATTAGTTAACTTACACTACAGAATTTGAGATCAGTCAATCAGTCAGTCAGTAACAACGTAGAACTTCGTACATACGTATGTCAGTTAGAGTTGCTATACCACATTAGCACAGAGATGCAGTTGTCAACTCAAATTCCGTAGTGGTAGAGGTAGTAAGAGTATAAGCAGTAGTCGCAAACATTCGGGATTGAAGATGTTATTCCAGTAAAATAAATTTGGAAAGAGGAAAAAAGGGACATGAAGAATTCAGAAGATTAGAATTTGGGAGAACACAAAGTGTGGATGCACTTGCGCTATTGCAAACGATTTTGAGCCATGTCATTCAGATGAATGATGTTGTTATGTCATCATGTTTTGTTTGACTTACTTACTTACGCCTGTTACTCCTAATGGAGCATAGGCCGCCGACCAGCATTCTCTAACCCACTCTGTCCTCCGCCTTCTTTTCTAGTTCTATCCAATTCTTGTTCATTTTTCTCATCTCTATCTCCATTTCCTTGCATAATGTGTTCTTTGGTCCTCCTCTTTTGCTTTGGCCTTGAGGATTCCATGAGAGGGCTTGTCTTGCGACGCAGTTGGGTGCTTTCCTCAATGTGTGTCCTATCCACTTCCAGCGCTTCTTCTGATTTCTTCCTCCACTGGAATCTGGTTTGTTCTCTCCCACAGTAGGTTGTTGCTAATAGTTTGTTTGACTTACCTCTCAATTTATTTATCATTTACTAAGAGATAAATGGCAAAGATTATTGTCAGCTGACGATTTGGTAATGCTAAGATCTATTGTTATATACTCCTCACATACCTGATATCTCGGTGTCTTGTTCATAAAGTGATATCATTATAAAAATTGGTCTGTTACTAGTAGTTCACTGATGTTTGAATTGTCATTGTCTATTACTCTAACTTTGTAAGGAAGATCCAATTATACATAATAAAGGCACATCTTCTTACCTGCTGTTCTAATTGAAATCTAACAAATCTCTTCATGACGGTGCGGACTGCCAAAACAAAAGCAGCATATCTACAATTGAAGAACATATGGAACTCAACTAATACCAAAGTCAGAATTTTCAATACAAATGTCAAGATAGTTCTATTGTATGAGACAGAAACTTAGAGAACTACGAAAGTCATCATTCAGAAGATACAAGTGTTTATCAACAGTTATCTACGCAAAATACTTCAGATCCGTTGGCCGGACACTATTAGCAACAATCAACTGTGGAAAGAACAAACCAGATTCCAGCGCAGGAAGAAATAAGGAAGATGCACTGGAAGTGGATAGAACATACATTGAGGAAAGAACCCAACTGCATCACAAGACAAGCCCTCATATAGAATCCTCAAGACCAACAGGAAGAGAGGAAGACTAAAGGACAAATCACGCCGGGAAATGGAGACAGACATGAGGAGAATAAATGATAACTGGATAGAACTAGAAGGGAACCCTCAGGACAGATTGGGTTGGAGAATGCTGGTCGACGGCCTATGCTTCATTTGGAGTAAAAGGTGTAAGTTAATAAGTAAATCTTTTCATGAAAAGTTCTTTTTCATTTAGTGAGTTGGTTGAACTGGGGTAATCACATATCTATGTGATGTATACAAAATTTTAGGTCATTTTCTTGTTCATTTAGGAGGTTCGTGCTAAACATCTGTGTAATTTTTAACAAATATTTCATTTCAAGGGTTTTCAGTTATCAGCAACTATCTGTTATAAACAAGGTAGTGTAGCTCGATCCAACATGTCAGGTGAAAAACATCAGAGTAGTACAATTTAAAAATTGGAATCATATCTTCAGTGAAAACTAATTTCTAAAGTGCAGCACCTACTGACTAGATAAATGAGGAAATAGCCGGAACTGCTGGATACAAGACACTTATTGGGTAATGAATAGTTTCCGGGCATCCACAACTCAATTACTTATTTACTTATTTACTCATGCCTGTCACCCCTCGTAGAGGAGTATAGGCCAACAACCAGCATTATTCATCCAACGCTGTCCTGTAAAGTCCTTTCCAATTGTTTCCAACCTTCTCCTAATTTCCTCTTCATCTGAGTGTTGGTTTGTTTTCTCACTGAGTAGGTTGTTGCTGATGGTATCTGGTCAACAGATATTGAGTATCTTGGGTAGACAACTATTTATAAATACTTGTACATTTTTGATGACGGTTGTGGTAGTTCTCTAGGTTTCAGTTCCGTAGAGTAAAACTGTCTTAAGGTTCGTATAGAAGGTTCTGATTTTGATATTAACTGACAGTCATTTTGAGTTCTATATGTCCTTCAATTGTAGGAATTCTGTCCTTACTTTGCCGATCCTCGCCCTCACATCAGCATCCAATCCTCCTTGTTCATCGATGATGCCATCTAGATACATGAAACTTTCCACCTCTTCCGGAGTTTCTCAAAGAATTTTGATTCAGTTAGTGTTCTCTATATTGAATTTGAAGATCTTGCTTTTTATCTTGTGTATATTGAGACTTACCGATGAATAAGCTGCTGCTACACTAGTTATCTTCATCTGACAACTATTATTATTAAACTTCATTTATTCATATTAAAACAACATCAATATTCTGGATAAATTTCATTTGATCTGTATTGATTGTTCAGGGGTTAACTTCAGGTTAACCTTAAATCAATCAATAAATCAATATAATAGGATATTAGGTCATTATTGATATAAATCTATTGAACAGATAAAGATAATGGAAAGTTTGATTGATTATTTTTGTTAGTTGCGAACTAATGAGACTTCCATTATAGATAGAATCAATGTGGATATATTTACTCTATGATAAAATGAGATAAGATGATACGGTCTCTAATATGGTTTAGTTAAGAAAGAGAGGAAAGTGAAAATAGGATTAGAATATTTCAATTATATTTGACAACTTTTAAATGTGAATTTGTGATAGGAATATTTTAATAGTTGAGATCATAAGTCAATTGAAGCTAAACTACCATGGAAAACCTGGAAGTAATGGACGGCCGGTTCATCCCTTCTGATATGAATCAACATACGCCCACTAGTAACTGGCTTCAAGAGGTATTTCTTGTAGTTCTAGTGAGAAGTAGTGATCAGTGGAGTTCAACCAGGTCTGTCGTAAGTTAGTAACTCACTAAAGATAATGGTGGATGTGTCGCTTAATTTCGTGGATTAGTTGAAGTTAGACATTATGACCACTGGATGCCGACCGGCTCAGTGGTTTAGAGGTTAAGCGTTCGCGTGCGAGAGTGATAGATCCTGGGTTGGAGTCTCGCGAGGCGGTATCCTGGACGAGCACTTCTGAGGAGTCCTGCGGTAGGACAAAACGGCCATCCAGCGCTTTCCGGTTTTCCATGGTGATCTAGCTTCAATTGTCTCATGATCTCAACTATTAAATTTATTCTAAAGAGTTTGAAACTTGTGTTCTGTATTCGTTTGTTGGAAAAATTTCTAAATTATGTCAAAAATTTCTGATTGAGATCAAAAATCCATCAATGTTAGACGAATATTGAAAAGCTGGAATCACTGGACGGCTGTTTCGTCCCAAAGTGAGACTCCTCAGACGTGCACATTTGCGACTATGCAATTAAGATCCAAACGTAAGACGTCCAGTCTCGAGGGCGGACGCTTGACCTTTAGACCACTGAACTAGCATCCAATGTGGTAATATCTAACCTCTACTGATGTACCAAGAATGTTATCCCTTTAAGTGATATTATGACATAAGATCAAGATGTACGTATGTCGATGGTAACGTAAATATTAACAACATGATAATGAAAATTACTCTTGTCACTTCATTTTTGTTCTACAGTCTTCGAAGTTATTTAAATCATTACTATAATATTTACGCTTAATTTTAGTAAACTCTTGAACATTAATATCTATTACGGTTGTGCTCTTGTAGTGGAAGCGGACCATAACCACACGACCTTTGAAGCCAAGCATATAATTACTGGAAAGATTTATATTCGACAATTGACACAAAGAGAGTTTTAACAGTGGAGAACGTGAGAACATTCAATTCAATTCATCAGACGGCATTGCTCAGCCTTGCAAGCGAAATCATTCTTGTATAACTTACCTTTTTCATTCATATTAAATATATTGTTCTATCCTCAACCTAACTGTGTTCTCCATCATATATTGGTGATGATTACAATAAAATGAGTCAGTATAAACAACGATGTGACTTACATGTAAGATCTTATATATTAGATAGCCACATCATGACAAATCTACAATTTTAGGATTCGGTCTATTATTAGAGAAGTGGCCTCCCTCTTTTCCGCCTTCCTTCAGAATTCCAAGTTAGGGCTTGTCTCGTGATGCAGCTTGACGATTTGCGTAGTATATGTCCTATCCATTTCCATCGTCTTTTCCTGATTTCCGATTCAGCCGGAAGCTGGTTTGTTCTGTCCCACAGAAGGCTGTTGCTGATGGTATCCGGTCAACGGACATTGAGTATCTGGAGTAGACAACTATTTATAAGTACATATACCTTCTTGACGATTGTTGTTGTAGTTCTCCAAGTTTCAGCTCCGTACAGTAGAACTGCCTTGACATTTGTATTGAAGATTCCCACTTTGATATTGGTTGAAAGTTGTTTTGAGTTCCATATGTTCTTCAATTGTAGGAATGCGACCCTTGCTTTACCAATCCTTGCCTTTACGTCTGCATCTGAACTTCCTTGTTCATAGATGATACTTCCCAGGTATGTGAAGGATTCTACATCTTCCAGAGTTTCGCCATCCAGAGTGATTGGAATGTGTTCTCCGTTTGAATTTGAGGACCTTGGTTTTCCTCTTGTGTATGCTGAAGCCTACTGATGCAGAGACTGCTGCTACACTGGCTGTCTTTATCTGCATTTGTTCATGTGTATGCGATAAGAGGGCCAGGTCATCCGCGAGGTCCAAATCGTCTAATTGATTCTGAGCTGTCCATTGCATGCCGTGTAATCCGTCAGATGTGGAGGTCTTCATAATCCAGTCGACCACCAGAAGAAAGAGGAAGGGAGAGAGTAAACAGCCTTGTCTGACTCCGGTCCTTACTTGGAATGCATCTGTCAGCTGTCCTCCATGCACAACCTTGCACTGTAGTCCGTCATATGAGTTCCGGATAATATTGACAATCTTCTCAGCAACTCCGTAGTGTGGAAGAAGTTTTCATAACGTCCTCCTATCTACACTGTCAAATGCCTTTTCATAATCAATGAAGTTGATGTACAGTGACGAGTTCCACTCAATTGATTGTTCGACGATGATCTGTAGTGTCTCAATTCGGTCTGTGCACGAATGATCCTTACGGAATCCAGCTTGTTGATCTCGAAGTTGGGCGCCTACTGTATTTTTCATCCGGTTCAGCAAAACTCTGTTAAAGACTTTTTCTGGTACTGACAGTAGTGTGATGCCTCTATAGTTTTCACATTTGGTGGATTGACGTCTATAGGAAGATCTGTGTATGCTGCTTCGATGTCCGGTGGACTCATTGGAGCCGGTCTATTCAGGAGTTCCTCGAAGTATTTCCCATCTGTTCCGCTGTTGTTGAATTTCAGTGATTGGCTTGCCTTCTTTGTCTTGGACCGGTCTCTCTGGTTTACTGTATTTCCCTGATAGTTTCTTCGTTGTATCGTAAAGCTGTTTCATATTTCCTTCTCTAGCAGCTTTTTCCGCCGTCGTTGCTAGTTCTTCCACGTATTTCTTCTTGTCGGCTCTAATGCTCCTCTTCACTTGTTTGTTTGCTTCTATGTATTCAGCTTGTGCTTGGACTTTCTCTGCTCGTGTTCGGCTGTTGTTAATTGCTGTCTTCTTGTTCTTCCTTTCTTTGATCTTGTCCAGTGTTTCTATAGAGATCCATTCCTTATGATGGTGTTTCTTTAGGCCCAGAACCTCTTGACACGTTGAAGTTAATGCTTCTTTGATGCCTTTCCAGTTGTCCTCCATAGTAGTTTCTTCTTCATTCAGTAGATCCTGTAAGGCTTGGAACCTGTTGTTGTGAGTTATCTTGAATTCATTGAGTTTGTCAGTATCTCGAAGGAAGGCTGTATTGAACCTTTGTACTGCTGTTTGTCCAGTTGTCCAGTTCTTTTTTAGCTTCAGTTTTAAATTGGCTACAACTAGGTGGTGATCTGAAGCTATGTCAGCACCTCTCCTGGTTCTCACATCTTCCATTGTCCTTCGGAATTTTTTGTTGATGCAAATATGATCTATTTGGTTCTCTGTAGTGTGGTCCGGTGAGATCCATGTAGCTTTGTGTATACGTTTGTGTGGAAATATTGTGCCTCCTATGACCAATTTGTTGAATGCACACAGATTTGCAAATCTTTCTCCATTTTCGTTTCTTTCTCCCAGTCCATGTCGTCCCATAATATCTTCATATCCGGTGTTGTCTATTCCGACTTTGGCATTTAGATCTCCCATCAGAATGGTGAGGTCCTTTCTTGGGCACTTCTCTATGATTGACTGCAGCCGCTCGTAGAATTGATCTTTAATGTCGTCGTTGCTATCATTGGTGGGTGCATAACATTGGATAATATTCATTGTGATTCCCTCCTTCTTTGTTTTGAATGATGCTTTGATGATTCTGGATCCGTGAGATTCCCATCCTACAAGTGCATTTCGTGCTACTTTGGACAGCATCAGAGCGACTCCCTGAGTGTGTGGAGCATTGTCCTCTTCGTGACCGGAGTATAGCAGCATCTCTCCCGTATCTAGCCTTTTCTGTCCAGCTTGGGTCCAGTGGGTTTCGCTGATTCCCAGTACTGCCAAGTTGTATCTCCTCATTTCCGTTGCTATTTGACTGGTCTTCCCGGTCTCCCACATTGTTCGGACGTTCCATGTACCTATAAAAATTCTTGCTCTGGTTGTTAGAAGGGGCATCGGCCTCGTGACTTCCGAAGGCACTCCGCTTTCACCATGAAGCGTCATAATTCTTCTAAATGAAGACCTTCTAACTCCCAGGGCAGAGTTAAAATGGTTTGAATTATTTTTTCTGGTTAGCGTTTTTTTAGCGAGTTAGTTTTCTACGAGATGGAGACGCTAACCCCATGCCCAACTCTCCTCCTTTACCCGGGCTTGGGACCGGCAGTAACTCTAGAAGAGCTACAGGTGGAGTTAGTTCGTGACAAAAAACCATAAATCTGATTCCTAAGCCTTAATTATCAACTGTAAATCATAATTCGGGTTCCTCACACTAATGTATAACCCTCACTTGGTCCTAGTGTGGTGAACAAGAACACCAGTGGGGACAATCGAATGTATTTGACACGAAATAATAATAAGATCTAACAATCATAAAGTAAATACGTAAATTGCAAAATGTCCATCAAGTGTCTCATAATGACTCAGACTTCATTGTTCTTGCATTTTCATACAAATCGCATTCTGTTTCCATTCTTTCCTGTTCAATCCTCTTGTCTCTCTGCTGTCAGACCTTCTGTTCACGACTAACATCATCTACTACTTATGTCAATATAAGTAGCACACACCACACTAGTTATCAGATGGACATTCTCAATGTCATTCTAGCGTCGTTTAAAGATCGTCCATAAATTATAGTCTCACCGAGATATAGAAATAAAAATCATTGCTAATTATTTAATGTTTTCGTACATTTCCTGCTAATGTTATTTTACGTCTATTTGTGTAGATGTATGAACTATTGAACATTGAAGTGAATGGACTATATAGCGTTGTTCTCAAAATCAACCGCCACCACGGAGTAGAATGATATAAACAAGATAAATACTGAATTTAGTTTCATCTTATCACATATATGTTTACATTGTATATATCCATTTATTTGTAATATATAATTAGATTAAAGTAAATTAAGTAATTGAAAACAACACATTACATCAACCTTATTTTTGGATGTCTATTTCATGTTGGTGAAACAACTTAGTTTGTTATTTGTAAGTTTATTGTCTAAGTTGGTAATATGAATGTTGAAACAAGAAAGTATAAAGCATTAAAAAAGAACATATATATGAATGATTGTCTACTTCGTTATTAGTACTAACTTACTTACTTATTTACTTACACCTGTTACTCCTAATGGAGCAGAGACCGCCGACCGTTATTTTTCAACCCACTCTGTCCTGAGCATTCTTAACTAGTTCTATCAAATTCTTGTTCATTTTTCTCATGTCTATCTCCATTTCTCGGTGTAATGTGTTCTTTGATGTTCCTCTTTTCCTTCGGCCCTGAAGATTCCATGTGAGGGCTTGTCTTGTGACGAAGTCGGGTGCTTTCCTCAATGTATGTCCTATCCACTTCCAGCACTTCTTCCTTCGTTATTAGTATTGCTCTAATAATAAGGATCTAATCCTAAGATTATAGATTTGTCATAATGTAACTGCCTAGTCTATAAGATCATACGTGAAAGTCACACCATTGTCTGCACTGACTCATCTTATCGCAACAATTACCAATAGATGATGGTGAACTCATTCAGGCTGAAGGTAGAACAACATATTTAATATAATTAAAAGCAAGTCTTACAGAGCGACCATGCCTACGAGGTTGAGTCATGCCACCCGATTATTTCGAATTAATTCAATTCATTGTTTCCGCCTTCTCTATCGTTAGGTTTTTCTCCGAGTTAAATGTTGAATATCTATTTTCCCAGTTGTCTCCATGTTCAGCGTTGAGGATTGCGAGGTTATGGCCCAATGCCACTACACATATTTATAACCACTAGACAAGTTAATAACCCAGAGTCAAGAGATAATGAAATGATAGTTAGTTGGCTCCGGTCTGACTATGAATATTAGCACTGTAACGTAACTATACTTAACTGATATGTCCTAGTTAAAAATGGAACATGATACCCTTTTCCCATTACTGGTATACAATCATCAAGTACTTAGTTAACTTGTATTTAATAATGTTTTACAAATTTTTCTACTGGTAAATATTCTGATAATAATCATCTGCTCACTAGTGACTGACTTCAAGAGATATTCCTGAAGTTCTAGTGGGAAGCCGTTACCAGTGGAGTACAACCAGGTCTGTTGTGAGATATCAGCTCACTGAAGACAATGGAATATGGTGGCGCAACTTCGTGGATTGGTTGAAGTTAGACATTAACACCGTTGGATACCAGCCGGCTTAGTGGTGTGATGGTTAAGCGGTCGCGCGCGCGAAGCCAGTAGGTCCTGTGTTCGAGCCCCGCGTGGTGCGGGATCGTGGATGCGCACTGCTGAGGCGTCCCACACTAGGACGAGACGGCCGTCCAGTGCTTCTTGGTTTTCAATGGTGGTCTAGCTTCAAGTGACTCATGATTTCAATCTGTGAAAATATTCATTAGTAAAAAATGTTGAACCTCATTACTACTTAACAAAAGTTATTAGTTGGCGGTTAGAATTAAGTGAATTACCAAAATAGCATTAAGACAATGTCGTTTTTTCTTGATTCTACTTTGCATAATATATATTACTTTTGCTACATAGGGGTGTGATGTGTGCTACTTCATCGACATAAGTAGTATATAACGATGTCAAGAATAGAATAACCCCACTTATGTTCTCGTTCATTACAGGGGGATTATATTTTGTAAGATATGTTGATAGTTTTGTTTTGATCAATCTATACTGCGGCGTATATCAACTCAGGAGTATACTCAGGAAAGATCGAAATATAGGATGAACTTCAGAAGGAAGAGTAAAAAAACTATTTACCACAATATTTTGTGTGGATTGGTTTACTGGAAATAAGCCATGGATCTTTTGTATTCACGTAAAGGACGATATCCTTTAGTCTAGTGTTTTTAGCGTTTTCTTAGCGAGTTAGTTTTCTACGGAATGGGGTCGCTAACACAATGTCCAACCCTCCTCCTTTATCCGGGCTTGGGACCGGCAGTAGCCCCCGGAGGGGCTTCAGGTGGAATTTAGACTACTCAACTTAAAACTTACTGTCTGGATTATCTACTTCCGATCTTATTTCACTTTTGACTTCGATGACTACACCAAACGTCTCTTCTCAACTGAGTTTAAAGAAGTTGTTTTATTGTCAGTAATGACTGCATGTTGAAAGCAAAAGATTAAAACTGAATTTCTTTCAGAACATTTATTATCGAACTTACTTTTCAGTTCAAATATAATAGCGAAACCTGAGTTGAATCTTTGGTGGTTGTAGGATTCAAACATCCTCCCTTAGTAGTTAACCTTATCTGGGAGTCGTCGTTAGAGTAGATATTCTTAATAAAAGGTTTTCTTTTTCAAACAAGTAAATACACCATAAAAAATGACCACCAAATACATCTTAGTTCATGTATGAGAGACTGTTTGAATCGATGATTTATGAGTATTAGTGAAGGAAAGTATTTTTAGTTGCTCAAGTTCAAAATGACAACATCACAATCAATTATTATCATTTCTTTTTGATTGAGACTATGAACCGATTGATGTTAGACCACTAGTGAAAACCTGAAAGCACTAAATGGCCGTTTGGTCCTACTGTGGAACTCCTCGATTCCACACGTGGGATTCGAACCCAGAAACTTCAGTCTCGTGCGCGAACGGTTAACGTCTAGACCACTGAGTTGACATCCAACGGTGTTAATGTCTAGCCTCAACCAATCCATGAAATTGAAAAATCATCTTCCATTGTACTGGGTAGTTACCTATTTCTACCCAACACGGATTAGCTCTACTGGTCATGGCTTCTCACTAGAACTCCTGGAATTCCCTCTAAATATCACCATATCTCAGTATAGTTGAGAAAATGCTTGCCAGTCATTTTACTAGTCATCAGAATGTATATGTCATTACTGAATCAGAGTCACATAACATGAAAAATTAATCTCAATTCGTCACTACAAAACATCTCCAATTGTTGTGTCTTCATTCTAATCAAGTAAGACCATTAGTGCTCGTATTAATGTGTATTCCATTGATTTCCATTATCAATCAAACTACTATTCAAAGCAAAATGTCATCATGTATATAGAATTTGATGTTGCTTTTTACTTTTCTCTCTAAAACGGAACACTGCCAAACATGGATGATAAGTGTGAACAAATAATACATCATAATGGCAGTGATTATCACCAGAAGGAGACAAAGTATGTGTGGCAATTTAGAGAAATAAAAATGATCTCTTCATTTCTCTAATCTCATATTCACCTTTGCATTATCGAACTATCATTATCATCGTCTCACTACTGATATCTAGTAATACAAGTAGCATTCACCACACTACCATTACTACTACTACTACTACTACTACTACTACTACTACTACTACTACTACTACTACTACTACTACTACTATTACGACTATTACTACTACTACTACTACTACTACTACTACTACTACTACTACTACTACTACTACTACTACTACTACTACTACTACTACTACTACTACTACTACTACTACTACTACTACTACTACTACTACTACTACTACTACTACTACTACTACTACTACTACTACTACTACTACTACTACTACTACTACTACTACTACTATTACGACTATTACTACTACTACTACTACATATTTATTTATATTATTAAAAATGTCAAGTTTATAATAAGATCGATACATAGTTCTACTGTCATATCAAGGTATTTTCTTGATATCACTTTGTTCTATTACTTGGGAAAAAGGATTTTCATTTGAATCTCACGTTTGTTTTCTTACCAACAAAGTTGTCCAGAATTCCAATTATGAATGATTCATCATTCATTTTTTAACTCCATCATCTTCCCTTGTTTATATTTGTGATTAGATAATTTGATATTCAATGTTTAGTTTCAGTTATTCAAATGTACTTCTTCTTCTTGTTTTCCTCTCTCTCTTTATTTATCTAGCATATGTTAATCTAAGCAAAGATGGATAGTGGTTAGCAGTGGAATCCAGGACGCATGTTTCGTCCCATCTGGGACTCGTCAGCCGGACATATCTGCATGGCGACATATTATAGTGAACACGAACACTAGGGGGGGGACAACTGAATGCATTTAACCCAAAATTACAGGACATGTTAATAAAATCTAACAATCACAAAGTAAATATTTAATTTGCAAAATGTCCATCGATTGTCTCATAATGACTCAGACTTCATTGTTCTTGAACTTCAATACAAACTGCATCCTGTTTCCATTCTTTACTGTTTGATCCTATTGTCTCTCTGCTTCCAGACCTTCTGTTCACGACTAACATCATCTACTACTTATGTCAATATAAGTAGCACACATCACAATACAAGTAAAACAACATCAAGTCAATATAAACGTTTTTGTTTTGTTTATTTGAAGGAATAAATTCGAATGTTTAATTGGAAGAAAGAACACAACTGAGCCTGTGAAATTCTTTGAATATTTTTAGTTATTTCAAATAGTTTCATTGTGATTGTTGTTGTTGTTATTGAAACTTTGTTCAAATTTCAGGTGATTACAATCTTATTGTCTAGTTACTAACTTCACCTGGAACCCTCATGGAGCTACTGACAGTCCGAAACCCGAATAAAGGGGGAGGGTTAGATATGGGGTTGGCGACCCAATCCCGTGGAAAACTAACTCGCTAAATACATGTTAACCAGAAATACCTATTTACTGATAACCAGAAGAGGAATTTAATGACGATGGTTGCTATTCACTGATAGTAAAAGTTGTATACATAATCTATATTTTTAAAAAAATGGAACTAAACGAATAATTATGACGAAAAAGTTGTTCAGTCCTATTAGGTTTTCATTGGTATAATGATGTGTTCCACTGATATTGATAGATATAAGTAGTATGTATTATCAATCAAAGATGGAATTCCTGGCAGCAGAAGGTTAAGAAGATAGAAGAAAACAGAACGACAATAGAGAATGATTGTTATGGAAATGAAGGAACAATTAAGTTTGAGACGACTGACTGGTATTTTGCGGATGAAATATTTACTGTATGGTTCTGAGATTTCACTAGGTGATTATGAAATTTTGTTTTCAATTACGTTTGATTATTCCCACTTTTGTTCACGTTTACTACAGTACCTCGGATAAAATCAGTCTGTGATATATACAATCGAGAAATGACTAGATGTTAAGACTATGCTGAAATTAGCCTCTTGTAGCGTCGGGTCGAGTCGTGGTTGACTATGATCACCACTACAAGAAGGTTGCGTACCAGATATCAGAAGGCGATTGGAAGTTGTGGCGAGATATATTTGTTGGCGATCTCGTGGTATCAAAAGAATACCAAGATCGTGCCAAAAGAGTACAAGCGGAATCACTGAGCAGACGTAAGTGCGTGCAAGGTCACAATGAACGGAAGGAAGAATGTCTTTAGTACAGTTAAACAAACAAATACAGTATAACAATCCCTGGTACAATTGATGATAATAATAATTGTTTCCATTAAACCAATCGCGTTCTCTTGATAAAAGTAGGTCGCTACACTCTGAAGTCATTTAGATAATTAATGAAATCCAAAGTAGTTAGAATGTTTAATACATTTACTCAATAATAAGTACTTCAACAATATCCCATAATAGTTAAATTTCATATCATATCAAATCGTGCATATTTTTTCGTTCAGAAATGAAACGAGAGGGAAAAGGAAAACCAGTTCAAAAGACTAACTCTAACATACTCAGCTAGAAAAAGATTCAGATGTTATGACTGGATAAAACATGAAGACACAGTTTCAATTTGATGGAGTATTTACTTAGTATATCACTTGTGTTTATTCTTAATTCAGTGTGATATTCGAGTGATGCTCATTGAGTACGACATTCACCATCCATTTTTATTCATTCAATTTGGAATTTACTCAGTATAACACTAATTGGGATAGATTTATTATAAAATCTAACGGTTTTCTCTTGATGTCACTTGTGTATGATAATTGTTGACCGATCATCAAACCCCATTTAAGTTCATGAATAGACATATTTCATCAATGGTTGATCATTGTGATTATTTAGAGTGTGAGTAAGACTTTTTATGTACTATTCGTTCTTCTTTTATTCCATGCATAGTTTAAATCTATCTTTTGCAGTTGTCCAATGGAATTCCGCTTGAAGCCCCTCCGGGAGCTACTGCCGGTCCCAAGCCCGGATAAAGGGGGAGGGTTGGGTATGGAGTTAGTAACCCCATCCTTGAGAAAACTAACTCGCTAAAAAAACTCTAACCAGAAAAAAATAATTCAAATGGAATTTTGTCATGAAATATATCTAAAAATATTAAAAAGTGAATTTAAAGTTGGATATGTTAGCCACTGGATGTTATTCAGTAATCTGAATTCATTATATCTTCACCTCAACATTTGAACTTCCTTGGTTTCATTCATCGTGATGCCATAGTTACTGTTGAAGAGTCTTAAGCTAGAACGAAATAATTCACTACTGCCCCCCCCGATTTTCAAAATTTCTTCAGCTGAAAATGTTATCCACTGAAGTACTGAAACCAGAGACCTAGTGATAAACGGAAGTCTTGAAATCAACAATAGGGAAAATTCTTCGCAAATAAACTCATATCTGTTGGACGAGATAATGGTTGTCTGGACTAAATATTATTAAAGAATACATGTATGCCATTGGAGATTGGTCGATTGAGACCCTATATTTATAGTCATCCATGAATGTGTAGTGACTCACATTTATCACGAGAACACGACTGGTTTATTAAAAACAATTATTATTATAACCAACTGTACCAGTGTTTGTTTTAATGTGCTTTTGTTTGACTGTGCTAATGACAGCTATATTGTGGAATGGAAGCATTCATATACACACACTTTGATTGTGACTTCGCGCGAATTCGGTTACGTTCTGTAACCAAGCCTGTACCCTGGCACAATCTCGGTATCATTTCGATACCACGAGATCGCCAGCAAATATATCTCGACTTGGTCCATTAACTGCCTTCTGATATTTGGCTTCCGGGAGATTTTATGGATTATTTGGCACGTGTTTCTCTGTAGCGGTGTTCATAGTCGATTGGGACTCGACACCACGCTACAAATGTATCTTTAGATTTTCATAAAGGTACATTTTCAGATTTTTTTATATACTTCATTATGAGTTGAAAATATCATTGTCACGTTCTTAGATTGCTTTTTTCTTTTGTTCTCTATACAAGTTTGACCTGCAGGTGATTACTGCTTGAAAAAAGTTAGCTTTTATCTCGCGCGTTCAGTCTTTATTCATCATATTGTCAGCTGTTGATGATTTGGCAATGTTAACGAAATAGTAACTTATACTTGTTAGTTTAAAAGTCAGATAATCGATAGAAGCTGTGGAGACAATTTCTCCTCATATGATCCTAGGTTCGTTAATTTACTTTCGGATTATGGTGATATGAGGTATAGCAACTTGAGCTGATGTTTATTTATATTATGATTATTATTGCATATTGTTACATGATTGACTATCCAAATTTTAACTAACAGGGTCGTGAGACAATAACTTACGAATTATTTGAGGATACTGAAAAATTGAAAAACGTAGTATTCGATTTACCCGAACGGTAAGAAACTAAACATAATGATTGTTAATTTTTTGCAAAGCTGACAATTTATATTTCTGTTCTATCAAAATGCAAAGTAGTAACATAAAAACATTTGATCAAAAGAGTGTGATATTGTGAGTGTGTGGCGTGGAGTCGAGTCGCGCTTGACAATGAACACCGCCACAAGAAGACTACGCGTCAGTTAACCGATAAAATACCCCGTAAGTCAAACATCAGAAGGCAGTTGATGGCTATAGTCGAGATGTATTTGTTGGCGATCTCGTGGTATCGAAATGATACCGAGATCGTGCCAAAGGAGTACAAACGTGGTTATCGAGCATAACCGAACCCGTGTAAGGTCACAATCGAAAGATAATGGAGCAGTAATATGGTTGTCTTTAGCACAGTTAAACAAATGAGCACAGTAAAACAATCACTGGTACAATTGGTTATAATAATAATTGTTTCCATTAAACCGATCGCGTTCTCTTGATAAAAGAGGTCACTAAAATGCACGATGTTTGTATGTAATGATTTATTTATACATTATACCGCGCCTATTGCATATTCCGAATACAGTACGTTCATTTGTGTTCATCGAGTTCTATCTGACCTAAATTGAACATTTCTGGGAGTTTATAGTTAATTCATTACTTTGAATATTTCCGAATATTATGGAATGTGTCCAATAATGCTTCTGAATAAAAATAAGGGCTAATGGTCAATTTCTCTTTACATAGTAAGATATACTAAGATCAACCCAATAGATGAACGCTTTGTAGTCATAACTCGCTTCAGATTAACCTGAATATGAAAAAACTTCGAATCTACTATTATTTTGTGAACGAATAGTAATTATTTTAAATTAATTTGCTAATTCACGGTTAACTAGGACAAATTCAGACATGTATATAAATTATGAAGACTTTCCTGGAAACGAACTGACATAATTTCACCAATCATCGAGATCTGTGGATTACCGGAAATCTGCCTATTTGTTGTTTGATTGTCCATGGTAGGGAAGGCGAACTTGATAAATGTAAATTGCCAGATTAGTGATTGATTTTTAGTTATTAGTGTTCTACAATCTTCAGATAATATCGGCAGCCGGTAGTTACTTCTTTCCAAAGAACACCAGGAAATTCACCTCTAATTCAGTCACACATAGACGCATTATTTTTAATACTTATTAGCATGGTTCTAGAAGAGATTTGTACAGTCCGAATGCGATTTTTATCACACTAATACGTTAATTATTATTTTCGATCAACTAGCGCCAATCCTGATCAGATGTATAGATGTCTGTGTGAGGTATTTTGATTGTGACAAGTAAGCCATTTTCCCGAACTCAAGTATATGGACTCTGCCGTGGCATTCGATTCTTTTAAAATGGTTTGGCTGATGTAGAAAATAACTAAGAATTTGTTCTTAGTGGTACTTTTAGTTGTGAATATTATTGTAATACTCAAAAAATATAAACGATCCTAAGCCACAGTCTGAAAATACTTTGATCACCGATAAAATGTAATCTAGTCTTCAAGTCAAATGTAATACAAACAAAGTAATCCTGCAGTTATTACTTTAACTACACATCACAAATATTGCTAGGAACTGCCACACAAACAGAAATACGTAAATGAAATCATACATTTAAATATCAAACAAGATTGAAATATTAATTGGCGAATAAACTATCATTCTTGATTTGTCTTCAGAGTAATCGTGTATCGAAATTGTTTATATTTTGAGAAAGGTTCCCAAAAACACTTTGAGGTGTGAAGGGCTAGAGCGTTTGAATGCTATGCATTTGGATGTGGCTGAACATGGACTTTAAATGTGAATGACGAACTACATAATCATTATTTGTCAAAAAATGATGTGTAGGCTGATAATACCGTGAGATGTATTTTCTTTTACTTACTTTCCCAACAAAAATTCTTGCTATGTACCAAAACGTACGGCTTGTAATATTTATATGTACATACTGTACTGAAGTATGTTCTAAAATCCTGTTATCATATGAATAATCGGATCACGGAAAAGGTATATACGTTCAGTGTGCACTGAGTGCACTAAAGTGGCTTATTACCAAACGCTGGTATCGTATGACCTGGGACACAAGGTCTTATGATACGAAATCTTTGATTGAGCTAACTGTCGCCTAAAGTCAAATACATAAGGTTTTCAAGACTGGATTCAGATATATGAGCTTCAGAAGTCCCGTAAAACACAACAAAGTTATTTGGAGAAGTTTTTACCACCTGTAGAACTGAAAACATTTCTTCGACACTTATTTGTGTCTCTTCTTAACGAACTGTAAGCGTCTAATCAGAAGCCGTGCCTAATATTCTTGTTTACGTGATGCATATAGCGGAATGTCACAATTACGTTTGCGAAAAATTTTTCACAGACTATAAATGCTGATATATTGGACTTTCTTGTGCCTTAAATAGTGTGATCGGGACGTATGAATAGTGGCAGCATTTATTTACAAAACCTAATTAATTAACTACACAACAACAGGAGTTCTCGACAATAATGTTTCTCGGGCTTCCGCTTGGCTAACTTGTCCCTTTCATTCTACCACCCTAAACTCAACCAGGAAACTCTCGAGTGTTGGCCATATCAAATAACCTTTCGAACCATCAAGCAATGTTGTTTTCCACCATTGATCCTAAAAGCGGCACTACAAAATACAAAGAGTTAACCATAGACGAACTCAGAATCCCGGGTAAAGCCCTACGTTTGACCGAAAATTCATAATTAATAACGAGTAGAAATATAGAACATTTATTATCCAGACATTAAAATTATGCGCCTGAACTGCAAATCGTCCTTAACACATATGCAATTTAACAATGAAAAAGTTTTAACACCAGCAATGTCGTTAAGCATTTGCGAAGCAAACAATAATATATGAATAAAAGTTAGTCACCCAATTTTTGTAGAAATACTCTTATCTCCGTCACATGACACTATGGTGGTGTTGGTTCTCAACCACGCGGTCAATGAGGTGAACACATTATAGCTGAGTTGATTTATGTTTGACATTTAACGCTAGAAGGAGTTCAGAAATACTGTATGCGGAAACACTTGATCAGTATGGAATGGCCTGAGTCTGCTCAAATGCTTCCCTTTCATATTTAATATATTATTCTGTAGCGCAATGCGTTCAGTTAAACCTGCTTCCACTCGACCTTAATCAACTGATTTCGTTCAGCCTGACTTACGATATAGTACACACGTTTCGTTCGCGAGACTCGCATCGACGACCATTCGAATCAGCATACGAAGGACCTTTCAAAGTTCTTCAACGCGAACCGAAGTACTATATAATCGATAAGACGGAACCAACGATAGCATCAGCATCGATCGCCTCAAGCAGCGTATTTAGAAGGAAATCCTATCGACGTCGATTTTCCTTCGGTACAATCGAAGGACACGACTTCACTCATAATTCCTCAACCGACAACTGACACTAGCGATGATACTCCGAATGTATCTGAAAACAAACTTAAAACGACGCGTTCTGGAAGAAGAGTTAGATTTCCAGAGCATTTAAACGACAACTGCACGTAAGGCACTACTAGACATTTATTATTATCTCGATCTTTTTTTTACGACAATTTTAAAAATTTTAATATGCTTATATTTTTTTATTTTTTATTCCAAAAAAAAAATTTTTTAACGATATTACGTGTAAATTAGTTTAGATTCCAATTTTTTCTCGCCGATATTTGTTTACGCACATACGAGTGAATTTCGACATGCATTTGCACTTTCTTTTTTCTTTTCCAGACGGCTGGAAAAGAACGATGCAGTTTACGGGGAGTCGAAATTTTGTCGAACTATGTTGTACTCGGTCCCATATAGTAAGGAAAGACGACCAGACGCTGCTACACTTAGTAAGCTATCAGAAGAGTGTTTACCAACGACAAACTCGTTGTAAACTTTGACTGGCCACGTCTTAGGGTCGTCACTGCCCCACTAGGGGGGGAGTGATCTGTAGCGGTAAATAAATCCACAAAATAAATAGCCCTAAGTTTCCGACGTTGGATGCTGACCATATGTTTTAGTGGACTCACCTAGCTGAAGGCGCTCGGTCAGGCATCCGCACCAGATCACGTGTGGTAACGCCGTGCTCAACATCAACCGCAACGCTAGCCAGATAGATCAGAGAATTCCGATATATTGGTCATCGCCGAATATACTCTTCCGATCTCCTCGACTCTGTGTTTTGATTCTCTGGGTGGGAACGAAAATATTAGGTGTTACTGGTAGAAGCGTTGTGAAACACTGAATACCGTGACACATCAATTCTATCTACAGTCCGAATGTCATCTTCAGAAGTCTTAAACAGCTTATTACTGAATATAACGACCGGGTGGGTTAGTACAAACAACGACATGACTCCTATGTGAGATTTGATAGTCATATCATGGCAGAACTATGACATAGCGATTAGACCTATTTTGCTAGCAGTAAAGATAAATCCATATAGTACAGATCTGAACGTCATGTTTACAGCACATTCTCCTTCAACTATGGTAAATTTTAGACACGGAAAGAATGAACATTGATTTGACGAGACAATGATCAATGAATTAACCCGCTGGTTCTCTCGACATACCTGGTAATATCAACCTAAATTTTGTGTCTACTCTAATTTTCATTTGTTTTGCAATGTTAGTCACCTCCTTAACGAGAGGACTTGAAACGTTTCCCCATCCTTATTTAGGCCATAAACAAACATGAGCTTCGGCCTTCAGACATACGAATATCTTGCTTGGTAGACATATACTTCAAGAGCCTCGCCTATAAGAACGAAGTCACTTTTTCCTCTGTCTTATTATCATTACAGCAGAACATACCAACTCATTTCAAATTGGTCCATGAAAACTCTGGTGTCAACTAGGTTATATTCCAGCAGCCGCAATACGTACCATTTCCGATGAGAAAAGGAAGATCCCCCAAATCTTCTCAGCCGGCACATCAGAACGACCGCTAGAGAAGCAGACGCAAGGTTCAGCTATCTAATTGGAAAGCTGCAACCGCAAATAACTCACCAAAGTACATCGCTTTGGGGATATGGTATATTTTTAAGGAGATTAGAACTTATTGCTAACACTAACGAACAATACGACCTGGACGTGATCGACTAGGTAACATGGCTTTATCTTGTCATGACCTATGCCCAGGAGTCTTTCTACTCATGGACAGCCACTGTGGTGGTCTACATCTACCGTAGACTCCGATCAATCACATTCTCTCCCTAACTACGATTAAATTGTTCTCTCCTTGTAATGAAAGCATCATTCTTATGATGTCAAAATATTAGAATCATCTGACTGTCTGCTACTCCAAACGTCTTTACGTGACAGCTAACGACAGAAACACATTGGATTTAGAGGTAAAATGAATTCATTCTAACCATCATCGGTTAGCTCTTTTTCCCCAAATGAGAAGCTTCACCTACCATTGTTCAATGCTTTTAAGAAAATTCGTGACCTTTCGTAATAACACACTTAAATCTTGACCTGAAAGGAGAGACTCTATAGGGAAGTAAAAACTCAACTTGCAGCGCGCGACATTAGGATTCCCCGCTACTCAGTCACATTGTCCACCAGGTGACTTTTTCTTGTTGTATACAATACTGCAGTATTAGTTGCCGAACGTGTAAAAAGTACTTCTAAAATTGCATAATGTCGTCTTCGGTTAAAATTTAAAAGATACCTTGTGTTCATAGAATTTTATGGCTTACTAGTTGTTCATACATAATATTCTTAAGTATAAAATAGCTTCAAAACATGTTCAGTGAAAAAACACCTTTATCACTCTGAATAATCCAACGCTTTGCTTCGTTTACATGCTAAAGCGGAACATTCAGACATGTCGCAGTCAGTAATCCAGCTCGATGCGAAGTGTTTTGGGATCGTGGATCTTATACGTAATAGCTCACAGGACACGATGCAATTTCATGACAGTTTTGTACCCATAATTTTCGACAGTAAACAGTCTTCGATTAGTGGGTCATGGATATTCTTGTTAGTCAGTGTTTGTCATTTCCAACTACATCAGTTCTTTTGTCTGTCCCATGACTTGTTCCGATTTTCTTTGTTCATAAAAGAGCCTAATCAAGCTTGATAATTTGCGTGACAAGTCTTTGAATGATATTGTACAGTTTCACATCATTTAAACTGCATTTCTAACTCTGATTACTTTGAAACACTACGTATATTACTACCAAGCGCATATAAAGTGTTTAAGGTCGTTCAATATTGTTCTGCTTGTTATATTTCTGGATTATTTCTAGACGAACGTGATCTCTCCAGTACTCCTCATGTCTGTTCCCATATGTATTACGCAGTTCATAATGCTTATGTGACTAAATGTTGCGTACTCTATGTTTTAATACAAAGTATTTTTAATGTTGTTGCTTAGTGATACTTGATGGATGGACTTCAGATCATTTTCAGTATCTAGGGATATCAAGCGTAACATATTTTTTAATAGAGAATGGGTTCTTACCAGGATCTTGTAGACTGTTACTTCATAAAGATCACTGTGAATTCAAGTAGTTTATAGGCCTTTTCGTCTGTGTAATGTTCATTATCTGTAGCAGGGTAAAGGATAAAAGAACCCGAGATATCTCAGCCAATTATAATCCGCCCTCAATAGTACTACACACCCGTTCTTTTTCACGAACCACGACAACTGGTTTACAGATCTGCATCCTAGTTAAAACAGTAAGTTTGTTCATCCACCTTGTTATAAACCAGTTAAAACCAAATATCTTAATTTAGTCTGTACGGAACCAGTTTCAAGTCACTTCTACTGTAAAGTAAATCACTATTACTGATCATCTATCAAATTTCTAAGGAAGAATTGAATGGGAGGAGTGAAAGCTTCTTGGTCATAATTCCTGACTGACCATACTTTATAGTAACATGCTTCGAAATCGGTTGCACGGTTCAGAGATCTACTCATCCTTTGTCCTCCCAAAGATCTTGCGTTTATTATTACTTCATACTCTCCATTCTGCAGTTTCGTTCCCTTGCTTTTTCTCTTTGTGATTTCCTCCATTTGTTCTGATGTAAATTATGGCATCCTAAACCGAAATAAATATATCCCAAGTTCTTCGTTCATATCATCCTTATATGGGGCGCTATATATCTTTATACACCCTTGATCAAAAGTAAATGACTGCCATGTTAGTATCATAACAGTCATTAATAGTACTGTATGTCAGCTTAAAATATATCAGTCAGTCATGATCAACATAAGACATGAGGCAAATTTGGATTGGTTCAAGTTTGTCATGTATCAACACATCCTACGGATTTCCGTATCTGGCAGTAAGGTCTCAACAAGTACGGAGCTAACAAAAATTACCCTCAAAAATGTCATGTGTGACCAACCTCAAGCAGTTGTCCCTTATTTATTTATTTATTTTAACACATAGATATTGGTACAAGGAGGCACCAAATAGATATGCGCCACATAAATCATTCGATTTGTGTGAGAGCTGTGATACTGCCCGGGTGCCCAGACCGAAGCAGGTGGTTTTCTTAGGGGACCACACCTCGAGCCTTTGACCTAAAGGTCTGACCCACAAGGTAGTGGAGCATCGTAAGGAGATGCAGTCCCATGGTAGCCGGTAACCAACGATTGGTTCATACGCCATTTGTTCCTTCAGGACACTGGAGCCCATGTGCACCATTGTTTTGGAATCCGGTTAGAGCGCTGGACATTCGCTTTACGTCCTCTCATTTTCGTAAACAACACCCCTGTCTCGAAAGGCGATGAGTAGGACTTCCCTGATGGTGGTTGTATACACATGACCATGTGGGAACATTTCGAGAGGTAAAGCGGACTCTACCCACCCTCGACTGTACCAGTGCATTTGATGGCACTAAATTTTGGGAATATGGGTCAGAAAGATCGTATAGAAAAGTATTTATGAAGGAACACTGCAACTCACGATCTAGGATAAAGTAACGATTAATTTGGCCTAAGTTATTTGGATCAATTCTGAGCTATCTTACCCAATGTTTCCAACCACTAATCTGAGTTCTCTCACAGATCCAGACCAGGAGCAAACTTGTATGGATTTCCTGCTTAGTGGTACAAATGTATCTTATTTTCTGCGGATACAAGTGTCACGTATCTTCTTTGTTCTTACAGTGTTCATAATTTACTATACTTTGAGATTTTATGGATTACTTTTGTTTCCTCCTAGTCAGTTACCAGTATTTCGTAACTATGTTGCCTACACAAGAGGTGAATACACTGACAGAGATGTTAATATCTGGATATCGTCTAGATGGCAGGTCAATAAACGAATATCGTGAAATCAGCTTTCGCTTCCCTCAGGGAAAAGATCCTAATGTTTCCGGCTGTTGTGTTGTCAAAATAGGCGCTACAACTGTAATGGCACAAGTTTCAGTTGAAGTAATTGAGCCTAAACATTTTCGCCCCTCTCAAGGAATGTTGTTTGTACACTTCGATGCTAGTATTTTAAAGTTATGTAAAAGTAAGTTTTTAGTATTTTAGTTTTCATTTATGTTAGATAATTTGACATTCGTAAAACTCCTATCTTTATGATATCATTAGTGGTTTCCGACTTCAGGGTAATTTTTAGTTCAGATAGGTAATCAAAATTATAATAAAATAGGTAACTCAAATTTCCTAGGGACCCTCATCCTGATAATTTTGTTCTGATTATCAACACTTACTATTAATTGTTAGAGATCACTATCAGTTTTCTCTTGCTTGTTTAATTCAACCGAGCACTGTCGGGATAACCCTAATAGTCATAACTTCAGACAAAAGCTATTCCATATGTTTTGAGTTCATTACGACGGCAAATAATCTCTTTACTTATTTGTTATGAAGACAGTATGAAGTGTTAAGATTACTGTACAATCGGAGTGACTCGTAGAAATCTGTCCGGGGAATCTACTTAAGTTTAGTCAAGTGTAAGAAGTCTACTGACTTGTGTAGAAAAATGCTTCTTCGGTTTTCCGTAAGCGAATTTGTTGTTTTAGTATAATAAACCTAAATATTACCGTTTTGTATGAGTTAGTCATTCAAAATCAATATCGAATATGGCACAAATATACGTCAGTTCAAGTTGCCACACCACATCAGGACGATGAGATAAAGTTAATAAAATGAATGGCAGAGAAGTCGTAAAATTAGTAGTGTAGTGAAGGAGAACACAAGTTGACACAATCGAATGTATTTGAACACAAAATTACAGAATCTCTTAGTAAAATCTGAGAACCATATAGTAAATACTTCATTTACAAAATGTCAGTCAATTGTTTCAGACTTGACTATTCCTTCGTTTGCACACCAATCATTCTCATTTTCTTCTCTTCAATCTTCTCAAACTTCTGTCTTCAGGTATTCTACTTTCGATTGGTGATACATACTACTTATATCTATTGAAACCGGTAGCATACACCATTGTAGTACCAGTAATAGTAAGAAAGATTTAATATACGAAGGTATGGTTGGAAAAGTAATGAATTCTACAAATACAATTAAAACTTGAGATCTAGGTGAATATATAGAATCAGTGTACATGAGCCACTGTGACCAATTCTGATCCATGTCACTCAATGTCGTCAACCACTGTTCGAGTTTATCCCACCGATTCCAACCAGCAGTCTGTTCGTACTTACATTGCTCATTCATAAACTGACACCTTGTCTTACTTTAGTCGCCCCTAGTTTTCGTCTAATCTTCCCTATTGTAACTAACATTTAGCTTGGAGTTAAGGAATGGAAGCGCATACATATTATATATCCCAGACAGGTCAGTTGGTGAAGATTCGTTGTCTCAATACCTATTTGCTACTTTTTCTCAGTAGCCTATTTACAATCTCAGCATTCTTCACTGGATAGTCTCAGTATACACCAGTAGTGCTTTGAAGACACCCATGTTTACAGGTCTTTCACTTTTAAAGACCATGTTTCACAGGCATTGAGTACTATAGAGTAGGCTGCTGTATAGTATACAATTCTCCTGATTGACAGGCACCTCGTTTTCTCAACAAGTGAAGCAATTTGACAAAGACCAAACGATTGTTTTGAATTCCTGCTGAAATTTCTTCAGACACCAGTTTCTAAATAATTATCTGGAGAATACTTACATTGTAAATTGTTCATGTAAAGTGGTTTTTCTAATCATTCATTTAAAATCGATGATAACGAAAGTTTTCTGCAACTCATATATATGAAGCTAATAATATATAGTCATTTAATTTAGGCTAAAAAACGGTATATCCAAAGATCTGGATGGTCTAAAGTTATCATTCGAGCCTCGTCATTTCGTTGGTATTTTCAAATGATTTTCGATAGTCGTGAAATGTGGGGTTAGTGTCGGTAACCTTCACCTTAGTTGTATCTATCACTCAGATCTTTCATCTATATTAAATTTTTAATTCCTCGTCAACTTTGAAATAATCTACTTCCAATATTTAAACGATACATATATTTGTCTTCCAATTTTTTCAATAGCTCTATATCGTAAACAAAAACGTGATGATGAAGGTCGTCGTCTATCAGCTGTTCTTCAAACGTTACTTCGAGACAGTATTGACTTGGATGCTCTGTGTATAGTTGCTTGGGAACGTGTATTTGCTGTACGAGTTGAATTACGTGCTTTATCTTATGATGGAAATTTAGGAGATTGTGGTGCATTGGCAGCTGTCGCCGCTCTGGCAGCTTTTCGTCGACCAGATGTTTACGTTGATGATACGGGTAAAGTGAGTAATAGCTTTTTAAAATATTGAGTGAATTTAATCCAGTGTCGGTTAGTTGTTGATAGGTGTTTTGGTTATATATATAGTCTGTGAGTTGACTTATTGGTAGGACTACTATTTGTTGGTCTAAACTGAGTTGTGTAAACTGTAGTTTGAATAGGCAATCATTTAATGGTCGCACTACAGTTTATACGTTTGACTTTAAGCTCCATCTTTTCGCATAAGGGATTGTGATATTACTCAACTGCTCAAACCGAAGTGGCAAAGGGTTCGAACCCAGCTTCCTAGCGGTTGGACGACAAGTGCTTTGATCGTTAAGCCGACTTTCTAACCGAGCAAAGTAGTCTTTCTGTGTATTTTATCTGTAAAAAAATTGACTATTGATGTTATATGACGTAGTTTTGAAATCGATTTAATCCATCTATCAGACATGCTTGAAATATTGACTGGATTATTTTGTGAATTGTACTGAAAGAAACTTGTCCCATCGGTCGAGTGCTAGTTCTATTGAGGTATGGCGACTTGGACCGATGCATATATGTGCCTGGTTCTACGTTGTAGCTGACTTACTGGCTGGTCGAATGTTTGGACAAATGAGCCAATACTTCAACTTAATATACATTTTCATCTGAGACAAAAAAAAGTTTATTGAAAGATATGCCCTGGTACGGCCGAGAGTGGGGAGAGTTCGCCTCCATCTCGAAATGCTCTCACATGACCACATACATACAACCACCGTCGGGGAAGTCCTACTCATTGCTTTTTCACAGCGTTACTGTTGTTTGCGAAACTGAGAGAACGTAAAGCGAATATCCGATGCTTTAATTGGGTTAGTGGACATGAACAGTCCACCTAGGGGAGTTGGAAAACTCTGGTTCCAAACCAATGGTGTATATGGGCTCCAGGAACCTGAAACAACAAAAGGCGTATGAACTAATTATTGGCGACCGGCTTCCATAGGACTGCATCTTCTGACGTTGCTCCACTGCCCTGTGGATTATATTTTTAGGTGAAGGCTCCAGATGTAGCCCCTTAAGAAAACCACCTGCTTCGGTTTGGGCACCCGGGTGGTATCCCAGCCCTCAAACAAATCGAATGATCTATTTGGTTCCTCCTTGTACCAATGTTTATGTGTTAAAATAAAATAAAAATAAGTTGAAAGATAAAGCAAGAAGATGGTTCACTTAATAAATCTCTTTTCATTTATTCCATTCTCGAAATTGTACAGTCGGTTCACGGGTGATAAAATCACTAGAAAAATAGATCTCTTCACTTAGCAACTACTCTTTTACGTTCAATTTCATTACATAATCGTGTACTAATAATTCTTCCTTGTAATTTTTAAGTTGTTACCATTTGTTAGATTTAAATTGAAAACCATTTATGTTGCCCTTACACCACATAAATTGAGGGTCTTTTCTTTTTTTACAAAATCCAATAAAGTATGCCGAATAAACTCAACTGATGTCACAAAGTCTAATGGTAAAGGGGAGAGACAAGTTTAGGGTGGTCTATTATGTGTAAATGACTTATTCACCTATCCTGAAACATCCCACCATTCATTATGTTTCTCACTGTATGGTGTTAATGTTCTGTCGTCATTAAGATACGATTACAATATCAGTAAATATCGTCATTTTCATTTTATTCAGATCCACACCGCGATTGCTGATGGATGTAAGTAATGGCGGTGTGGATCTGCTGCCTGAAGAAAGACTTCTCGACCTTGAGTATACGGATGATATTGTCTTACTGTGCGATAATGCCCAAGGCATGCAATCCGCACTTAATCAGTTGGCAATCAGTGTCCGTAGTATGGTATGTGCTTTGCACCTTCGAAGTGCAAAGTACTTCTACAAGACTGGCAGGATTGTAATCCTGTACTCACCCTGGATGGTGAGCAGATAGAAGTAGTCTAGAAGTTTGTGTATCTAGGTAGCTGGATAAGTGCTGGTGTGGCGTGAGTGATGAGATCGATTCACGTATAATGAAAGCCAGAGCGGCTTATGCCAACCTGGGCCACCTTTGGCGCCTTCGTGATATTAGTCTGGCTGTAAAAGGTCGGATTTACAACGCGTTGGTGAGATCAGTTTTGCTCTATGCTTGTGAAATCTGGCCTGTCCGAGTTGAGGATGTTAGACGACTTTCTGTGTCTGATCATCGTTGTCTCCGAAGGATTGCTGACATCCAGTGGCAACACCATGTTAGTAATCCAGAGGTTCGGCATCGTGTGTTCGGGCGCAGAGCCGATAATCCAATAGGTGTCATTATCTTGAAACATCAACTTCGGTGGCTTGGATATGTTCTTTGAATGTCGTCCCAGAGGATTCCACGTCGTGCATTATTTGCCGACTCTGGGACTGATTGGAAAAAGTGGAGAGGTGGTCAGTATATGACATGGTGTCGTGGTATGAAAGAAAGCTGCGAAGGACTGGCTTGTGTCGGTCCTTCACGACTCTGTGGTTGGGGTCCGAGAGATGGTGCAACTCAATAGCTAGAGACGTTATCAGATATGGCTCAGCATAGAAGCCAGTGGCGATCCTGCTGTAACCTTCTTTTACTTTCTTCATAAAAAGTGGTTGTATCTTCCTTAACTGAAAGAATTCTTCTGGTTGTACCTTTCCGTTTCCCAGTTTACTATTACTATTATTATTACACCACCATACACTAATCTGTGGTCGTTATTGTTCCCTTTTTTTCTTATACGCACCTTACCTTCTTTTTTCTTTTCCCATTCTCATTGTGATGGTGTGGCGCATATATATATCTGGCGTCCCCTTGTACCAATATTTATGTGTTCAAGTAAATAAATGATAAATAACAATATCAGTGTCGTAATCGCTATAAAAAGCAAGTTGTGCTAACAGTCTTGTATATATTCTAATGATATATTGATTTTCACTTGATTATATATATAAATATTTCATTGTTATAATTTTCAATTAGGTACTAGTCGATTTTGAAGCTAAATTTCGACCTAGAGTACCTTTAGGTATTCGTCGTACTCCAGTACTTGTTACACTTGGTCTAACTGCAGATGCTAAAGTAATTCTAGTTGATCCTACCGCTCGTGAAGAACTTATACTTACTGGTGGACGTGTATTGCTTGGTTTAACGAATACCTCTGAAATATGCTGTCTATATACTACTGGATTATCTGTGCCTATTCAATGTTCATCACTTTCAAGGTATATATTTACTTATTTTTGTTACCATGTTCAACTTCAAGGTAGTAATTTCATGCAAATTTTCGTCATATTCTCAGTTGTGCAATTTTTCTAGTATAAACTCATTGATAAGTAAAGTTTGTTTAAAATCTCAAACAGTTAAATATGTTCTCAATCAATAAGCGGTGTCGGTTGTTAATGATTATGGAAATCATTTAACAACCTTACTAGTATGTTGTTGCTGAAGTAGTCAGTGAACAACTAGAAATGAAGAAGGTTCATCGGTTGATTTTTCTTTTTATTTATTTTATTTAAACACATAAACATTGGTACAAGGAGGCACCAAATAGATCATTCGATTTGTTTGAGGGTTGGGATACCACCCGGGTGCCCAAACCGAAGCAGGTGGTTTTCTTAAGGGGCTACATCTGGAGCCTTCAATCTAAAAATATAATCCACAAGGCAGTGGAGCAACGTCGGGAGATGCAGTCCTATGGTAGCCGGTCACCAATAATTGGTTCATACACCTTTTGTTGTTTCAGGTTCCTGGAACCCATATACACCATTGGTTTGGAATCAGGGTTTTCCAACTCCCCTAGGTGGACTGTCCATGTCCACTAACCGATTAAAGCATCGGACATTCGCTTTTCGTCCTCTCAATTTCGCAAACAACAGTAACGCTGTAAAAAGCAATGAGTAGGACTTCCCTGACAGTGGTGTATGCACGTAGCTATGTGAGAGCATTTGGATATAGGGAGAGCGGACTCTCCCCACTCTCCGCCGTACCAGGGCATTTTTCTTCTTAATAGCAGATAGATTTAAGCTTTTTGTAATTTACAACTGAACATAGATATACTATGTGAGTAAACACTAAATTGTGTAAACCATTTTTTATAAGTTGCATTTTCTGATGGCGGTTCTTTTTATGGATTTTTGGAGCTTGTAAACTAAGACTAATTTAGTTACAATGTTCAGTTGTTTGCTACGCCGACCAGTAATTCAGTTCAACGATTCTTATATAAATGTATGTTTTACTTTTAATTGTATATGCACAATAAAGAGATTGCTACATGTATTGCCAACCGATTGACGTTAGTGCTGTAAATGATTGGGTGTTGACTCAGTGGTTTCAATGGTTTAGCGCTTGGTTTGAGACATTAAGGTCGTGGGTTCAATATTTTGTGAAGTTGTGTATAGGCGCCTTTATAAAGTCTTATACTTAGACAAAGTACCCATTCAATGATTCTTTGTTTTCACTGGTTATATGAGGTCAGTTCGTGCAATAAAGTTGAAATAAAGTTGTGCAATATAGTGACTCAGATTATATTTTCTGAAAAGTTCAATGTTTTTCATTAATTTTTTTTATTAGGTGTATTCGTTTAGCTAATTCTAAAGCGAAAAGTCTTGTTTCATTAATTCATTGGGTATTAGAAGGTTTATCTGTTCAAAGAGAAGCAAATTTAACCGCTGCACATGCTAGATCTAGTGAACTGAATGAAAGTCTAATCATAGCATCCAATGCTCCATTAGTTTTATCTACTGCAACATTTTTACTTGATAAAACTAATCAAATTGATCATGAAACTGGTTCATATAGAGAAGAAGGTGAAATTCTACCAATCGATCATGATTCATATTCAGATTTAGATCATGATGATATGGATATTGTGAGTTCTGATGAAGGTGAAGAACATGATGGGAAAAATACTTCAGTAAAATCACATAGTAAACAAAAGAATGAAACAAAACTTTTACCTTATGGTGTCATTGAAGTATCTAGTAGTAGTAATAATCATAATGATAATGATAATCAAACCTCAGGAACAATATTACCTAATTCATCAGAAAATGATTTTGATGAATTCGATTCTTCAATCCATATGTTTCATGCTAATTCTCTTATCTTGGATACATCTAATCAAACATTTTCTGAAGTGTTTAAACAAAATGATCATACAATAGAATCTGTATATGAAACACATATTGTTGTTGATGATGAAGAAGAAGAAGATGATGTTACTATTTTGAATTTAGTATAGAAAAACAAAACGATTATGTATGTAAATGATTATACTTTTCTGTACAGTTCTTTGTTTAAAAAGAAAATGAAATGAATTGGCTTATTCAATAATTATTTATGTAGATATGAACATTCTAGTTACTTTTAGTTCATTTTGTCATTGCTCTATGTTTAAAAGTGATTACGAGTTCATCTAGTCTATGAACGGAACAAAGACTCGATGACCAAAGACCAATAAACTAGCTATTCTGATGCGTCCCAGACCCTCTAACTTAAAGAGAAAAGTCGAAGTTCGAAACGAGGAAATATATTCCGCAAGCAGCCAGAAGTACAAGTAAATAACAACAGGCACAAATCAAACGTATATATATATATATATATATATATATATATATATATTATATATATATATATATATACATATATATATATATATATATAAAGCATAAAATTGTCCTTGGGGAATGTTACAAAATAGCATAGTAAAAGATATCAATAGCGTTTAAGATTCTTCCAAGTGGAAAATATGACATGTAGGTGAAAATGAGCGCTTTTGGCGCGAAAACAAGAAGTAAAGCATTTAACAAGTGAGTTCTGGGGATCTCACAACTTTAACAGTAATATTTCAGGATAAACTTCATGTACAAATTGTTTTCAGCTGGTTAGTACAGATCATTTCTATTGTACTACTTGTTTTAATTTCAACAAATTAACTATTGTAAACTACCACTATTAGAATTATGCGTGAGATTAAGAAAATTCCACTGATGAATGGTATGCGGCCTTAACGTTCTTTTTCTCCCTGGTTACTAAGTTTTCCGTTTGATTTATCCACTGTTCTATGTGATGTGTAGTCTTTGATCCATAACATGGTTATTTCTGATATTTACTAACATTTGTGTTTCTTCCATTGTGTTCTAATTTTGGTATTTCCTGGTTGGTAGGGATTCCGTTTTACCTGACCGATCATTATAGTGGCAGCCATTACTGATTCATGACTCCTTGATTGGATGCGTTTGAAGTGATTACTTTGAGTTATTGTTTTTGACACTGAATCACCTTCCTCGTTTGTTGCAAATGCTTAATATTCTTGACAAGAAATCAGTCTTCACGGCTCAACTTTTTATTTGTTTGTTATCTTACATTTTTTGTTTTACACTTTTAAATGTAATTAACTGGCCTATTCAGTAAGGTTGAACTGTGTTCTCCGCTTGGTAGCAACATTGTTATCTTCTGATAGGCAATCACTTTTATGGTTCTTAATAATTCTGCGATTGATATTTTTATAGCTTGGTTGTATCCAGTTTCGTGAATGTAAATTGATTGTACAACCTATCTACTAAAACGGTTCTGATTTATTATATTGTGGGTAACTCTATACTTAGTTTACATTGAATTGTTACTATAAATCTTTCCTGAGTCGTTTTCACATCAGTCGATATACGTTACTCACTAGACTAATTATTTATGCAGCTTACGATTTGAGAACTACAATATCTCTGGAACTTATATATGGCCTGGTAAACAACTACAGGTATAAGGTATTTTGTTGTAATGTTTATAAACATGACTTCCCGTTCTTGCTGCCACATGACGGCTGAATTTTTCTTGAAAAAACTTTCAGTTACTGTACATCGTCTCATCATTCTAACAAGTTAGTGGAAAATACGCACAAAGTGTGATACCAAAATACTCCTAAGCCTGATACTTGAGCTAAGACTAGGCGCGGAATCTAATATTAGCTGTGGGGAATGCCATAATTGCAGAGATAGGCGAAGGCGAAACTAACGAACTGGCTATTCATATGGTAAAATGAATGTCAGCAGTGAGGGTTTGAATAAAATGTGTGGATATGTGATCCTCTTCCTTATGTTGACAGTTTCTATTCTTAAAGCCCAATTGATTATTTTTGTGAATTATTTGTAATGTTACTCATATGAGACTCCTTAAAAGTTCATGCATAATAATTTTTACAAACGGACGTTTATGCACGTAAATACAGGTTACTCATAGCGAATGAATTATTTTACTTCAATTTCATTTTACATATTAGTTCAGTGAACTTGTAGTGCTGATACATTGACGTTAAGTGTTATCGATATTAGATGGAGTTCCCGGGTACAAATAAGTTATGTATCTAATACAACATGTTTGTACTCACAGTAAACTTGAAATGTTGATCTTATCGATCACAACTAACAGCTATCAAAGGTGTACAAGTCATCGTCCGACAAACAGATGTGGATAGTTTTACAATTGATGGAAATTTCGTCTACATTAATCAACAGCACTATACCAGAACGTGAGAAAGACTGGGTGATGAAACGCGAAATCAATCGGAAACAAATTTGACAACTGGGTTCTTATACCCATTATCTAAAATGCTTTCAAAATTACTTTTATGGAGACAAAACTTACGGGAGAACGGTCAGTCTGATACGAAATGGTACACAGTCAACAGAGGTCTATATGGTCGGCCTAATATAAAAATGGCTCATTTATATCATGCCGATTCCTGAGATTTATCAGGGGCCATATGATTAATCATACATGATTCTAAGTAAGACAGTTTACTGATCGTTTGAATTCTGAACTCACAAATGGTTTAGATTTAATTGTTGACATAAAATAAACTCCTGACAGTTCAAGCTGCCATAACTCACATCATGACAACAAGGAAGATGAGTAAAATGTTAAGTAAAATAATCTTAAAAGCGTTGAAAACTAAACATGAAAAATATAATTCATATAAGTTAGGGGATGTACAATATCCGTGAAACATTACTGAGCTCTGGCCAAATAATTTACCAGGATGGACCATTTCTATGTTAGATGACACCATTGAATACCCCAAGCAACCAATAAAAAGGAAATTAAGCGGACGAAAGCGTAAATAAAGGAGGAAATGTCACTTTTTCGCCTTTACGGCGGTTATTTAGGAGAAATATCGATTTCGGGGGAAATTTGTCGACAATTATGCGTAACGTACAGTGTTTGAATATACCGCATCCCGAACTAACGTTTTCGTAAACGTCGACAAATTAAGGCACCGCTTAATAAAAAAAACAAAGCTATTGTCATAAAAACAAGGTACAAAATACTGCACCAGGCATTCGGGTAAGACGCATGTACACTGACTTCGTTTTTTGTTTAGCCAAAGTGTTCCGACATGCTTAGGAGCCATCACAAAAAACTTACGTGATGCAGGTGAGTGTCCTGAAAAACGTGTACAAGTGTTCAACCAAAGTTCGTCGGCAGCGGGGTTTACTACCATCTAGGATTGAAAATCAATCTGCTAAGATACGTTGAGCTTTGTTTGTGTACTTTTAATTTGACTCTTTAAATTTATATATCACTATTGATGGACTTTCTATGTCTAGAAGCTCCAAGGAACAGTTATGGCCTATACTAGGACGGATCATAGCCCCTACGTTTAGTGACGTGTTCATGATAGGGATCTACAGAGGGAATAGTAAACCGGCAGAATTCAACGAATTTTCTGCGGACACAATTTCTGAAATGAAAGAAATGACTGACGTTGGTCTTTGTAGTGTTAAGTTTAATAAATGCATAGCTATTAAGTTGGCGGCTGTTATATGTGACGCACCTGCTCGTTCTTCTGTTAGGTATACGGTAAATCATAACGGTAAGGCAGGTTGCGATAGATGTGCTGTGCTTGGGAGACGGCTGGAGGGGAAGACGACCTTTCCAAATGGGGTGTATACTTTAAGAACAGACGACACCTTCCGTCGTCAGACTCAGTCTGTTCACCATCAAGGACATTCTATTATGGAAACGCTTTCGATTAATATGATTATAAAATTTCCTTTAGATCCTATGCACATGGTGTACCTTGGTGTTTCGAAAAAATAGATAATTTATGGATAGATTTAGCACGCAGAAGACTACTGAACTTAACTCATGTGCAATTAGAAACATAAATAATTTATACCAGGTTGCGTGGCAAGTACTCCTTCCAACTTTCCGCGTAAATGCCGTACACTAGACTTTGTATCGGCATGGAAAGCTTCGGAATGTAGGTTGTTCCTTCTGTATTTAGGCCCGGTGATTCTTCAAAACATTGCCACAAGATTTGTACCTTAATTTCCGGCGTTTAGCGTTATCCATGTATCTGCTTGCACATCAGAAATTACATAATACTGTTGTAGAAACCGCCAGAATAGATTTACAAAACTTCCTTAAGGAATACGAATGATGTTATGGGTTTGAAAACTTAGTTTACAATGTGCATTCGTTACAGCACCTCCCTGACAACGTTCGTACACATGCACCTCTATATAGTTTTTTAGCCTTTCCTTTCGAGGTTACTTTCACGATATCCGAGACAAAATGATAAAGCGTAATAGAAGGAAACAAGATCAGGTATGTACTAATTTAAAGTGATAACTTCCCAACGGCTCTATAGTTACAGTCAACAGTATTAACGGACATAACCGTAAGTTCAGCTTCAAGTATTTGGCTGTGCCAAAGCATGTCATTGAGATATCGTTGTGAATTTTTTTGTGACTTCAGAATTCACGGGACGACTACTTCACTTATCAATAGCCGAACGGACGTGACTGAAGGGAATAGTCCGTGCAATTTTCTTTATGTTCTACCTCATTTTTAATAAACAATTTTTTGTCAAGAGCTTACTTTATTACTTACATGGGAAACTATAGAAGTGTTGAGAATGTGTGTTTGAGTGTCAGTGAACTTTTGATTAAATGCACATTCCTTATAAATAATACATCACCTGTTCCTTCTTTTGCAGATAATTTCAATAACAATGAATTAGCAATTGCAATGGAAATGCAAAACAATCGATGCCGAAGCTTCAGCTCTAATGTTGTATATACTCATCAGCGTGGAAGATGAAATTCCTTCTTTCGTTTGATCAATACCTGTGATATGACGATTGAGTAAATGGTTTTAAAAACTCTGTAACCACAAAACAAATTTTGCATACAAAGAATACTAGGAACCTAGTTTTGGTCGTCTATGTGCGTTTTGCTCTCAGGTCTAAACATAAGTGATCCAGGTTGCTGTAGATGGTCCATAACTAGCAGAAACGAGTGTTGTCGGTGGTTAGAATGGAACAGACTGAGAGAATTATCGTATAGTGATTGATAAAATGTCTGAATTCAAAATGCAGGACGTTGTCAACAAAAGACATGAAGATAATGGAGAATTCAATTTCACAGAAAAGAAAACCATACGTGGGAACTCCGAGTTATTACACTACAAGACTCAACCATGACCGCCATTGGTTTGAGATTTCAAAATTTATAGTCTCAAAATGCGAGAGAATGCGAATTACGAAAGACTAAATGATGTAATAATTGAATTCTATAAAGACTTAGCAACCACCAACTGGAAAGAATTTTTAAAGTGGTTCCCGATGTGAATCATAAATATCTCAACAACTTCATCGAAATAATACTTGTCTAATAAATATGATGTGAAGATGTCAATACTCGTTCAATATTGCCGTGGGTAAACCGGAGGAATTGGGTGATCCTAATCCAAAGATCAGATAGCACCATTAACGTCGGGATTTTTACAGACGGCCTAACTCCGTAAACTCAACCGGAGTCACCATAAAAAACAGTCATAATAAATGGGAGGACAGACAATGATGTCGATCTCCGGCTGTTTTGTTGTTTTAATGACCTCTGAGAAAGAGTAATAAAGACACCCATTACCTGGCTCCACGAAAAGAACTATATTGACACTCGGACAGATCTGTTGTATAATCGGAAGACATAATAAAAAAGAGGATGGATGTAAATGAATTAGTAACCGACCATGAACCAGTCGGGATAACCCACGACTGGTGAGACTTTAGGCGGTCACGTCTTTTCAGTGAATATTGTGTGGATAAGTTGCTTCTCTAAAAGTTTTTGCACGCACTCTTCGTTTATGCTCAGTGACCTTCAAACAAGCGACAGTTTGGAAATTGAATGGATACAGAAGTATTCCACAAAAACGTTTTTAAGAATGAATTTCGATCAGGGTTACTTTGCTCGATACAACACATTAGGGATGTAGCCTCTTGGAAGAGTTTAGTTGGACTTAGTCTTACATTTAACTCGAACTGATACACCACTTTTTACACCCCTTAAATCCAAATCACACTATGTTTGTCGAAATGCAGCACTACTATGGATCTAACGCGCAATAAATCGTCTTCCTTCGGCAGTTTTCTCTCAATTGGGATGAGCTACCAAATAGATTATATGAAACAGACTCCGCAGGACACTTGATTCATGAGTGAGATGAAATTCTAGACGACTTTCATGACACTAGAAAAGCTAGCAGACCTTAGCTTCAACAACCTAATGTCACGATAAGACAAGTCAGTCTAGACAATTGTGTGACTTAAACGTAATGTTTAATCGTTTAGATAATTGCATCATAGCAAATTCTCAGTTGCAGAGTAGGTCAATTGTTCTGGTATCAACGAATAATGCACACAATACAGACCCAGGTCATATATCTACAAGAGTTTCTTTCGCATTCGAAATTTTTCTGTGTGCTTTTGATCAGCATTTAATTCATTAGAAGTATTAGGTTACAAAGACATTAGTACTTTTCTGGATGTATGTGAGAGATCATTCTTATAGGCGTCAAAGTAACTATGAATAATTTATGACTAAGATAATTGTTGCGACTGAGTGGTTTCATTGCTAGCTTTACCTCAGGTATGTGCTCCACGTCATTGTCATTTTCGTAAGTTCACAGAAGTCAAAGAACAATTTGGCGAAAAAGTGTACATGTAACTGTCGACAAAATTCGTTCACAACTTGCCTGCTATACTCTCGAATGTGGCTTTATTCGTCCTCATATAAATGATATCTCCTTTTGAAGATATTGAAGCATGAAGAGTGGATCATGGTTGGTATTATTAATAACTAGATGAGTTTAAGCGAATTGACATGCCTGCCACCAGTGTGTGAGTTTCAGTCAGGGAAAATGGAAGTGGTCTTCCGTGCAGCAACTCAGCACTTTTAGAAGTAATCACCGACACAAGAAATATGAACGATTTCCAATGTCAACTTATTCTAAATCAGCCTACTGCTATAGAATGATATCTGGAATATGAGTTGATACATGTGGGTAATCTCGACGAAAATATGCGCCAAAATGAATGAGAAAAATGGTAGAAATAGGGAAAAGGGAAAGTTTTTGAAGTAATTCGGGTTGTTTGTTTGCCTGATTGTAGGCGGTGTAACTGCTGGATCCCTATGGTGCTTCACAGGATTTTTATCATAATTTATCATGAAAGTTTCATTGAAAAGAATTGTTTTCATCAAGGTGCCTTCAAAGGTACACCTTCATTTCGTGATGAAAAAAGTCAAACCGACATTCTCTTACTTCTTTTAAACATCAGTGTTTTAATGATGCTATGGTAACTATATAAGGACATGCAGCCCCGCTTTGATCGAAATAACATTGGATTTTCAGGATCACTATCATGCCAGTGTATAGATTTGAAGGCGATGTAAACATAAACTGTGTAGGTTTTTTCATTCTGCCTAATAATCCGAAATCATAAAGGTTTACTCTCCCGGAACATGGCTTATTAATCGAGACAATCTATATTTGACCATAGAGGTTTTTGGAATAACTAAAAGAACACGCTTGCTCAACGCTATATTCCCACTCCTCATCCACGAAAAGTTTTCATTCGATAAGGTTTGTTAATCTGTCCTGATAAAATCAAAATAGACTTTTTATACTGCTCTTTCTGCCTGCAACGTTGTGGATAGATTAGAAGGTAAAACTGATTATAGTCAATCACTGTATCTTAGATTACACGGTAACAATTGAGATAAGACAGATTGCTGATGTTTATCTTGGAGGGACACTTTTAGCATATTACTCGACGAATGCTAAGGAATTTTTCTCTCCATGTTCGAAAATGTGTTTGAGAACTATTCCCAAGAGAGATTTGCTGTTGCTTAAGACGATTGATTTTCCAGTAACGCAACTATTTATCTTAACACTTTTAGGGCGTTTCCCCAAGGCTAGAATATTCTGTTAGTTCTGCTATCAAATGTCACCCAGCTTCATGTTATTGCACTTGCTGTGTAAGTCTGTATTTATTCTAAGTCAACTGTTTTAGTATTCTTTGCCACAGTGCTGCTGTTATGATCCGTGAGTTTACACAGTTTTTTTCTTTCTTTAAGTTTCAAAGTACATGATTTAATACACTTCTATTATAAATGGTTATTTTCAAAATGATCTTAATTGAAAAGTAGTTACCCTCCTATTTAATTAACAAAGGTAAAGTTAATAATATGTATTGACATATGTTTCTTACTTAACTTGTTAGTCAATATTTCACTCTGTAATACTTACAGAAGGATTAGAAACGTTTTGAGACTTTAAATCTTTATATTTTTTATATGGTTTGCATTTAAAGTAAGTATGTCAACTACAATAATGAACTTTGATGAATAAAGCTCGAGTGTCATTAAATTCAATCTCGATTTTTTAGTTGTATGCCGATTTCACTTGTTGTTTATGTCTTGTACAAGACTGAATATTGTACTTCAAAAATGTAAATGGAAACATTTCTTTCCGTAAACAACTTCCACTGCAGTAAGTGAGTGATATCCTGATTCAGTCACATACGAGTGAAATAAGATATTAAATGGTCGCTATCTTGAAAATTATTTCTAAATGATCAATTTATACATCCCACTGGCGTTTGATATCATAAAGATATATTTTATGCACTAAATACTTTTTGTCCTTCCTACCAACGACCATGTAAATAGTAAAGTCGTTAAAGTACACATGGTTGCGACAATAATGCTAGTACACCTCTGAAAAGACTAGAGATAAGAGCATAGCGCTTTAGTTAATAATTTATAATTTGATATAGTTAGCTTTTGAAAAGTCTAATTACTTAAAATGTTAACTTATACATTTGCTAAAAACGCTCTTTTTAATTTGAATGTTAAATTTTAAGTTTTACTTTAAGCAATTATTAAACATCTGACTGACTTCTAGAAACACAGACTTACTTTAGGTGCACCAATGCATGCTTTCAGATTTTATACACAAAACAAAGTCGAAGACCAGAAGTTCTGGGCAACTATTGCTGAGTTGAAAAGTAATTTCAACCAAAAAATAGTTTGACCGCCTGAGAAATTTAACTGCCTTAATGTGTTGTCTGTGACTATTAGCTTCACTTCTGATAAGAAGCTAAACCACAAAGCGGTCAAATTTAGTTTCAAGTTACGTTGTTAAATGCATTCATATAAGCATTATAGAACCTTATCTTTCAGACATATTTACTTTGTAATGCATACATGGGTTTATTATTTGAACCAAAAATTGGTCTTCATACCTTCATTTCTAGAGGTAAACTGACGTAAATTTGTCAGTTGTTGTAGCTGAAGTTGTTATAGATGAGAAACCGATGAATAAGAAACTGTGGGTTCGGATTCTGCAACCTGGCAATACGTTTGTGTTAGTTCTCATATGGGAGAAATTGACTTGAAAAGTACTGTTGAAATAAACTCTTCAGGTCGAAGGTATCCAGTCAAAAGCTAATAAATGACTTTTCAAAAATTTGTTAAATATTTTTACTTTTTCGTTTTATTAAACAAGAAGTCGTGTGTCAAGAGTCATTATGTATATCACGCCGCCAAATTACTTTCATTAACAATCACTAAAGTGTGTCTTTTATTTTTAGATGTCTTTACAAGCCATTAACACCGACGCCAAGTTATCATCGAGCCACAGTCAACAGTGCTTTGAGATGCCGTTATCCTGAATCTGATGGGTCTAAATGCATTGTAGCATCTGATACTGCTAGTCATATAGCGAAGTCACAAAGTGCTTCAAGAACCTCTAGAAGCCCAAAGAGAGTAAGGTTCACATTACTTTTGACTACCGTCAGGCGCGTATTTTTATGGCATTTCAATGGAATAATATTCATCTATTAACATGTTTACTTTCATTGAGATAACCTGAGAATCGATTTTAGCTTTATCATGTAGTTAACATTTGTTCAGCAAAAAGATTAGTCTTTTGATTCACTCTATTGTGTATCAGATTCTAAGGCTCTATTTTAGGTTATTTCAATCATTTGTTTATAAACTTTTGGTTTTGTTTTAGGGGGCTAATGTAGATGGGCCATATTCGTACAGACCTCAGTGTCGACCAAGATCATTGTCTGCGCGTAGTCGTCAAAGTGAGTTATGTTTCGTTAACAATATTTACTATTGTTTCGTATACGTACACAATGTTACATTTAAATATATTATCTAAAAAACAATAGCATGAGTTCAGCAAAACTGGATCTGATATTGTCAAAATTTCTAGTGCAAGTATGCATTCATTGTACTAGATGTAACTGACTTTATTTTTTCAGTTATCAACGAAATGTTTAATAATTAATGCCGAATACATATTTATAAAAGCACTTGTTTTGCAATTTTGTCTAAAACTAAATGTATTCAAGGACAAACACTGGATTGTACATAGGTACTCAGTAAATGAAAGATATTGAAAAATACATCAAGACTATGGGCAATATTTAGAGGGGTTTATCACTGAAACAAACATTAAAACCAGTGATTTTATAATTATTATATATATAAGTCAGTATATTAGTTAAAAGTATAGTAAAGTTAACTGTAAATATACATTATGCCAATTTTTCATACAATCACATGGTTTCTTATGGAATAGATTCAAAATATAATAAGTATGGAACAACGTAAACGTTGATATTTAGAGATGGATAAGATGCTGAATGTATCTTGTAAAGAATTTGTTGCCAATTTTACTAGTGCCTTTCAATGAAATCAAGGCTTTAGTAATGGATTAAAATAGAATTGAGTTTCTTATTATCATCTTAAGAGATACTTTTCAAATATTTGCTTACATTATATGTTAAAATCAAAGTGATAGTAAAGTGAGTAGTGTACTAAGGTAGTTTTGCATGCATATCTAAGGTTCGAGATTGTTAATATTCAAAGCTGCATCAGTAAATAGGTTAAAGAATAAACATATCGAAATGTTCAACTAAATGTTGTATACGATGCCAAACTAGTGATTTGATGTTGAATATCTAGAAGATATAATCTACCCGTATCGTCTTTTGATAACCCAAGGTCCAAGGGTGGATTCGTACTGCTGACTCTGCAGAGGTGTGAGGCATTGAGATGTTTCATTAAAACAACCAGCATAACAGCTATGCCGCCTTCCCACAAGAGGGAGTGAGTTTAGAAACGGTCAACTCTAAAATGCACACCTCACCTTATCCCATGGATATCCATCTCCGACAGTAAGATCTCAACAAGTACGGAGCTAGCACGAAGATACTCACAAAAAAGTTGTGTGTGACCGACCTCAAGGAGTTGTCCCTCGAGGACTGCAGTGAAGTTCTCGCGTTGTCAAGACCACCCCTAAACCAATTTTGTTTTAAAGTACCTCCAGAAGAACCCTTCCACGGTGTGGTCAACCGAGAAGTGATAACCCCTCTCATACCTCTAACAACACTCAAGATCACTTTATTCACTGTCTTTTGCTAACTCTTACTTCAAGATTCTCTAGAATACGAATGGGTACAAGTACTCTTTTTGTCTTCTGAATTTCGTAAACAACAATAATACGGTGAAAGTGCAATGAATAGGAATTCCGGGCAGTGTTTGTATGCACGTGGCTATGTGAGAGCATTTCGAGAGGGAGTGCTGACTCTTCCTACTCTGAGTCGTATCAGGGAATTTCGGGGGACACACAAATGTTCACAGTTTGGTGAGGCAAATTTCTTATTAAATTATTCGATGATTAACTGTCTTTAAACATAAATTTTCATTAAAAAACATTTCAGATTACAATGAAATTTCGGTAAGTTATATCATGATTATTATTATTATTTCATTATACTACTAATTTAGTATTGTCCTATATTTAGAAACGTTAAGTGTATATAATGGAATTGAATTTGAAATGCGTAAAATAAACATCTATGTCAAAGTATCATAAATAACATTTCTTTCCTTTTTTGTTGTTGATGAATCCAGTCAGTTCAAATACAATCATTTCACAATCTGGTACATATATCCATTGGTTTAAGTTGCTTCATCCTATCACCACACCACGATGTAATTACTAAGTTAGATACTTATTTACTTACGCCTGTTACTCTCAATGGAGTATAGGCAAGCGTCCAGCATTCTCCAACCCACTCTGTCCTCCGCCTTCTTTTCTAATTCCATCCAATTCTTGTTCATTTTTCTCATGTCTATTTCCATTTCCCGGCGTTATGTGTTTTTTGGTCTTCCTCTTTTCCTTGGCATTGAGGATTCCATGTGAGGGCTTGTCTTGTGACGCAGTTGGGTGCTTTCCTCAATGTGTGTCCTATCCACTTCTAGCGTTTCTTCCTTATTTCCTCTGCTGGAATCTGGTTTGTTCTTTCCCACAGTTGATTGTTGCTAATAGTGTCCGGCCAACGGATCTGAAATATTTTGCGTGGACAACTGTTAATGAACACTTGTATCTTCTGGATACTAAGTTAGATAACAGATTATTAAAGGTATTAATGGTATCAGAACAAGCTATGATCCATATGTAAAGAAATTCGAACACTTCACTTTTAACTTAAGGTTTAGGCTGATGATCTTGTTTTCAGAAGAACAATTAAAGCTTGACGACCAAATCATCCAGCTCAGAGAATAAAACTCTATTAAAATCATCCATCCACCTAAGTTAAAGTCAGTCGGTCAGCTGTAACGCTGGATCAGGCACATATATACATCGATTCAAGTTGCCATATCGCATTAGTATAGCAAGATGAACACCGGATTCATAGAGGTAGTTAAGTGAATGGTATAATATATAAAGAAAGATTTTATGTTAAGGTGTAGTACAGGAAGAAAGAACTAGTTCGTAGAAAGAAAGATATGAAGCGATTTTAATTTCATAGTTTAAGGGAAGACAAAGAGTGTATATACCTACGACATTCTGATCGATTCTGAGCCATGTCACACAGGGTCTCCAACGATTGGTTACGATAGTCACGCGTACCCCAACCAAGTAGTCTGTATCTACCAACATGGCTAAGGTTAGAATTTAGTGACTTTGTGAACTGATGCCACGTTTTGGTTTGGCTGCTCCTCACTTTCTTCCAACCCCCCCAACATTAGTCAACATTGTGCCTCGTGTTAATCGGTGTTCAGGCATACGCAGCACGCGGCCCCAACTATCTCAGTCTATAAAGATTCACAATCTCATCTACTGATTTACCATCATCATTCTTTAATACTCTGCGATCCCACCTGAACTACAAATCTTCTTCACTATCTTAAAAGTTAACAGTTTTGTCGAACCCCAATATACAAAGAATAAATAATGAACGATAAAAATTCGTTTAATGATCATGAATCTAAATTGTTTGTTTGTTTGTTTATTTTTCTGGTTCATTTTAAACATACCATTATTGTAGTTGACATAATTGTACACTGCAATACTATCACAATACCACCATTTAACAATTAAAACTAAATGCAAATCATATGACTGATACAATCTTTATTATCCATTCATTTTTAAGCCTGTTAACTCATTATCCACATGGGATCTACGTGAACGGACAATTCGAGATGCACAAGATCGCAGGTAATTTATTATTGTTATTGGAAAACAAAAAAAAGAGAGAGAAAATAATGTACTTTAGTGATTAATTGCATTATAAGTTCATTTATGTATGGAAGAGAAGATTCTATAGTGTTATCTTATCACTGGGAGAGGAGAAATAATCAATACCTAGACACCATGGTAACATCTTTTAGCTGGATGATAACAATTCAGGTTATATATATACATATATATATAATAGGAGTTATAAGTGAATTGGATAGATAAAAAACACTTAGTAGACAATGTGATTTATAATTCTCTAAGATTGATTTAAATATTCTTAATTATATAAAACATTAACTGGCTTTTATCTTATTAAAGAGATATCATTTCAATGGTTGAAATCATGAGTCGATTGAAGCTAAACTACCACTGGAATGCTGGAAGTACTGGATGAATGTTTTGTCCTGTTGTGAGACGCCTCAACAGTGCGCATACATGATACCACACCATAGTGACTCGAACCTAATACCTTCATTCTTTTAGGTGAACGTTTATACTCTAGACCATTGAGTGAACATCCAATGGTGTAAATGTCTAACTTCAACTAATCCACGAAATTGAATGACACACCCAACATTGTCTTCAGTGAATTGATTTCTCACAACAGACCTGGTTGAATTCCATTGATCATTACTTCTCACTAGAAATCCAGGAAATTCCTCTTAAAGCCAATCACTAATAATCATTTATTGATTAATATCAGAAATGTTTTTGTGGATATTGTAGTAATTTCAATAGTTGAGATCATGAGTCAATTGAACCTAGACAACCATGGAAAACATGGATGCACTGGATGGCACTTGGATGCGCACTGCTAAGGAATCCTACAATAGGACGAAATGTTCGTCCAGTGCTTTCAACTTTTCCATGAGAGTCTAGCTTCAATCGACTCATAATCTCAACCATTGAAAGAGATAAAAGTTGAATATGTTTAAACTCTATTAAGTCTAATTAGTAATTTCTTCAATCGTAATAGATCAAAAGATATTCAGGGAAGGAGGGTTAATTCACTGTTTGATTCCTAAATCAGTCACAATCTCAGTAATTATGATAAAAATGATAATATTTCATGACTCTATTCAATGAATATGCTTCTATTTGCAATGAAGAATACTGAAATAAAATCCCTGTCTTCTATTGATTAAACTTATGATTGATCAGAATCAATTCACAAGAAACCGGTGATTAAACGGTCATTCAAATTTCATCCTTAAATGTCTATCACTAGTTTACCGACTATTTCACCTTCCTTTTTTTTTTTCGACATTTGTCGTTCTCTAAATTGATAGACAAGAAAGAAATCATATCAATCCCAATCACAATTGTAATGATAGTAACCCCTAATTGAATCTTATAGGTTCATGTTAAATTATTGGCATTTTTATATGAGTATATAAGTAATACAAGTGATTAATCTGAAAAAAAATTAGTTACTATGGTAACATCTAAATTACCGAAATTTATTAGGAAACTTACGCAGTTAGAAACTTTATCAGTTAAATATATGTTATTTGTAAAAAGAATACCCAATTTAAACTGTAACATTGATTGAATATCATCTTCTTCATTGTTGTTTTTTTTTCTCTTTTTTTGATTCATTCTGTTACTATAATAACAACAATGTCCAGTGATCGTTATTGGCATTTGTATCGATTTTGGCAAAATGAATATGATCGATTACGTTTACAAAGATGTTGAATTAAACAAACAAAATTAATTAATTTTATGTTCTTCCTTAAACAAAGAACACTTTCCATTACAGATTACTCCTACTATTACTACTATTATTATTATTATGATGATGATGATTGAAACTTAGATCTTATTATTTCTTTGACCATATTCACTATTCAAATTAGATTTGAATGATCATTATTTGACATATGAATATGTTTATTGTTTCAATTGTATAGTTGTCAATTCATGTCAGGAATTATTATGATGTCAGGTATTGAAGAGATTAGACTAGTGTTCACATTTTCATTATTTAGAGATATACTACTTAATTCTATGAATTATGTATGAATTATACTACTTAAAAAAGAAAAGATTTTCAAAACTTTATTCATGTATTTTTGTGTTTTTTTTTAGTTCTTTTAAACTTTTATTTTCTATATCTTAAACCATTTTATTGATCTAATGTGCCTTAATTATATAAAACAATAAAAAGATGATAGAACATATAAATATACTACTGAAATCCATTTATTTAGTCAATTAAGTATTATATCAAGATTTATAAGAAGAAAAAAACGAAGATCATATTCCAATACAAAAACAACAACAACAACAACAAGATTTTGAATGATCTAGTTCATATTTCAAAGAAAAAATCTATGGTATTCCTGTTATTTTTTTCAAATTTCATAATGATACTATTTACTACTTATTTTGTGATGTTTCAGTAGTATACATTTACAAAGGAAAATGTATATGTATATGTATACATCATTGAATGTATGAATTAGTAATGTTTTATTTATGATATTAGTGTATCAATCACAATAATAATAATAATAAAATATAAAGATTAGTTTCACAAATTTGTATTATTAATTCTTTATAAACAACATATATATAGGATTCTACTGAGTTAATCGGATGGAGTTTTGGGCGAGACTGTAAATTATGGACGAGTCAATCAGAAGCGTTTTAGAGATTTCAGGTTACGGTCCCAATTTCAGTGCTTAATGCTAACGTACGATGGGTTCACAACGAATTTTTTACAAAACGTGATCATTGAGCGGCTACAACAAATAAAACGGCGAGACTATAATTTGCGGACGAATCGATAATAGATCTCGGATTTTAACGCGAGAGCCTTTAATCCTTTTGGTTAAATAAACTCCTGGCATTATAGCTGATGTCAGTTCGTGATGAAAACTCCATATATAATTCCTAATTAAGGCAAATTATAATAATTATTGCGAACTGGATAATAAAAGCACCAGTAACACTGGCTGCAGCCAGGTACTATAATATATACGGATGATTGGAGAGCGTACAGACTCCTACATAGGCTTGGTTATGTGCATCGTGTCATTATCCACAAGTAGCATTTTGTGAACTCAACAATCGGAGTGCACATTAACAATATTGAAGGTATGTGGTCGAGGCTGAAAGAGTTTTTGAGACTTCACCATGGCTTCGGATGCCGACTATTCTGTAGCCTCTACTGCATGCATTACGATTTAAGAACCTCTGAACCTCTTTCTAACCTTGACAAGTTTTTGAACCACGTATAAGAAGTGTATCCACTTTATTTCCATGGTTTTGTATAACATATTTTTACTCTATACTGACTGTTTGCTGATTGGCTAATATTTCACAAGGTCACTTAAGATTCGTTTAAAGATCGTCCATAAATTAGAGTCTCGCCGAGTTCTGATCTCTGAACTGGATGATTTAGTTGTGGAGCTTTCATCGTTCTTTTCTGAACGACATTATCGACTGTGAACCATATGTGAAAAAATCTGAACACTTCACTTCACTATCTAAAGTTTGTGCTGATGATATTGTTCAGAAGAATATTGAAAGTATTACAACTAAACTATTAAGCTTAGGAAACAAAACTCTATCAAAATCAATCACCTGAGCTACAAATCTTTCCTTCCATTTGGTTTATACGAAATTCTCCCTTTTATCATAATTGAATTAATGGAAAGGTACAGACAATTGAATGATCGATAAATATACATGATTAATAGAAACAATAATAATAATATCCACTTCATTGATTACCAACTGTCGTTAGTTACGGTAACGTCGTCACCCTAACAATAAAATATACAATTACGTGATAAACCACTTCGCATATCCATTGTACTTGATACTTTGATCTGGTAAAAAAGGAACGGACATCTTTTGCTTCGATGATCGATAGTCATAATGAAAAGTATCCTTACGATTGTGATATTAACATAATCGCAACTCTCTTACAATCAATTTAAATTATTATGATTTAAATTTCGGTTAAGATCTTATTCGAGCAGCAGTAGTAGCCTATCTATTTCTATGTACCGTTATGATCATCAAATCATATAGTAGACTCTAGTTGAAAAATGTTGATCGCTTAAATATTGCTCGATGTATTTGAACCCTATTATTAGCCTTTGCCTTACTTAACTACACCTTATTCGATCTGACCATAAATTCGCTTCTGTATTTGCTCTCATACACACATATTCTCCTCTCTACTTTAAATTCGCTTGATGTGCTGGAATCACTGGTAAGCCGTTTCGTCCTAGTATGGGACTCCTCGGCAGCGCGCATCTACGATCCCATACACGGGGCTCGGACCCGTAACTATCGGTCTCGAACGTAAATACTGAACCTGTAGACCTCTGAGCCGGCATCCAACGGTGTTAATGTCTAACTTCAATCAATCTTCAGTATTACACGACCGTTCACCATTGTCTTCAATGAGTAACTGCCTCTACACAAGATGCGGCTGAACCCCATTGGTCACAACTTTGCACTAGAACTTTAGGAAACACCTCATAAAGCTAGTCACTAATGAGCATATGATGATTATTATCAGTGGATGTGTACTGCTGAGGAGTCCCATACTAGAACGAAACGGCCGTCCTGTACATCCAGGTTTTCCATGGTGATCTAGCTTTAATCGAATCAACTGAGGACAACCAATTATATTTGAACTCGATATTTTTGAATCACCTAGTAAAATCTGAGAACCATACATTAAAGACTCCATTTACGAAATATCAGTCAATCGTCCCAAACTTCATCGTTTTTTCGTTTCCATACCAATCATCTATTCATATGTTTATGTTAGATCCTTATTTATACACAAATTAGACTAATCTTCAGATTGGTAGGTTTATAATATAGAGATTTCAAGTGTTATCTCCTTTTAACGGTTACATGTATTGTTACGTATATTGTCAATACTCATCTTAGTAATGTTTACTTGTATCATCCCATACAAGCAAACAATACTGAGTAAATTTAAACTTCACCCCATTACACAAGCAAGTGGCTATCAGAACTAAGTAACTAAGTGGATAACACGATGATGTTTGAAGCAAACAATACTGTGGGTTCAAGGCCTGAAGTGAACATCAACTCTAGGATGTAGATACATCCAATTGACGAGTACTAAATAGGACGAAACATCCATCCTTGATTCCATTACTAGCCGTCATTCATCTTCTCTTACAATATTCATTTGATTAAAATGATACACTTTACTAAAATCTTTGTACTTGGGCAAAAATGTACTTTTAATATCATGCAAAAAAAGACCCTGATGCAATGGAAATGATGAGCTATAATAATAAATTATACTCATTTGAATAATTATGAAAAGTACTTTTTTTCATCAAATTCAGGTCAATGAATCAAGTGTAGATGGATGGCTGTCTTACAAAGTACAATATTAGGATCTTTAATTAGAGTGTGATTGGTAATAGGAATGAAATTATACAATAAATGACAATATACTGTGATTAGATGGTGGTTGGAGGTAGTCGACAGGAAACTCTGTACCCGGGTTTCGTGCTACTTGGCACTCGTCAGCAAGGTGTACCTGTAATCTTGAGGGAATTGGTTTTCGGTCGCGGCTCGTATAGCTCAATGGTAACGTCTCTGACTGTGAAGCTAGGTGACACGAGATCGAGTCCGCCAGAGAACACCAGTTCCCTCAAGATTGCAGGTACACCTTGCTGACGAGTGCCAAGTAGCACGAAACCCAGGTCCAGAGTTTTCTGTCGACTACCTCCAACCACCATCTAATCTCAATATATAGTGCCCGCAGTGTCGAGTCACCTAGACTAGTGGCTACATTGCAATATGATCGATAGCATTCGATCTGCACTAAATAAAGACTAGACATGCATGACATTGATCGCCACCTAGTGATCAATCAATTGTGACAATATACTGTATCACACAACAAAATAATTCCACAGTTAGATGTAGATATTATAAAGAATTCATGTTCAGTATAATGTAAGTAATTCTTGAATATATGACTTCAGCTAGACGAACAATGAAACCAAAGAAATACTGAACATGTTCTGTGTTCGGAAATGCAAGCGCTCAGTAATGAGCACATACGACTTTTTCAAAGATTGTACTCAGGAGATTCGAACTTGATAGCGAGCGAGATCATAGAGTTACCATCTCATGACTTATATTTTTAACTTCAGTCAGTATACAACATTGATCCACTAGACGTATTTATCTTACTTCTAACATGATTGAATTCAATCGATTATAAAGTTTCGAATGAATCAGTTGTTCTATACATTCTACTTTTCATTTGTCCCCTAACTAAAATTAAACCATGAAACGAATTATAGTTCAAAGAATGATAATATTATACATTAAATCAACAAACATTAGTACTTTGGTGAACGAGAACACAAGTAGGCACAATCGAATGTTTCTGAGACGCATCATCCCTTGTGGTTGGTGTGTGACGAAATCTCAGCACGGATACAGAAGGCTCGACTAGCTTTTACCAACTTGAGTCATTTATGGAGTAGGCGAGATATCCGTTGACCAACCAAACGACGAGTTTACTGAGCAGCAGTTTGTTTCGTCCTACTTTACGGCTGTGAAACATGGCCGATAAGAGTAGAGGGTATTCGTAGGTTACTAGCATTTGATCATATGTGTCTTCGAAATATTGCTCGTATATCCTAGGACCACCGAGTAAGTAATGTAGTTGTTAGGAAACAGATACTAAGTAACGATGGAAAATCAATTGATGAAGTAATGAAACTTCATCAGTTGAGATGGCTAGGATATGTGTTACGTATGCCCAATCACCGACTGCCTCAACGTGCGATGTTCAACGGTATAGGAGTAGGTTGAAAGAAATCTAGGGGCGGCCAGACCAAAACATAGGACAAATCCATGAAGTCACTGACAAGTGGATTGAGTCATGTTGGTAGGTGTAGACTACTTGGCTGGGATCCGTGAGATGATAGCAACCGATGGTTAGAGACCTTGAATGACATGGCTCGAAATCGTTTGTAATGACACAGGTGCATCCATTCTTTGTGTTCTCCCAATTTCTAATCTTCTAAATTCTTTGTGTCCCTTTATTTTTTCTCTTTCCAAATTTGTTTCACTGGATCATACTGCCTGAATAACATCTTCAAACCCTAATGTTTCCGGTTACTGCTTATACTTTTACTAACTCTACCACTAGGGATTTGAATTGACAACTGCATCTCCGTGCTAATGTGATATGGCAATTCGAACTGATGTATTTACGTACGAAGTTCTACGTTGTTGAATGACTGATTGAATACAAAATTAGAGAATCACTTACTAAAATTCAAGAACCATACAATAAATACTTAACTTGCAAAATGTCTATCAATTGTCTCAGACTTTATTGTTCCTTCCTTTGCACACCAATCATTCTCTATTCTCGTTCACTTCTCTTCAATGTTAGGGTAAATCAGGTTTGTAAAATGTGAAAACAATACATTGAATATACTATTGTACATATTCCTTGAATTGTCCTATACAAACCTCATTGTTCTTCTATTTCTGTTGTTATTTTGATTGTTATCAGTTTTCTTTCTATTCATTTGATTTCCATTTTTTTATCCATTAGAATTCTACTTTTAAATCCTGATACATACTACTTATATTTATTTGTACAAGTAGTACACACCACATGACAATCTAAAGCTTTTCAATGGAACATGTTGATTCACAGAATCCCTCTACGTTAGAAAAAGCTATCAAGGATATCAGATGAGCGAATGACTTCAGCCAATATGGGATATAAAGGTTTAATGTGAAACTTTAAGTGAGGTGGTGAGCACACATTACATAGAAGGTCAAAAAATCAGAGACGAAACGTTCATTAATTTTGTTCTGATTGGTCATCGAATGATAAGAAAATTTGTCGATAGTACCATTATAGGGATATTCAAGCAATTTAAGGTGAAAGTAATCAGTTTGTGACACAATTGTAAAACCTGGAAGCATTGGACGGCTGTTTCGTCCTATTGTGGGACTCCTCAGCAGTGCGCATCCACGATCCCGCCTCGCGGGATTGTAAAAAGAATATGATACCTTACCTGTTCAAAAATTCTCAGGATAATTGATTATATAGATGTATATTATATTGATGGTACAAATCAGATTTTTGTTATTTCCTTTCTAATTCTTTTGAAGTTTATACTCAAACAATAAACTGCATCCTAAGCTACTAAAGGAATTAACTAAGTTTGTTGCGAACCTTTTAAGTGTATGCTTTAATGTATCCGTTTCCCAGGGTCGTTTGCTAAAACACTGGAAGAACGCCATAGCAAATTCTGTCCTCAAAACAGGTACGAAACATAAATCTGAGAATTACCGACCAGTTAGCCTAATTAATATGGTTGTTAAAATTTTAGAAAAGAGTATTCGGAAGGAGCTGTTTAAGTATATCAATGAAAACCAGAGCCTTTCGGAAAAACAACGTGGTTTTAGAATAGGTTATTGCTGTCTTACTAACTTATTGGTGGTTTGTGAAAGCTGGTGAGCTCTTAAGGACCAGAATTTGCCTGTAAACGTAAACCAAATTGACTTCAACAAATTTTTTGACAAAGTTCCACACAACCGGCTGTTATATAAGTTGAGAAATATCGGGGTTGGAGGTAATCTATTAGTGTAGAAAAAAGACTTCCTAGTTGGGAGCCAACAAAGAGTACAGGTGAACTCCAAGTTGTCAAGCTGGGAAAGTGTGCTAAGTGGAGTGCCTCAGGGTATAGTTTTTGGGCCAGTGCTTGTCCTCTTATATGTAAATGACCTTCCTAGTCCCTTATCATCATCGGTCTTGCCTTATGCTAACGATGTCAAGTTATGGAGAGCGATGCGAAGTAAGGGTGATAGCTTAGAACTCCTAAATAACCTGGAGAAATTATCTAAATGATCTTAAACCTGGCAGTTGCCAATAAATACTTCCAAGTGTATTGTGATGCATATCGGTCATCAAGGTACAGATACATACACGATGAATAACACTGAGCTACCTGTCGTCCAGACACATGACTTAGGAGTTATCGTTAGCCAAAGATCTAAAGACTACTGCACACTGCCGTGCGATAGCCGCCAAAGGTTTTAAAACTTTATGGTCAATACTTAGAGCCTTGAGTCACTTCGACGCTAAAACGTTTGACTTTGTATACAGTATTCGTGCATCCTAAACTTAAGTACTGCATACAAGCGGCTATCCTCTTCTTAAAAAAAGACAGTGAGCTTCTGGAAAAAGTTCAGAGAACAGAAACCATGCTGATTCCCGGAATATCGAAGCTCCCGTATGATTCTCGAATGGCCAAGTTAAACCTATTATCATTGTCATATCGAAGAACTAGAGGTGACTTGATTACAGTTTTAAAATTACTTAGTAGTAAATTTGCACCTGATATGCCTTCATTTTTCTTGTCCTCCAAAACAGAGAATTTACGAGGACATTCCATAAAAAATCACAAGTCCAGAACAAATTACCTATCAACTGACCATCGACTTTCTCATCAAATCATCAACAAGTGGAATTCATTACTTCAGCACGTAGTTGAGGCTCCATCCGTCATCTCTTTCAAAAGAAAGTTAGATGAATCAACATATGTTCACTAGTGACTGGCTTCAAGAGGTATTTCCTGAAGTTCTAGTGAAAAGCATTGACCAACAGAGTTCAACCGGGTCAGTTGTGAGATAGTAGCTCGCTGAGGACATTGGTGGATGTGTGGCTCAATTTCTTGAATGAATTGGAGTTAGACATTAATACCATTGAATGAATGCCGGCCAGCTCAGTGGTCTAGAGGTTAGGCGTTAACACACGAGACTGATAGGTCCTGGGTTTAAATCTCGTGAAGCGGGATCGTGGATGCACACCGCTGAAGGGGCCCCACAATAGGACGAAACGGCAATCCACTGCTTGCAGGTTTTTCATGGTGGTCTAGCTTCAACTGACTCATGAATTGAACTATTGAAATTACCATAACATCCATACAAACCCCTTCTGATATTATCTGAATATGTTAAACAATTAACTGGAACATTAAATTAATACAATCATTCTGTTACAAAAACATTCTTCCACTTTAATGTCTCACATGAACTCGGCACCCCAAATACTCTGAAACTATTTGATCGACTTTAGACGAAAGTTCTTATACATTCAATAAGTTTGATGTATTAAAATTTGTACAACTTAAGCAATACAGCATTCGACTACAACTGTTACAATCCATTGTTCTTATCAAATTCTGCCGAATACCTTTTCAATCTGATTGTTGTTAATTGTTTGATACCTATAGAATATTTAACTGAATAATAACTCCTATAATTGTACTACTATGGAATTCATAAGTTATTACTATCTGATCATTGTTATCTTCGAAGAGTTTCTCGTATTTAATCAATAGATTGAGTAAGTTATGTTGAGAATGGGAATAAGATACTACGCAAAGTTGATATAAAGATTGCTAATATTATGGATCAACTATGATGGTTGCTTATCACGATATTAAATACTTGTTAGGATAGAATTCCTATGATGGATTAAACTGCAAAATCGTGCATGGAGGACAGGTCACAGACTCGTTCGAAGTAAAGACCGGTGTCAGGCAAGGTTGATTACTCTCACCATTCCTCTTTCTCCTGGTGACCGACGACTAAATCATGAAGACATCAACATCTAAACGGAAGCACGAAATATAGTGGACAGATAGGATCCAGTTGGACGATCTACACTTCGCAGATGATCTGGCCCTTCTATCCCAAACGCAACAACAAATGCAGGAGAAGACGACCAGTGTAGCAGCAGCCTCAGCAGCAGTAGGTCTCAATATACACAAAGAGAAAATAAAGATTCTCCAATACAACACAGCATGCACAAATCCAATCAAAATTGACGGAGAGGCTTTGGAAGATGTAAAAACCTTTACGTATTTGGGCAGCATCATTGATGAACAGGGTGGATCTGATGCAGATGTGAAGGTGCGGATCGTAAAGCAAGAGCAGTATATTTACAAATGAAGAAAATCTGGAACGCAAAACAACTGTCTCTCAACAAACACCATGGTCAGGATTTTCAATACAAATATCAAGACAGTTCTACTGTATGGGGAGGAAACTTGGACAACTACGAAATCCATCATCCAGAAGATACAAGTGTTTATTAACAGTTGTCTACGCAAAATACTTCGGATTCGTTAACTAGACACTATTAGCAACAACCTATTGTGGGAGAGAACAAACCAGATTCCAGAGGCAAAGGAAATCAGGAAGAAGCGCTGGAAGTGGATAGGACACACATTGAGTAAAGCAGCCAACTGCTTCACAAGGCAAGTCCTCACATGGAATCCTCAAATCCAAAGGAAGAGAGGAAGATCAAAAAATACATTACGCCGGGAAATGGAGATAGACATGAGAAAAATGAATAAGAATTGGATGGAATTAGAAAAGAAGGCGGAGGAGAGAGTGGGTTGGAGAATGCTGGTCGGCGGCCTATGCTCCATTAGGAATAACAGGCGTTAGTAACTAACTAAGTAAGTAAGTAAGGATAGAAGTGAATTGTAATACAGTTAGAAGTGTCTATATTAAAGTGTGCAATCCATGACATCATTATCTGTGTCAGTAGATTGGGACTATTTAGTTTGAATGTGCGAATTAGTTGTAATCAGTGATGAATGATCTTGAATGACATGGTTAACGAAACCTATTTGAAGCAGAAGCTTCCACTCTTTGTCTTCTATCATATTTTGAGCTTCAATATAATGCCATACTTATTATGATACGAATTCATTCCTTCTTTATGTACTATATTATGTATGTTTTGTTTTGTTTTCATAACGAATGACAACACTGTTACTTTGACTCCTTCATTATGTATCTTATTCAGTTTACTTTGCTATTCGAATGTGATAAGAACACTTCGTTTGATGTATATTTGATCAAGTTCCTGAATTGTTTTAAAAGGATTAATTTTGATGGAGTTTTGTTCTTTGACTCAGATGGTTTATTCCTGAAGCTTTTATCGTTCTTTTGAACAACATCATCAACACAAAACCTAAAGCTTCACAACCAAACCATCCAGCTCAGTGAACAAAACTTTATGAAAATCATCTAACTGAGCTACAAATCTTTTCAAATGGTTAATTAATGAGTGTAGATTTCAATATTCAAGGACATATGGGATTGTTTTAATCGGTTTACTGTATTTTAATTATTGAGTTATGGGTAACGGTATAATCAAGGACGTGTGTTTCGTCTTATTTCGGACACGCGAATTAGATTACTCTGTCTTCTAATGTTAAAAATAACACCATGATTCGAACTTAATACCTTTTGTTTTAAACGGCAAACACATTATCCATTGAGTAACTAAGTTTCAATAATCATAGGAATGCTCAACAAAAATAAATCTCATATTAAATGGTTTGAATAATCTTGTTGTTAATTATAAGGATCTTTCATAACATTTATATATTCGGAGAAGACTGTCAAAAGTTCCAAATAGTGATGAGCCCAATATTTATTTCAACACAAGGAGGTATCAAATAGATATGCGCCACATGAATCATTCGGTTTATATGACGGCTGAGATACTGCCTGGGCCTCCAAACCGAAGCAGGTGGTTTTCTCAGGGGGACACACTCCGTGCTTTCGACCTAAAGGTCTAATCCACAAGGCAGTGGTAGCCGGTGACCAATAATTGGTTTATACGCCGTTTGTTCCTTCAGGATACTGGAGCCAGTTCATGTACACCATTAGTTTGGAATTATGATTTTCCAACTCTCCTAGGTGGATCCTCCATATCCACCAACCCGATTAAAACGCCAGACATTCACTTTTCGTCCTCTTAATTTCGAAAACAACAGTAATGCTACAAGAAGGCAGTGAGTAGGATTTTGCTGTCACTGTTTATATTCATATGGACATTTAAGAGCATTTGGAGAGATAGATCTGACTCTCCTCACTCTCGGCTGTATCAAGGTATTAAGTGTTTGAAACAAAAAAGCATCAGATCCAAGTCTCAACATTGAGATTGAGTTTCATTCAACTGAAAAGTCTGAAATAAAATGAAACACACAATCTTAAGTCTATTGCTCACCACATACCAAATATGTTAAAACTATTATTTTAATTCAATTTGTCTTATGACTTGAATTTGTATCATACTCCTTAAAAAAGTACATTTTATCTTATGAATTTGAGTACTTCTTTAAGTTGACATATAATGTGATTTCAATGGTTTCATTCGTTTTAAATGATACCCATAAAAGTGCATAGAATTCCAATAATCAACTAACAATCCAATTCAAGTACTGTAATGAATGAGAATATGTGGTGTTTGAATGAACTAATGATTCCTTTGTACTTGTTGAATACTTGATTTCGAATTCTAAATACAGAACATTCGTTTGTGCTTATCTAGTACTTCTTGATTCGATTACGTTATTTCTGAGATTCTTAGTTCATACTACAATTCAAATACTTTTAATTATCATATTGGCGTCGCGATGGAGCCTGCCATGGTACGGTTGAACATACATTCAGATTTTGATACTTTTAAGGATTATTTTGAAAGGTTCAAACTCTGGGCTATGACCAATGAAGATGCTGAAAATGTTAATATTGTAGCACATTTCCTCACATTCATCGAAAAAAAGCATACAACTTATTAAAAACTGTGGCTTTAACGGAAAAGCCTATTTCACTTTCTTATACAACTCTCAAGGATCTACTGCTAGACTATGTTCAATATACAAATTTCGAATGTGATAAAGGAAGAACATTCCGTAAAATGATTCATGGGGATATAAAAAATTCCACTGCATTACGTCATTACAACCTAGTTCATACTCAAGGCTATGCAGATAATTCATTGAGGAGTTGCAATGCAGTTCATGAAGATGGGAATATGTTTGGTCAATGTTTGTCCTGTGTCAGGTTCCACTCTTTCAATTCATGTAAATTTCGTAATTCTAAGTGCTTTAAATGTGGTGATATTGAACATATTCAGTCAATTTGTAATACTACTGTTCATCTCGCTGCAACGAATATTAAGTCTTGTAATTCTGATTCTACTGAGTCGAGTATTTATAATGATCATTTATCTTCACCAACGATTTCTAATGACAGTGTAGAGTCATATAGCAGTTCAGAGTTAAGTGAAACTCAGAATCCTTGTGAGACAACGGTTTCTAATCAATCAATTTATCAGAATTCTCATGTTATTGTATCAGGTATGGTTTTTCCTAATGATTCACTTATTTCTGATGAAACTCCTTAGAAATCTGAGAAAAATATGTTGAGTGAACATGATTATGATCGAAAACCTGATGTAGTTTTGATGGATGCTGATTTTTCTAGTGATCCATTACGCTACAATGACATTCTTAGTAAGTTTGAGGAAACTATTTCAGAAGAATCAAATCTTGATGTCATATTAAATATTATTTGTCCTCATAATGAATTTGTTTCTCGTGGGAGACTTGTTCAATGCGAAGCACAAGTACTAAATGACCTCGATTTTGATTACAATTCAGATGATTTCATATCAACTGCTGTTTATCATTATCGCGAAGTCACTTCTAATGTTTACTCTAGTCAATGTGAGAAATATGTTTTCAATGAAGCCACATTATTCATAACCTGGGGATATAAAGATCCAATATTATTTCGTGGGGGAGGATAGTGTTGGGAAATCTGTGATTTAAATTCTAGATGGTGGTTTCGATACACAACGCACACGGTGATTGTATACAATCCCAGGAACCAAGTGAGTTTGATCCGATTTCGGTTGTTAATTCCAATAATAATGATCACATTCTAGATACTATAGAGTTTTTATCCAATACACTGTTGGACAGACACAGGATGAACTTGAGAAGAAGACGCACAATCGACTACAGACAATTAGACTCTAATTTAAGCTGTGGTGGATGTGGTGTTGGAATGAACTAATGATACCTTTGTACTTGTTGAATGCTTGGTTTCGAATTTTAAATACACTACATTCGTTTGTGCTTATCTAGTACTTCTTGATCCGACTACATTATTCCTGGGATTCTTAGTTCATGCTATAATTCAAATACTTCTAATCATCATAGAATACCAATAGTTACAACCGAGTATTATATCTCAGAATCATACAGTAAATACTTCATTTGTAAAATGTCTCAGACATCATTGTTCCTTTATTTTCACACTGATCATTCAATGTTCTCGTTCCTTTTTCTTTGATCTTCTTAACCTTTTGCTGTTAAATATTTCACTATCAATTGATGATACATACTACTTATATCTATCGACATTAGTAGTGTACGTTGCAGTATCACGTTTAACTCAACTTTGTATTCATTAACTGAATGTATCAGTTAATATTCACATTAAAAATATTGTGCCTGATGGATATAACTATCATTTATGATTCCATTACATAATGGATAACAATTTGATAGGTTCTGAATTTGATTCTTAGTGTAAACATAAAAAAAATTATGTTTTAAAGACATTGACCATCTGACGAGTCTGAATAATACAAAATATAATGCCCAATTTCGACTGTGTTGTGACTTTTAGCCTCGGTTAGTTATCAGGTAATTTATTCATCAATCGGGACACGACTTATACCATCTTATCACTGTGCCAAACCAATGACATTTAGCCGACATGAGCAGCCTGGTGTCCCTCATAAACAACCAGTTGAGTACAGAACACTAACATCAGCTTCCACTATACAAATCATTCATATATCAGCCAAAAAAATCATATCACACCATCAAATAGGAAATAACATTTAAACAAGATCAAGCTAAAAAGTGGCTTTAAACGTGGGAGACTCTAATTAATAGACTGGATATAACTCAAGAACAATAAACGGTATAATGATAATCTACAAGTCAAAATGAAGCCTATAATAAAATGAATATAGATATACATAATCTAGGTACTGAATGGTTATATAATAAAAAAATATGTACAGTATTACTGAGATCAGATGATGGTTGGAGTTAGTCGACAGGAAACCCTGGACCCGGGTTTCGTACTACTTGGCACTCTTCAGCAAGGTATACCTGTAATCTCGGAGAAACTGGTGCTCCCTGGTGAATTCAATCCCGTGTCACTAAATAAGGACTTGACACACATGACATTGATCACGACCCAGTGATCAATCAATTGTGACAGTATTACTCCATGAATAGTTGTCAGAAGTTACCCGTATTTAGAAATTCATAAAATATGTTACAAATCCATATCCCATATTGTTATATGTGAATATCAGATCATTAAGGTGAAACTAAGATGAAAATATCAAGGAAGTCAAAAGGGTAGTATAAATAAAAATAGAGTACCATTCATTCAAATTGTCAGCTTCTTCTCACATTATATATATATATATATATATATATATATATATATATATATATATATAATATTATTGTGTATTTATACTTACTTAATCACGCCTGTTATTCCTAATGGAGCATAGGCCGCCGACCAGCATTCTCCAACCCACTCTCTCCTCCGCCTTCTTTTCTAATTCCATCCAATTCTTGTTCATTTTTCTCATGCCTATCTCCATTTGCCGGCGTAATGTGTTTTTTGATCTTCCTCTCTTCCTTTGGATTTGAGGATTCCATGTGAGGACTTGCCTTGTGAAGCAGTTGGCTGCTTTACTCAATGTGTGTCCTATCCACTTCCAGCGCTTCTTCCTGATTTCCTTTGCCTCTGGAATCTGGTTTGTTCTCTCCCACAATAGGTTGTTGCTAATAGTGTCTAGTTAACGAATCCGAAGTATTTTGCGTAGACAACTATTATTAAACACTTGTATCTTCTGGATGATGGATTTCGTAGTTGTCCAAGTTTCCTCCCCATACAGTAGAACTGTCTTGATATTTGTATTGAAAATCCTGACCATGGTGTTTGTTGAGAGACAGTTGTTTTGCGTTCCAGATTTTCTTCATTTGTAAATATACTGCTCTTGCTTTACCGATCCGCACCTTCACATCTGCATCAGATCCACCCTGTTCATCAATGATGCTGCCCAAATACGTAAGGGTTTTTACATCTTCCAAAGCCTCTCCGTCAATTTGATTGGATTGGTGCATGCTGTGTTGTATCGGAGAATCTTGATTTCCCCTTTGTGTATATTGAGACCTACTGCTGCTGAGGCTGCTGTTACACTGGTCGTCTTCTCCTGCATTTGTTGTTGCGTTTGGGATAGAAGAACGAGATCATCTGCGAAGTGTAGATCGTCCAACTGGATCCTATCTGTCCACTATATTTCGTGCTTCCGTTTAGATGTTGATGTCTTCATAATTTAGTCGTCGGTCACCAGGAGAAAGAGGAATGGTGAGAGTAATCAACCTTGCCTGACACCGGTCTTTACTTCGAACGAGTTTGTCAACTGTTCTTCATGCACGATTTTGCAGCTTTATCCATCATAGGGATTCCGTAGGATTTTGACTATCTTCACAGGTATTCCGTAGTGTCGAAGAAGCTTCCATAGTGTTGTTTTGTTCACACTGTCAAATGCTTCATCATTGTCAATGAAGTTGATGTAGAGTGATGAATTCCATTCAATTGATTGTTCCACAATTATCCACAATGATGCGATTTGGTCTTTACACGATCTATCCTTACGGAATGCTGCTTGTTGCTCACGAAGTTGGGCGTCTACGCAGTCCTTCATTCTGTTTAACAATACCCTGTTGAAGACTTTTCCCGGTATGCGGACTGGTGTTTTATACTACTTATGTTGAAAACATAAGTAGTATATAACATTCTAGAAATAATAATTACGGGATTCATGCCAGTTTATAGGCATGATCAGTTTGATATCAATAGTATCATTAAATGTAGAGAGAGAAAAAACATGTGACATAAGATTTTTTGAAGTGTACTACTTCAAAAATTATATAAGTAGTACATTTGTGACATGTATTTTTACAGCAATGTAATTCATCGGCCGGAAACTTTTAGTTCTTATTCAGCGGACATCCTGTTGATTTATAAAAACAGTGTATTTAAGGTCATTTCCTATGCTATAACAAATTTATTGTAACCACTTATAATTGGAGAAAATAAAGTAGAAGCAGAGAGCATGAAACGATAAAGTAATAATTACTAAAATATGTCAATCAGATCTACCATAATGCACATGTATCATGTGATTCAATGATATACTATTCATGTTAGATATTATTCAAATAAGATGGTGGTGAAGATTTGTAGCTCAGGTGGATGATTTTGGTTGAGTTTTGTTCAAATAGAAGTTTGTGCTGATGATGTCGTTCAGAAGGACGATGAAAGCTCCACGACCAAACCATCCAGCTCAGAGAACAAAACTCCACCAAAATTATTCAAATAAGTTAGAGTTGCCAGGGTTAGTGTTAACCTGAGGTAATAACAGATAGGTGGTTTTACTTAGTGAATCCAGTAATCAAAGTAGCTAAATAATTAAAGTTCTTATAATCTTACTTGTGGAATAAGATACACTTACAAATGCTAGAAACTATTTAATGCATTATGCATCAATGTAGGATGGAAGTGACATTATCTTATGGATAGAGTCTGAAACATTTACAATTAAAGTAATTCATATAGAGAGATGATCCAGAATGGGTTTGTTTTACTACTGACAATATATGATCATTCCAGGAATTTGTATATGATGCCATGACAACTTTAAATGATAATGATTAACAGTTATTCACTTAATCTTAAAATGATACATTCAAATAGATGTAGTGACCTACTTTTATCAAGAGAAGGCGATTGGTTTAATGGAAACAATTATTACTATAACCAATTGTACCAGTGATTGTTTTACTGTGTTCATTTGTTTAACTGTGCTAAAGACAGTCATATTACTCCTCCTTTATCCTTCCATTGATTGTGACCTTGCACGGGTTCGGTTACACTCGGTAACTACGCTTGTACTCTTTTGGCACGATCTCGGTATCCTTTCGATACCACGTGATCGCCAACAAATACATCTCGACTACAGCCATCAGCTGCCTTCTGATATTTGGCTTACGGGGGATTTTATCGGTTAACTGGCACGTAGTCTTCTTGTGGCGGTGTTCATAGTCAACCGCGACTCGACTCCACGCTACATAGGCAGTAATTGAGTACAATTTCAATTGCCACAATGAATTGAATGATCACAAATTTATGGATTATATCGTCAGATGTAGTTTTTGAATATCAGTTCTATTGAAGAGAAAATTAAGGTCTATGGATTCTGGGTAATTGATTCTGAGTTGATTGGACTGGTGATATTTGAGATCACATAACTTGATATCTATGTAAATGGGACTGTTACTACAAACTATTAAACCTTTAAGAATATCTGGAAATTGTATATAACTAGATATATGAGTAAGTATGTGTCAACAGTGCAGACTGCCGACTATATGGCAGGATCACATTTAGAAACTGCAAATCTCAGCTACTATATCATTGTTTTAGTAGTCGGGATTTTTGAAAGTCAACTATTATTTAATATAGTTTAATCTTTATCAATGATTACACATTCAATTGACTCATGATCTCAACTAATGATATTACTATAATATTCACAAAAATCCCTTCGGATATTTATCAACATATGCTCACTAGTGACTGGCTTCAAGAAGTATTTCTTGAAGTTCCAGAGAGAAGCAGTGACTAGTGGAGTTCAACCAGATCTGTTGTGAGATAGTAACTCAATGAAGACAATGATGGATTAGTTGAAGTTAGAGATTAACACCATTAGATCCCGGTCGGCTCAGTGACCTAGTGGTTAAGCGCTCACATGCAAGACTTATAGATCCTGGGTTCAAATCTCTCGAGGCAGGATCGTGGATGCACACTGTTGAGGCGTCCCACAATAGTACGGAACGACCATCCAGTGCTTCCAGCTTTTCTATGGTGGTCTAGCTTCAATTGACTCATGATCTCAACTAATGATATTACACATTCGTTATTATCCTACTTTCAATTCAATAAAGCACACAAGTTATATCATTTATACTGGAATTCGGAAAATTCCATTCCTATAAGATAACTGTCATTTTGAGCAAACTTTTCAATTAATTTTGATAGTTTTTTGAAAATTTCCTATTACTTTATATGGGCATTGATTTTCTTGGTCATGTACAAATGTTAGGTGGTACTTATTTGCTTACGCCTGGTACCCCTCGTTGAGGAGCGTAGACCGCGCACCTGCATTCTCCCATCGAACTATGTCCTGGGCAGTCCTATTCAGTTGCTATTCATCCTTTTCATGTCTGTTTCCGATTCCCGACGAAGTGTTATCTTTGGTATTTCTCTTTTCCTTTCCCCTTCAGGATTCCAAGTTAAAACTTACCTCGTGATGCGGTTTAATGATTTCACAATGTATATCCTATCCACCTCCAAAATCTTTTACTAGCTTCCTTTTCAGCTGGAAGCTGCTTTTTTCTCTCCCACAGTAGGTTGTTTCTGATAGTATCTGGTCAACGGACATTGAGTATCTTTCACAGACAGTTGTTTATAAATACCTGTACGTTTTTGATGATGAATGTAATAGTTCTCCAAGTTTCAGCTCTGTATAATAGAACTGTCTTGATGTTCATATTGAAGATTCTGACTTTGATGTTGATCGGCAGTTTTTTTGTGTTTCATATGTTCTTCAGCCATAGGAATGCATACCTTGTTTTGCCACTACTTTCTTTAACGTCTGCATCATTTCCTTCTTGTTTATCGATGATATTTCCCAAGTACGTGAAACTTTCCATCTCTTCCAGAGCTTTTCCATCAAATGTGATTGAATGTGCATTCTCCATGTTGTATTTGAAGATGAATATTAGTTTTTTATTCTACAAAGCTATAGTTATTAAGTACTACTTCAATGATTATATCTATTTTGTTAGTTTTTTGGTAAAATTATTATAAAATATGCATCATATACATATATTTTATCAAGTATCCTTATTCACATTCACTGGGTGTTGTTTCACTTGTATCCACCCATTGTTATTTAGGACTGCAATTGATCAGTCTCTTATTGGCATATGTGCATACTGTGTGGATTGTCTCAATCAATATAGCCTTAAGTCACAATCATGATAAGCAAAGATGGAAGATGTATAGTGGGTGGCAGTGGAATCCAAGACGCGTGTTTCGTTCTATCTGAGACTCGTCAGTTGAACGTACCTACATTCCAGAGTCCCAAAGAGAACATCAACTCTGGCATGCATGTACATCCAGATGACGAGTCTCAAATAGGACGAAACACGCGTCTTGAATTTCACTGCTGGCCACTACCCATCTTCGTTTTATTCCTATTCACTTTTTTATTCTTGTATCGTTCCTAGAATATCTATGAACATAAATATCAACAATGAATATTTTATATAGAATATCGAATATAAACTAGCTAATGACAATAGAAACTTTGTGTTTACTCGAAAACAAACATCGACTCCTTGGTTAGTTGATATTTTCACTCATGAAGTTTAGATTACAAAACGTTTTTGATAAGTCTTGTTAATTCGAACGCTATATTCGTCTGCTAAGCTATTCTGTGACCCACAAGCTAGAACTATACAGCGACCTGGACAACGAGAGAGATGACTCAAAGTACGCGAGAAGTAGTTTACTCTAAGTTTCATCTTAATACAGAAAATATAGGGTTTTTATAATATTTTAAATGTCCTTCTTGGGTTCCTAGAAGATTCTGGAATGCTACTAAACGTAGTAGCTGTGTAGCAATCAGTCAATCAGAACCTGTGCATGTGACGTTTCGACCCCTTGATATTTTTGGGCTAAAACTTTAAGTGAACGCCGATTGGAGGAAATGCTTCTTTGTGTATCCTGATGCTTGCTTGTCTTTTGCAAGGAATTTTTTGGATCACTCCAGCAGTTTTTTTGTGGTTTTTTTCACTGAAACTGTATATTAAGATGACGTATATAATGAAAATGTAACTACAATTGATTATATAACCCACTGAAATAACGATATTTTCATAGAGGTGAATTTCATTTTCATATACCATCTTGGATCTATTTACATTTGTCAAGCCAAACAGTTTGATTTATATCATGTTCCTAAGTATCATGAGTACAAAATTTCAAATACGTAACATAGGTTAGCAATTTATTGGTTCAAAACAACTATGCTTAACAACAGATCTAATAATCATGATTGGGTTCTCGAGTGTAAGCGATATTGAGTAATCTCATAGTAGGATGAATCTCTTGCTTTTAATTATTGTCAAGCAAATATCGATCCATATTATAAATTAGATTTTAACTAATCTTTATATACGTTCAGTCAGTCAGTCAGTCAGATACAACGTAGGACCAGGCACATATATGCATCGCTCCAAGTTGCCATACCTCTTTAACACAACAAGATGGACACCGGATTCATAGGAGTGGTTAGGTCAAAGGTGGTAATATATAGGAGAAAGATTGCAGTAAGGATATAATACAGGAAGAAAAAATTAGTTCGTAGAAAGAAAGATATGAAGCGATTTTAATCTCTTAGTTTCAGGGAAGAGAGAGAGTGTATACACCGACGCCATTGTGATCAATCCTGATCCATGTCACCAAGAGTCTCCAACCATTGGCTACGATAGACACGCGGACCCCAATCAAGTAGTCTGCATCTACTATATACTTTCTTCATAGATAAAATAAGTTTAATTGTTGTTGACAGTGTTCATGTATTATTTTGAGATTTGTTGATTTTTGTCAACATGATACCTTTGTAGTGACCTACTTTTATCAAGAGAACGCGATTGATTTAATGGAAACAATTATCATTATAACCAATTGTACCAGTGATTGTTATACTGTATTTGTTTGTTTAACTGTACTGAAGACATTCATCCTTCCGTTGACTGTGACCTTGCACGCACTTACGTTTGCTCAGTGATTCCACTTGTACTCCTTTGGTACGATCTCGATATTCTTTCGATACCACGAGATCTCCAACAAATATATGTCGTTACTTTCATGCAATTGGTTCCCTTTATGAATTTAAATTCCTGCATCAATGTTTGTTCTTGCTCTATTTAAATATGTCGTTACAACCTTCAATCGCCTTCTGATATCCGGTACGCAACCTTCTTGTAGTGGTGATCATAGTCAACCGCAACTCAACGCCACACTACAACCCTAACATCAAAATGTGAATATAAATCTTAGTTCTTCATACTAATTTTTAACCCTTACTTAACTCTAGAAAGTAGATGGATATTCTCAAGGTGATTCAAGCATGGCTTAAAGATCGTTCATAGATTATGATCTCACCAAAAATCTAGTTTGAAATACATATTATCAATAAAGTATATTAAATTGCACTCTTCAAAATCCTCAAATTCAAATTCAACTTTCATCTAGTAATGTTATAATTATCTGTAGCTCAGTAGAATGATTTAATGAGTACTTTTAAAGCATATTGGATCTGGTATAATCTTCTAATGATCTAACTAACATCAGGGTGCCTTAAACATTAAAAGGACAAACTTCTTACTTCCATGGTGATTTTATTAAGTACAGTCTTTTCTTCTTCAAGTACATATTATTTGTTAGTTTATGAGAAACGTTTTTCAATAAAAGTGAGACATCTATGTTTTTTTGTCATTCTAAACGACTACTGATTATGGTTTAAGTAATACTATTAATTTCGTTACAAGCGAAAATAGAAAAGGAATTATTGATGTGATCTGATGACTTGATTTGTATAACCTAAACTTAGTAAATGTCATTCAACCATAGTGTTAAGTTTTAGTTTAATTAACTAAACAATTGGTAAGAGAACATGGGGGGGATAACGAAGTGATCAATCCTTGTTATTGGATCTAATATCCAACTTCTACGTCATCAGCTTGTACAATCCGATAGATTACTTTTTGCTCGCTCCTTGTTATTTCGGTACAGTCCAAGGTATTTGGTGATTATCAATGTAACAGTAACTTCAAATGAATGAGGGTAATAGGGTCTGCATATGCGATCTAGACTTGATATAAACCGTAACCATAGTGATTTAGTTTTTTTGGTATTAAATATGCAAGAAGTCTTGATAGGATTCGCTTGTTTTTCTTTTGGACAACCAGATTGATTAATATGACATAAAGTATTAGTAACCATCTACTTGGAGACGGATGAAGGTTATTCAAGTATAACATCACTGAAAACAACAAATTCATCCTCACCTTATAATACGTAACATTTAGATATTTACAGTTGTAGCTGCATTTTAGCATGGGAGTATGAAAAACTTGCTTCATAAGAAATACTCTTAGACCAAGCTTTGAAGACTGATTATTGTGTAGTGTGAAGATACTTGTGTCTTATACAATCTCTACGAAAAAAATTGACCAGATTTAGCCGTTTCTACTAGCTATCAAAAACGAGAGCATCAAGAAGGCACTTAATACGTCAAACAAAATGCACAGATAGAACACTAAAATGTCCCGAGATAAGATACAGTATGCACCACTAATTAGTGGAGTTAGCTTTACTCACGATATTATCAGAATTAATAATATCACGCTATTGATCAGACGTATAAAAGTAAGATCAGCTTTCTGGGAGTGCATTATAATTTGATGTCGTAATGGTTGTTTCAGTGTGTAATAGTCTCTGAAGATTTGTGTTTGTTAGATGAAATCCAGAATCTGATTCAACAGAATTCATACATCAAAGTACTTCTTCACAAATGTGAACTGACTCAAAAAGATGACGTTGCACGTGTAAAATGTTTCGGAGTGGTAAACGTTTCCTGTTTCAGTCAAAGAGAAGATTTACGCTGTTATCAGTTAAGAGGCTCACTAGTTCCGTTCGGAGATAATGATTAGCCCCTTGAATGTCAAAAGTAAGTAGAACAACTAGCAAATAAGATGCAATAACCACGAAGTGAATACTGGGAAAATCCCTCCAAAGTTTTTGATTTAATAGTACTGCTATTCCTCGAATTGTTTTCCTTGCTTATTATGTTCACTATTATTCAGGACTTAAGTGATCGTATTTTCATATCTATTTACCTTCTCGCAAGCCTTTTTTGTTTGACCTTAGTTAAGGTTTGTTTTTATCATTCAATTTGATGGTCGTACGATATCGAACCACTGAAAATAAAATCTTGTTTTAATGAACTTAACGTTATAACGTGTAGCAGCTGTTTACGTTCGTTTCAAACCTTTGCCACTTTACTGGATTTTTTCAGAAAGACATTTTATTGTATTTTGCTTCAAATTTTAGTGTTGGATATTAGATACACAAAATCAGTGTTTATCAATTATTTTTCGCTTTAGAAAACATTATTTTGTGCCGGAGAATTATTCAGCTATTTAGTAGAGTAGTGACATTTTTGAATAGACGTTCTACATTATATGTTTTCAACATATGATATCACATTAATCACGCACAAAATTTGTGTTTTGATATTATTCTTGTTCGCGAGTGATTCAGAGGCAGAACATAATTTGACATCACCTGGTAAGCCTTAGATTACTGGATCGCCTTCTGAGTTGGAACTAAATGGAAATGGCACCCAGTTAACTTTCTGAAGGCCTAACGGGGAGTTTTTTTAGACTGGACTACATTTATATCAGTCAGTCAACCAAGCTTCGGACCCATTCACCACAGATACAATTGCATGTAGTGATATAATTGGCTTTTGTTAGTATTATTATAAGCTTTATTTAGCATTATGTTTCCGGAACAATACAGAATTCTCAGCACCAAGTATTTCAACAAGTTTCCTTTACTTAATTAGTGGTCGATCCTGAGGACAAATATTGAGTGGTCACCAGTTAGATGTAAGCAGTTCAAGAATAAACATCTGAATGACGTTCATTCCTTCCAATTCATATTGCCAGCTAACACAAAGACTTTGGTTGTGTTAGTAGGGCAAGTGAAATATCACTAAGCCCTAGCCAAATCAACCGGCAGTTGAGTCACTGAATATCGAACCGATCATCGATTCCTGTCAAGGTCAAGGATGGCCAACGCACATCAGTTAATCGTATGCCATGGACTGGTACATGCGGCGGTGGTCTTACTTTCGCTTGTATCTTTCGTGCCTCTGGGTAACCCTCGTGCTATTGATAGAAGAAATTAAACAAGTAGTGAATAGGTCTTTATTTAGATCTTCGCGCAATCACAGTGGAGCGTGAGATTATTTGTTCAGACAAACAAAGCCTCTCAACATTCACTACAAGATAATGGGAAATATAACGCCGATACAAAATAAGGAAGTGAATGAATACTTGAACTATACTGTTTTGACATATGCTTAGTTGTTTGAGGTGGAGTCATAACCAATCAACCTATGCTGTTACATATCTACTTTAACTAATATATTTCCGTAATAACGTCCTTTGCGTTGTACAGTCTACAAAGTATTTATAGTGTCTCGATAAGTCGATGGGGCAACCCATGTAGGGTGTTGACCGCGAGGTGTGTCTTCGACGTTAGCTAGTTCGTCACACCATTCCAGTCTTACTTCAGTAGGCCCCCAATCATTCAACATAGATCATCTACGGTGGTTAATTGCATACTGTTTTGTAGACTGTACGGCGAAAGGTTGTAAACGTTTCATAAATGCGGCTGATTAGTTTATACGATTAGTAAACATAATGATGTGTTAAAAAAACAGACTTGTTGAAATACTTAAATGGTAGAAACCGGTAGCCCGAATATTCGGGCAGGTCGCCAATTCCATAACTCAGCCATCAGAATATAAGAAAATCGTGTATAAAGAACCGTAGCGTTAGTAACTATGGTATCAGAAGTGGTCAAGAAAGCACACTGACTGAGTGAACGTGACTTTATAGTAATACCAGTAAAGTTACTTTAAATTCAAATGGACTCAATGAAGCTGGTGTCATTTTGTCGAGTACAAGCTATCTTTTAGCTAAAAAAAGGACCGCTGTGACGTTTCACAAACGAGATAACAAGTTCATAGTGTCTGACTACGGTTTTACTTCAATGCCACCCTAAAATCTTGAATCTATCAAAGTTAATCGATGAACCTCTCTGAAGTCATTTAGACGGGAACTATTCTGCCCGATTACCATTGGAAATTTCTTTCAGGTATATTTAATTTACCCAAGACATTCGTTCGATTGATTCTTAGAACTCTTTATGTGAAAATAAAATTTGTGGATGTCGAATCGAATGCCAACAGAAATACTAAGCGGGAAGATTGCAGGCTGTTTGATCTTTGAGTTATTCGAGTTGAATGTAAGATCAAACCAAGTATCATTTAGCTCCCTCCTTTAGAACACTGTAACGAACTACAAAGTAACCTTAATTATCAGTTCCTGTGATACGAACTTTATTATTTGGACGGGAAAATTCATTTTACTAATATTTGTAATCAAAGGATGTTAATGGGCAACATAAACGATAAATCGACCTAGTACATTATTGAGGACGTCAGGATCTTTTTTTGCACAAAGTGATATCATGGTCGTTTTTCCTATAGGCGTTCTACAGTCATCAAACCATACTGTTTCATTAGGCATCTGCAGCAATAAACATGATCACAAAATCAATAGTTCTGCAGGTCTTCAACATTTGATGCTGACCTCGTCAGTTTGACTGAACTCACCTAACTGGAGGCGCTCGGTCATGCATCCTCACAAGATCACGAGTGGGTACACCGTGCTTCACATCTCCTATAACCGCTAGCGGACTTAGATTGATCACATGCCGATATATCGATAACTTATCAAATATACCTTCGAACCTCTTCACCTCTGACTTCTGATTTACTAGGTTAGCATATTTTGATTATAAAAGGTGTTGTTGTTAAAGGCTTTTTCAAACTCCGAATACTTGTGGCATCTTTGTGGCTCTCCAGATCTTCATTAAGACTGAGTTTAAATATTCGGGATGAGTTCCAGTAGTGAATGCCTCTTCTGGTAAATTATTCTTCACGTCCACTATCGTTAGGCAAGATTTTAACTTTCTGGAGGGTTTTGTATGGACAACAAATGAGGTGATTCGATTAAGGAATAAGGCCTTCACCTCTCATTTGGGGTTTTTAGTTTGTAACCTGTACAGTACAGAAGTAAAAGAGGGATAAATCTATGATGTATCATTTAAATAGTTTAGAATCCTTGTGCTTTTCAAGTAATTTTTCACATAAAGAGGATTACTTTAATTAAGTTTTTAAAGACTACGAGAATGATTAGTTGTTTGTCACTGGTCCTATTCAGAAAGACCAACATGGTAATCAAACTTCTCAGTTTGCTAAGGAACAAAAAGAATTGTGGGTATATGATTACGTTGTATTGCTTGCATATGACTCAGAAAATTCAGGACTAACATCTCTTGAGTAGACGTCTACTATTAGTAAACAATGAAACGAAGGCTATTAAAGAGAGGTTTTTCATACAAAGAGACTTATTTACAGAGAATATATTTGTTTGACTATCAGTCGGTTTGATTGTATTATTCACACCTATTTCAAACCAGTAGTGTAGCAATACCCTTATACTTTCATCTAGGCTATTTTATTCTGAACAGATCTTTTCATTAAATGTATACTTTTGACCTGGTTAAGTATTTTAGGACATTTCCATATACCTCTCTTATCGATGGCGTTGTTAACTTCGTTGATGTGCACTTTAATGTGTGGTTGTTTTATGTCTGTCTGTCATTTATACTTTGCAATCCGTAAATTAGTCACCTGATTTAAAGCTTGGGTAATCATTATTCACTGAGTAGGCTACTGTTGCCACTCCGAGTCATATCTAATTCAGCCAGTCTGAGTGTTTTAAATCTACATATCTGAACCACATTCATATTCCACTTTTATTTTTACGTTGAATGCAAGTGATTAGTTAACAACACATATTCGAAGTTAGGTGGGATATATATATATAATCTACACCATTATCCTTTAATTTTATAAGAATCTTCAATTGACAAACTTTATAAATTATATCCCGTTCCTTCATACTTCTAAAGAATTGAAATTATATGTATGGCTTCGAAATATGAACATTTTTGTGCATTGACTAGAGATATTGAGTCATACACTGCTACTTCAACAGAAGATTCTGAGTGAACTCATGCTTTCTTTAAGTTAACTACATTTCAATTTTATCAGCGTGGCGGTAGACGGAGTGTGTTTGTATTTTATACTATTGGTACCCATTTTGCTCGATTACCTGAAAATATTCTGGTTAAAACTATATTTAAACACAGTGAGTATAGTAAAATTTCTTTATCAAACTTTCCATCAGTTTATAAGAGCTTTATATTTAATAATGTTTTGTTGGGGCTCACAATCGGATGTAAGTAGTTATAATTACCAAGAGTTCAGTCCCCTTTTAAAGATCTCAGTATCATCTTTTAGACTCCTATTTCTTGTTGTCAAGGTTGGAATATCCATTATAAGTCATCTCATCGAAAGTTTACATAGTAGCTTGGAAGTTTCCTAACTGTCGACGTAGGATTAAGTCAGACAATGTATTTTTTGGTGGATTGGTATTGATTCATAGTTTTTTATGAGACAATTCCGGTTAATTTACGTCTGTTACTTTATGTAGCATGCATGTCAACGCTCAAGCCACTATTGCCTTTGTTAACTGTGACTCAGACTTCTAGAAGACCATATATATTAGTAACATTTAAAGTAGAAAACCGTATTGATAAGCTGACCGAGTGACCAAAGGGTTACGTCGAATATCATTGATGTATTATTCCTACTATAAATCCTCAAATGCGTTAGGTGAGACCCGAATATGACAACACTTATTTGTCATGGATTAGAGGCATTACTTTGAATAGATGAGAATTGGTTGGTAAAGTAAGGATAGTATTTGCTTGATGGTGCATAGTTATGTGCAAAAAAAATCTGGTATTTATGTTCACCGGATCAAGTTATCACATCGAGATGAAACTTGCATGACTAAACAGAGTAGTAACAACAATGATATAAGACCAGGTGTGTAATATATGATTCGAGAAAGGATAAATTTGTGGAACAACAAAAATGCATTAAGTATTTTTGAAACCCGAGACTTAACATTAGATCAAGATAAAATGCACCCACATCACTGCGACTGATTTTGAGCCGTCACTCATCTCCAACCATTGGTTACCATGGTTTCATGAACCTCAACCATGTCGTCCAAATTTAGCAATGCAAGAAAGTAAAACTGACCACGATAACAAGTTATTAACTGTTGCATTCATCAAATTTTCAAATTGATAACGCCATTGAAGACAAATTTTTTTCCCGTCCTCAAGTAACATTAGCTTAATGTAGTCTGGTTTAGTGTTAATAATCTGCTACAAAGCCAGCTTAGTCGTTAACACCTTAGAGAGTCGTTAACAGTACAACTGTACAGTGTCATATTCCTGGTTTTTGGAGTTGACGAAACCTGAGTATTTTGCTGATCTTGAATATTCGATCAACCGTGACTCCAGATAAGTAAAAACAGGCAGCCATCCTCCACATAAAACCTAATACGGTGTTTGTTGACCAAAGTTGCCATACCTGGTCAGCACGATGAGATCAAAATAGGACGAAATAATGTAGTAAAAGGGATAAAAAATGGATAAACTTCGGGTGTAAAGGTATGCGTGAGGTTAGGCTGAATTTCAAGGTGAGTGATTTTGAGCCATGCATTCCAAAGTCTCCAACCACTGACCGTAGTTATCACGCAGATCTCAACCAGGTGATCTGATTGTCCTGACGCCCCCAAATCCCCATAAGAAACGAAAGGCGGAGTTCCATCGTTTCTTTCGGTCCTCTTCCCGATTTGGTGAACAATGGCTTAAATAACTCAGACATGTCTCGCAGATTTTTTCTGCATTTGTGTATGTGATCACTTGGGTTTGTATTATTCATCTCGAGCTTTCGTAACATCGCTTATAACAATGATAACAATGATTCCCATTGTTGTTTATACACTCCAATATCGTGTTATTTAATGGACAACAATCGGATAATCCTCAATCGATTTTTAGAGCAAATTGGTTACTTTCCAGCGAAAACGGGCCAGTGTGGACGTCACCAGTGTATACAATATGACCAACCGTATTCGTAGTTTACCTTGAAGAACGTGTGTTCTACTGTCATTTGTCGATTGTAGGTTAGGACATGTGTCTGTTAAGCGTTCTTATTTCGTATCTAAATCCTGCTATAATTGGATATCAAAAAAGTATGGGGCACACGATTAATGGTGTGTTACTAAGTGACAAAGGAGGGGACGGAACTGCAGTTAAAAATAAATCAGTGGACAAGAATGATGTATTATATTATGTACAGTTCGGTTTAATACTGGATCAAGAAAGACTTTTTAGTCTTGAGAGTTCTCGCTCTTATGAGGGATGCAAGAGAGAAAACTGTATCGGGATCGCCACTGGTTTCTATTTTGACATATATCTGATAGCTGAGTTGTAAAAGTTAAATAATCCCAACCGGGAGGAAGTCATGGACTGACAACTGTCCTAGACAGTTCTTCATAGCACGGCGTCGTATCGCAAACTGACTATTTATCTGCTTTATCTACCACTCCATCATCGGTATATTATACACGGTTATATTTCCAAAATATGTCTAGTCCATCAAAACCGGTGTTTCAAGTTGATGACACCGAATTAATTATGGTTTCTGCATCCGAACACACGTCAAACGTCAGGAATAAAATAACACTGCTGTTACCGGATATCAGTGAAGCTATTGAGTACTGTTTTGGCAAATAGAGACTACTTGATTAAGGTCCACTGGTAACCACAGTCAATAGTTGGAAGCGTTGGGTAATATGACTCTCGAAGATGAATTCACCCCTTGTCTGCTTCAGTATGATTTCATAAATTTTATTCCGTTAACTGTCACTTTGCTGATGTGGGAAGTTGTTACTTACGCCTGTTATCCCGCGTGGAGGAGCATACGTGGCGCACCATCATTCTCCCATTGGACTCTGTCCTTGGCGATCCTCTCTAGTTGCTACTCATCCTTTTAGTGTTTTCTTCCAATTCCCGACGAAGTGTGTTCTTTGGTATTCTTCTTTTCCAAGTTAGCGCTTGCCTCGTGATGCGGTTTGATGACTTCTGCAATGTATATCCTATCTACCTCCAACATCTTTTCTTAATTTCCTCTTTAGATAGAAGCCAGTTTGTTTCCTCCCACAGTAGGTTGTTGCTGATGGTGTACGGCTAACGGACACTGAGTTTCATTCGTAGACAATTGTTTATAAATACCTGCACTTTTTGATGATGGTTGTAGTAGTTCTCCACATTTCAGCTCTGTATAGTAGAACTGTTTTGATGTTCGTATTAAAGATTCTGACTTTGATGTTGATTGACAGTTGTTTTGAGTTTCATATGTTCTTCAACTATATGAATGCCAACCCTTGCCTTTACGTTTGCATCAGACCTTTGTTTATCAATCATGTTTCTCAGGTATGTGAATGTTTCCACGTTTTCCAGAGTTGCTTCATCATATTTGATTTGGTCGGTGCTATCCGTGTTGTATTTTATTTATTTATTTTAACACACAGATATTGGTACAAGGAGGCATCAAATACATATGCGCCACACAAATCTCATTTGATATGTGTGAGGGCTCTGATACTGCCCGGGTGCCCAGACCGAAACAGGTGGTTTTCTTAGGGGACCACACCCCGAGCCTTGGATCTAAAGGACTAACCCACAAGGCAGTGGAGCACCGTAAGGAGATGCAGTCCCATAGTAGCCGGTGACCAATAATTGGTTCATACGCCATTTGTTCTTTCAGGATACTGGAGCCCATGTGCACCATTGGTTTTGAATCAGAGTTTTCCAACTCCCATTGGTTGACTCTCTGTATCCACCAAGGCGGTTAAAGCGCCGGTCATTCACTCTTCGTCATCTCAATTTCGTAAACAACAGTAATGCTGCGAGAAAGCAGTGAGTAGGACTTCCCTGGCAGAGGCTATATACGCGTGGCCATGTGAGAGCATTTCGAGACGGAGAGAGAGGACTCTTCCTACTCCCAGCCGTACCAGGGCATTTGAGAGCGTTGCATTTTTTGATCTTGCTCCATCATTTGTGTGTGTGGAGGCCTACTGCTATAAAGGCTAGCCCTACACTGACTGTTTTGACCTTCATTTTTTCGTGTGTATGGAATAGAAGAAAGGTCATTTGCGAACTCCAAGTCGCTTAGCTATGTTCAAGCTGTCCATTGTATTCCGTGCTTTCCCTCAGATGTGAAGGTCTTCATAATTCATCCAACCAGAAGAAGGAGAAAGGTGAAGATTAGGTAGCCTTATCTAACTCCGGTCCTCACTTGGAATGCGTTTGTCAGCTGTCGTCCATGTAGTGTATTCCGTATGATTTTGACGGTTTTCTCGGGTGCACCATAGTATCGAAGAAGGTTCTATAAGGTTCTCCTATCCACACTGTAAAATGCTTTCTCATAGTAAATGAATTTGATGTATAGTGACGAGTTCCATTCCATCGATTGTTCAACGATTATCCGTAGTGTCACGATTTGGCCTGTGCACGATCGATCCTGTTCAGCAACACTGTTCAGAACTTTTCCTGGTACCGATAGTTGTTTGATGCCTCTGCAGCTGAGTTCTTGCATTCGCTCAGATCTTTCTTCGATATGAAGTGTCCTTCTTTCTAGTCTGTGGTCACCTATTCTTCCTCCCAAATTTTCCTGAATATAATGTGAAGCATCTTTGCAGTTGCTTCTATGTCTGAATTCAGTGCATCGATTGGTATATTATCAGGTTCTACTGCTTTCCCACTCTTGATTTGTCTGATGGTCATCCTGATTTCTTCGATCATTGGTGGAGCGACATCTATAGGAAGGTTTATGAGTGCTGCTTCCTAAGCACTTTTCTACAACCGATTGCAACCTCTTGTAAAACTGATCTTTATCTTCGTCATTGCTATCATTGGTGGCTACACAACATCAGATAACATTCATTGTGATTCCCTTGTTTGTTTTGAAGGATGGTTTGATGATCATGGGTCCATAATATCCCCATCCTATGAGTGCTTTACATGCTTAAAAAAAAAGCATGTAAAGCACTCATAGGATGGGGATATTATGGACCCATGATCATCAAACCATCCTTCAAAACAAACAAGGGAATCACAATGAATGTAGAGGGGTGTGACAGCAGTAAGGTGTTTCCTTCGGACAACCAGCATGACAGCGATGCTGCCTTCCCACAAGGAGGGGTGGGGTTAGAAAAGGTCGACCCTAAAAATGTCACACCTCACCTTACCTCACGGATTTCCGTCTCCGGCGGTAAGGCCCTTTGAAGAACGGAGCTAACACGTCAAAAACCTTCCACAAAAAGGCCGTGCGCGACCGGCCTCAAGCAGTTGTCCCTTGGGCTCTGCGGTCACGCTCCCAGGTCGTCAAGACCAACACTAATCCAATTTCCTTTTCAGGTTCCTCAAGAAATACCCTTCCACGGTGTGGGCAGCCGGGAAGTGACATCAGCCCTCATACCCGTAACAGCACAAGAGACCAAGGTGGTCACATTCAAATCCTTCCTACACCTCCTAATACCTCTCTTATCTCCATGACTAACCCTCCTCACGTCTCTTTATCACCTCGCACCGCTAGGGCAAACGATTCGAGTACGTGGAACGCCATTCCTGGTCTCCTGAAACCACGCTCTAAACTACACGTAGGAGCTTTTAACGTACGAACACTTTGCCAAATAGGACAGCAGGCTTCCTTAGCTAAAACTTTAGAATCTCGCGCCATCGATGTGTGCTGCGTCTCCGAAACGCGCATACAGGATCCAAGTAGCGTCATTCATTTGACCTCACCATGCCAAAATAAAGAACCGACTCGATTTACGCTTCGTGTATCTGGAAGCCCTGATTCTGCTTCCCGTGGCCTCGCCGGCGTAGGTATAGCATTGAGTCCTAGGGCAGAACTAGCTCTCTTAGAGTGGATCCCAGTAGACAGTCGTTTGTGCGCTGTCCGACTGAACGGAACAGTAAGAATCCGGAAAGATAGGGACACTCGTCGTTGCCTCTTCGTCGTCTCTGCCTATTCTCCCACTGACTGCAGCTCAGATGATGTAAAAGATGAGTTTTACAGAAAGCTTTCGGACCTTCTCCGAAAAGCTAAGCGCTCGGATGTAGTAATAGTGGCCGGTGACTTTAATGCTCAAGTAGGTAAACTAAGCGATAGGGAAAGACACCTAGGTGGATCTTATGGTGTCGTGGCTCAAAGAACAGATAATGGCGACCGTCTGTTGCAGCTATGCTCAGATAACCGCCTGTTCCTTGCAAATACTAACTTTAAGCATAAGGAAAAACATCTTTTAACATGGCGACCCCCTAATTCGTCCCAACGTTGGACCCAAATAGATCACATCGCTATCAGCCACCGATGGAGGGGCTCGATAGAAGACTGTCGCTCATTCTGGAGCACATGCCTAGATTCAGATCATGCTCTAGTGCGAGCGCGTATTTGCTTGCGTCTTACTGGACGTAGGAAAGACGCTGCAAGGAAACCTCTTAGGGCCTACTTAATGATAGTCAAGCTAAGAGTATATTTCAGGAACAACTAGGAAAACAGTTAGGCAGCCATGTATGTGATGCCCACCCCGATGCAGCATGGAATGATATCCGAAAAGCTGTGGAAACAGCAGTGATATCTGCTAGTAAGGTAAACCAGAAGGTTAGGGAGCAACACTGGATCTCAGCAGCATCTATCGCACTGATAGATGCTCGGAAACTCATTCCACCTGGCTCTGAACATAATGAAGAGCGGAGTCAGCTTAAGCGCAAGCTGACAAGAAGTCTACGCAATGATCGCGAACAGTGGTGGGTAGCGAAAGCAAGAGAGATGGAAAAGGCAGCGGCAATAGGTAATAGCAGACAATTGTTCAGACTCGTTAAGGAAACCGGAATTAGGAACCCGACCGTTAGCGAAACAATCTCAGAGAAAGATGGACATATTATTCATTCTCAATCCAGGAGATTGGATCGATGGGCAGAACACTTTAGGGATCAGTTCAACTGGCCTTCAGCCACACTTCGGTTTCCCACGATCTCTAGTCAACCTGAATGGCAAGTTAATGTAGGTCCTCCGTCCCTTTACGAAGTTGAAAAAGCCATAGGAAATCTGAAACGAGGGAGAGCAGCAGGCCCTGACAGGTTTACTCCTGAGATTTTTAAGGATGGTGGTCCAGTATTAGCAATGAGATTAACTGAGGTCTTAGGTAGAATTTGGGAACTGGACGTAATCCCATCTGACTGGTCTCAATCACTGATTGTGCCAGTTTATAAGAAAGGACAAAAGTCCTCTTGTGACAATCACAGAGGAATCAGTTTGACTAATATAGTGTCTAAAATATTAGCTTCAATAATACTTCGACGCCTAATCAAAGCTCGTGAAGAGCAGATTAGAGAAAACCAGGCTGGTTTTCGACCTGGACGTGGTTGTATAGATCAGATATTCACACTACGTCAGGTTCTAGAACACAGACACACATTCAGACGCCCCACAATGGTAGTATTTCTCGACCTTAAGGCGGCATTCGACTCTGTTGATCGTGAGGTTCTATGGCAGTGTTTGTCACTGAAAGGAGTACCAAAGAAGTACATTAACCTTATAAAGGCTCTCTACTCGAACACAACTGGTAGAGTGAGAGCTTATGGCGAACTGTCATCAGAATTGATTACCTCAAGTGGTGTTCGTCAGGGCTGTCCACTCTCCCCATTCTTGTTCAACTTTGTCATTGACGTACTTTTAGAGATAACACTCTCCTCATCTAAATTTCCAGGGGTTGAACTTCTACCGGGAGGTTCACTTGTTGACTTAGAATATGCTGATGACATAGTTTTATTTGGTGAAGACGCTGACAAAATGCAGAGTCTTCTGACCACTCTAAGCAACAATGCAAGCATGTTCGGGATGCGATTCTCTCCCTCGAAATGCAAAATGTTGCTTCAGGATTGGGTTACATCGACACCCGAACTAGTGATAGGGAGTGAAGTAGTTGAGTGTGTCGACCGCTTCACTTATCTTGGAAGTCTCATCAGCCCTTGTGGTTTAGTGTGTGACGAAATCTCAGCACGGATACAGAAGGCTCGACTAGCTTTTGCCAACTTGCGTCATTTATGGCGTAGGCGAGATATCCGTCTATCAACCAAAGGACGGGTTTACTGCGCAGCAGTTCGTTCCGTCCTACTTTATGGCAGTGAAACATGGCCGGTAAGAGTAGAGGATATTCGTAGGTTACTAGTATTTGATCATAGGTGTCTTCGAAATATTGCTCGTATATCATGGGACCATCGAGTAAGTAATGCAGTTGTTAGGAAACGGGTACTAGGTAAGGATGGCAAATCAATTGATGAAGTAGTGAAACTTCATCAGTTGAGATGGCTGGGACACGTGTTACGTATGCCCAACGACCGACTGCCTCGACGTGCTATGTTCAGTGGTATAGGAGTAGGTTGGAAGAAAGCTAGGGGCGGCCAAACCAAAACATGGCACAAGTCCATGAAGTCACTGACAAGTGGACTGAGTCATGTTGGTAGGTGTAGACTACCTGGTTGGGGACCGCGAGATGATAGCAACCGATGGTTAGAGACCCTGAATGACATGGCTCAAAATCGTTTGCAATGGCGCAGGTGCATCCACTCTCTGTGTTCTCCCAAATTCTAATCTTCTGAATCCTTCATGTCCCTTTTTTCCTCTTTCCAAATTTATTTCACTGGATTATACTCTTTAAATAACATCTCCAAACCCTAATCTTCCCGATTACTGCTTATACTCTTGCTACCTCTACCACTACGGGATTTGAATCGACAACTGCATCTCTGTGCTAATGTGGTGTGGCAACTCGAACTGATGTACATATGTACGAAGTTCTACGTTGTTACTGACTGACTGCTTTACATGTTTCTTTGGACAGCATCAGAGCAACTCCCTGAGTGTGTGGAGCATCGTCTTTTTGGCCAGCGTACAGCAGCATCTCTTCCGAATCCGTCCTTTTCTGTATAGCTTGGGTATAATATGTTTCACTTATCCCGAGGATCTCCAAGCTGTATCTCCTCATTTCCGTAGCTATTTGACTGATCCTTCTAGTCTCGTACATTGTCCGAACATTCCATGTGCCTATATTAATTGTCTCACGACCTCGTGACTTCCAAAGAACCTCGGTTTTCACCATGAGGCGTCATAATTCTTCTGAGTGAAAATCCTTCAATGTGGGAGGCAGAGTTTAAATGGTTTGAATTGCTTACTCTGGTTGGCGTTTCTTAGCATTGTTGGTTTCTACAGGATGGGATTGCTGACTCCAGACAAACCCTCCTCCCTTACCCGGACTCGGGACAGTCAGTAACTCTAGGAAAGCTACAGGCATGCTTACGTCTATCCATTCGGTCTTTATCAATGTTATCAGGAAGGGGCTCTGAATGACTAACCTTCTTCTCTTGGTTGTCAACATCATGATCCATATTTTTAATTCATTTCTTTCAACTTTTTCAGCTGATTTTCTACTACTGTGCAGACTTTTATTCTTACTGTTTGGTTTTTCTTGCGTAGTGCTAATCTGAAGCGGGACAATTTGGATTGGTGTCAATTTATCCCAGAAATTAGGTTATCAGTATCTTCATTTTTGCCCATTAAGTCGTGCTTGTGACCTTTCTTAAATCAAAGTTTATACATTTTTCGTAGTGCTTAGTTTGTGAAGTGGATAGTTATTGAATGGTATTACTTTTTATTATCCAATTTACATTTCTTAATTGTGCACTTTTGAAATAACTTACATTTTCATGGATAAAACTTGGTTTATCATTATGTATTAATTTTTTTTATTTTCAGCCTAACAATGTTCTATGCACATTTTGTACTCAGCAAAAAGGGTCCTTTGGCCCGTATATGGCTAGCTGCTCATTGGGATAAAAAGCTTACCAGGGCTCATGTTTTTGAAACGAATATCAGTTCTAGCGTTGAGGCAATTTTAGAGCCGAAGTTAAAAATGGCATTAAGAACTTCTGGACATTTATTATTGGGTGTAGTGAGAATCTACTCTCGTAAGGCGAAATACCTACTGGCTGACTGCAATGAGGCGTTCGTTAAAATCAAGATGGCATTTCGTCCAGGTGTTGTAGACCTTCCAGATGAAGCAAATCGGGAAGCTGCTATCGCAGCTATCACTTTACCAGAGAATATTCATGATTTTGAAGCAACTATAGCCGATCTCAAGTAAGTGATAATATAATTATCTTACATTCATTTACAGTGAGATAAATATGAACACTATAGCAATAAATCAAAGTCGTCCGGAAGATATAACTATGCGTGAAGATTTCGGTGAGATTAATCTAGGACGACAAGATGATGATTTCGGAGATTCAGCATTCGATGAAGTATCAAGTCGTGAAATGATTCGTGATGGCGACAAAACATTTGGTGACAGTATTTATCGTGGGAGTGATCATTTGTCAATGCATCATGATGCTGATTTCACGTTAAACCCTGATCAAGATTTGGATGCCACTTTAATCGATGTTAAACGGGGTGGTAGGTTATCTGACGCAGAAAAACAAATTAAGTCTATTGATTCAATCACTCATCATGATGATATTGGGATGGTTGATAATGAATTTGATGACGACTTTCTGGGTAAGTTCTGTTTGTTTTTTTTATTTTTACAAAATCTGTGATATCCTGAAGATTATGTGTGGACTATGTATGTAGTCAGGGGACTTCTCAATGGGGAAAATGCGTATTTGTGTATAGTCCTTCGTTTATTCTGTACTTTGGCCTTCACATTTAGTTTTAATTTAGCTAGGAGTCAAAGATTGTAATGTATATTATTTGTAGACGAGTCTGAAATAAGCCCTGTGTAGTGAAATTTTTTTAAACACAGGTTAAATCTGCCTTCTTGGACACTTGAAAAAGAGATATTTGTTAAGTAGCTAGTCTCCGTTTTCAAGTAGTATGGGTCGTGTCAGATAACGTGAATGTTCAATACTATTAATGCGTAGTCCAAAGGTTTAAAAATGGATCAGCAATTAACCAATGTGCCCTAACTTGTAAGAGTATTCTTGTAATGCTGTTACGTATGCATATCACGATGGGGCCTTCCACTTTGTTTTCGAATTACACAAAAACGGCTGATTTCAGTCTGCTCTACTCTTAGTGATGTCTTTTTATTACTTCTGCATCCCAGTTCACTTTAAATCAGTTTGCCAATTCTTAAATTGGTTTCCCCATGAATTTAGTATTTAGGGATTCCACATCTTCAACACTTCAAAAACTATGAACTCTTACGAGGTCCAGGAAGAAGAGGAAAGTGGTTATAAATCTTATATACATTTATCCAGCCCAAGTACAGATTTATGTACTTTGTTCTATGTCACAAATCAGATGTGAAGGCTTTTAATAACTACTCGGATACTTAAACCGATGAGCTATTGTGTTGGGTTTAAATCTACTTACTACCTATTGATTAAAAGCGGATTTCTTAACGACCAAGCCGTTGATCTATTGCAAGATTCATCCTCACTGCATATGTAGAGGATATTTTGGTTGCATTGAAGATTTTATTTTATTCCTCTGTCCTGTTTAAACTTGTGTTAATGTAGTCCGGTTATTTATTTGTTCTCTGAAGAATAAATCACAAAACTTCTGTAATCCGATGTTCTACCCACTAGGGTATGTAGTGGCTGTGCTTCGTCGTCCAATCACCCTCGTAACCATTATCATATAATCCTCAACGGTGTTTGAAATCAGAAGGCAAAGAGAAGCAGCGACTATGGTTTTATTAGTAGATAACTCAGACCACAAAGCAATGGGGCGAATGAATGAGTCAGCGAACCGAGAGTGTAGAGTGTAAATGTACATGTATATATATAGGGAAATGAATGGATCATCAAATCAATTAAGCAGCTAATAATAAAGCTAGCAGAATGATCTATACGTAGGCGGTAAGCAATGTTCAAGCATACATATTTCATACAAGCACAACAATAATAAAGGTACAATATGTTGCTATAGTACGGATGACTTTGTCCGCTAAATAAGTTAACAGAAGGGCTTAACGGAATTAAATGAGAACAAATACAATCGCACATGAGTTGCTATAATTAATACAAATATATCATTGATTTCCCTATAAAAAAAATCCATCCAATGCTCAATTCATTTGAAATTACCACAATAAATTTTGATAAATGGTACTTATGTAGCGACTAGATCGTCACACTTAATTGCTCGTTTTGTAGATCGTGGCAACTATTTGTCAATTGGCTTCTGAAAAAAATATTCTTCTTAAACTGCATTACCATGACAATTTTATCTAGTCCGAAGCATGATCGTTAGATTTGAAAGATAACAGTCCTATATATTAAACATCAGAGTATTAAACCAATTGAGTGGTTAGATTTGTATTTGGGGATCCCTTTATTATTTTATTTCATCAATGCTCCAACTTTTACTAAAATTTTATCAAACCTAAAAGTATGGAAAATAAGTTTTCATAGTAGAGTAACACTAAAACTAAATTTAAAGGATTTCACTGCTCTAGGAATAATAAGCCCACATGTAAACTAAGCCAATTTTTCTTCGCTTTATCTCAGTACTATTAAATTTGAATAGGAAACAGAGAGAGTTGAAGAATATGTGTTGTCAGCTTTCTATAGAGTTTTAGTGTATGATAAAAAGGAGCTTACTAAAATCGTAATTAAGATTGTGTTTTAATACTAAACATAAAATTTGACTTGTCTTCACAAAGTCAAGTCATATAAAATTCATTCATTAATTACAACTAACACGTCTGCATTTCATATTTTATTCACTGAACAACATTATTTCTTTTTTTGGCAATTATCAGCTGAACCAGATGATGATGACGAGAATTTTGGTGGTCGAATTGTTCATTCGTTATTCACTGATGGTATATTTGAAGATCCATCAGCTCAGAAACAATTAGAAAATTTAACATCTGAAATTGAATCTCATATGGTCACAGGTCGTTTCGATCTACATCATGATGATATTACTGCCACTCCAATTCCAACATCGAGTAATGAAGACCTAATATCGAATGCTGCTACTGTCAGTAAACCATTAGACGCTTTTTCTACAGTGTCAACATCAGTAAACGAGTTGATGACAACAGCAACCGCAACAACAGTAGCAATGACGATAACTTCAGAGACAGCTGGATTTGTTGCTCCAACTAGTCTACCAACTGATACAACAACATCCAGAGTTGGACTAGGAGTTACTGCAATGACAGAAAGTACAACTTTAATTGCTAATGAATCTGAAGCGTTTGCCTTGCCACCTATTGAGGCAACATATACAACAACAGGCGTTGAACCAAAACGGTAAACTATTTTCCTTTTTTTTCTATCCCGAACTGCATAAATCTTCTTTTAGTTTAATTACTTTCCCGTCAGTGGCTGTGTAAGCGTAGTCATATGTGAGCATTTCGAGGAGGAGAGTGAGCTCTTCCCACCCTCGTCCGTTTAGGGGCCTACTCACTGCCTTCTCGTGGTGGGGGTGTTGTTTACGAAGCTAAGAGGACGAAAAGCGAATGTCCAGAGCTCTAACTGGGTTGGTGGATATGGAAGATCCACGTAGGGGAGTTGGGAAATACCGATTACAAAAAACGGTGCTCATGGGCTTCCGGGTCCTGAGGGAACAAATAGTGCATGGACGTTTATTGGTCACCGGCTACCAAGGGACTGCATCTCCTAACGTTGTTCCACTGTTTTGTGGATTAGACTTTTAGGTTGTAGGCTTGGGGAGTGACCGCCTAAGAAAACCACCCGCTTCGGTTTGGGCACCTGACCAGCATTCCAGCTGTCACACAAATCGAGTGACTAAGTGTGACGCGTATGTATTTGGTGCCTCTTTGTACTAACGTTTATGTGTTGAAATAAATAAATAGTGTAATTATTATTACATGAGTCTTATCTCAATGGATTTAGAAAAAAATCAGAAAAATAATAGCAATAAAAGTGTGTCTATGATTATTCTATCACTACTTGGTCAAACCAAACTCTCTCTTCGCATCAGCTAGTCAGTCAAAATCAGCATAGACTCTGGTAGATATGTGCGTTAGTCCAAATTTCCATACCACATTAATACGGTGAGATGAAATGAACAAGATGAACTGAAGTCTAAATAATGTGGAAGTAATGATGATGAGAAAGACAATGTGTTATAATCTCTTTCTTACGGTTATGACCCAGCTATTCCTATTGCTTAGTAATCTCGGACACCGATTCACTCGACAAGTCCCCAAATCAGAACACAGTTGAACAGGAAAGAGATTATATTCCAAATAACAAGGGTAGATGGAAGCAAGAAGCCAGTAAGAAGCACAATAGAGAAAACGTTAGTATATTTATAGTTTTTACATGAGAAGATTATAGAGTATTCTCAAAATATCGACTAGTGCTGATTGGATAAGAATTAGCCAATCAGCGTGCACCAAAGTAGTCGTGCATTGAGCATGCTTTAATCCAGTCTATGTCCTGCTAACGCTATGAAATGGTATATTATGGTTCATGATGACCTTACCCATACACATAGTCTTGTATAGGTTCAAATTAACTAAACCATCATATCAACCTATTTAGTAGATAAAGTGTTATTTTAATCCTTGATAATTGGTCTATACTTTATTTAGTTAGCCTTCATATGTGTATTGTTATACAAACGAGTATGCATGAGTGTTTGATTGTATCCGTCTACATATTAATTCCACTTACTCAAGCATCAATTGCTTAAACCATCTTATACACATATTTAATGGATAATGGCTCATCCATTTATATATTTATCTACATGGTATATATAGATCCATTCATTCCTGTCTCATTCTCTACTCGCTAGTCGTATTATATGAATTGCTTTTTTCTTCTAAATAAGCTGTTCTAATTGCATTATTTTGCTTGCTGAAGGTCATCCATCGATTATCCTGTCGATTTTTATATAAGGTATGAGAATAAACACATCATTATCTGCCGCAGCGTGAAGGGATATTGGAACTCATGATCTAGAGTAAGGTAAAGTGCGTGTGTATCCGTACCATTTCAACTGATTCTGACCCAGTTTACTTAGCGTCTCCAACCACTGATGACGGTTGCTGTGCTGACCCTAACCGGGTAGTTTGAATTTACCGTCTGGTTTTTTAGATGTCATATTGTGTACTTGTTACTGTTGAGTAAATTCTTTCCATCAAGCTATATTGAAGTTACTAAATTAAGTGACTAGGGATCTTTTGGCCACCTTTGTTTTAATGTTAGATCGTTAGATACAATAAGAAAGAAACTTCAGACCTACTTTCCATGCTGTCTAACACTCGTCAACAAGTCTGCAATTTTTCGAGGTGTCAGTTAATCTTAACCTCATACGTAGTAATAGATTACGTATAAAAATATGTAGAAGTCTTACACATATCAGTGAGTGACAGTTTAAACCACAGATTTTTTTAACAAATTGCACACTAGATCTAGAATTTTTTTTGCATTACTGCCTACTGACAACTTGTTTGGTGTATTTGTTCGTTGTCTGTTCACCAAGTACAATTTAACCTTGTTTACTTAATCGAATATGGCACTCAATCAAGATTATTTATTTGCTTGTTTGATATTCACTATTTTCTACATATTATCCATTTTATAATAGAGCAACAAAACGTAAACGTCGACTTATCGTTGATGAACAAAAGTCAATTCCAAGTGAAGTTATGAAATCCCAAATGGAGAATACCGCTGATATTACAACCCAATTAGATTTGGCACCACCAACTAAAAAATTAATGCATTGGAAAGAGACAGGTAGTGTGGATAAATTGTTTGTTCTACCTGGTCGTGCTATTCCATCACGTGTACTGCAACGCTTATTTATGCGTAATTTATATACTCAGGCTGTCCCAGATGATGTTACTAGTACAGGGGAATCTTTTCAAACATCTAATTTACTATCTAGTCTATCGTTTAATTCAACTACCCAACAACAACAACCGCTTCCTGATCAATCGAATATGCTAACTAATTCGGAGGTAACAATTATTCTTTCAACAATTGTTTGCTTTAAATCTGCATGTTCATATGTCACTGACATTAAAATATCTGTAAATAATATATAAGTGTGCTTGTGTATAATTTTGTTTTAGTGTTCTAACCTTCTTCTAAAAAATGTTTTTGTATGCAGTGCCTTAATTACTACTGTTATTGTCATAGAGTTGTTAGCTTTTTACCAAGCAACCGTAGCTTTGATTCATTTGTGTTTGGGTTGTTTGAATCTTCTCAGTGGTGTGTTGAGCACCGAAATTGATCAGTCTTTTTGGCGTATATGCGTCCTGTGCAGATTGTCTTGACATTGCCATTAAGTCACAAGCATTATAAGCAGAGATGAATGGTGACTGGCAGTGGAATCCAGGACTCCGGTTTCGTCCTGTTTGGGACTCTTCAACTTGGCATACCTGTATCCCAGGGTTATTGTTTGCCCTGATAAGGTAAATTGTATTCAGTGACTGAAGAGACGTTAGGCGACATGACTGGGAACCGATCTTGTTGATGCACATGCGTTCGCTCTTGGTTTAGCCTCTTTATATCTTAAGTTCCAATACTACACCCTTTGTTTTCTAGTCCTATTGCTTCTTTTCAGTCGTTCTTCCTTAAGTCAAATCTTTTTCACACTATTTATAACTTTCCTTATGGATGTTGTTAATTTCCTCTTTCATTATGCTTATGTGATGTAACAATTTGGGCCGTAGTATGTATTTGTACTAGGTACCACATTAATTATAACTGACTTCCCTCCATTTAATCTACAGAGTTACGTCCTTTTTTTTAGAAATATTTTGTTGATTACGATAGAACTTTATGTGCATCCCTATCAACCTTTATTGGACATTGTTCTTGCTTATCATTTTCTGTATTTGTTGTTTATCTTTCATAACAGGCTTTACAACCAAACACTTCATTCGATCAAAGTATTCAACAGCAACAGTCTACTGATGTATCCATTTCTGAATTTGGTGAAACAATGAAAGATACAATGCAATTACCTCAAAAATTGGGTCCTATCTCAGAAATCCCAGAAGACGAATCAGCTCCATTTACTGCTTCACATGGTGAACAATCAAGGCCAACACCTGCAAGTAAGTTCATTATTATATGTGTGGGTATATATAAACGTGGGACGGTAGTTCAGAGGTTATTAAGGCATCCAACTTTTTGCTATTAAACCGAAGGCTCGAACTCCGTTCCACAGTCTTCGGTTTGATCAAACTAGTATTGTCACTACCCTTCACATTCAGAATGTGTCTCGAAACCAAACATGCGAACCTGTGTCTGGTAAATGAATTGGTTGAAGAGCGTATTAGTGCATTTTTATGCGAGTTTGCAAAAAATTGCAAGTGTGATTTGTCTCTCAAGTATTTATGCATATTCTCTTCTCTCATGATGTCAGGACTCAGAAATTTTACGAGACAAACCATTTCTCGTGATGGGTTATCTAACTAAAAGATGAAAACTTATACTGAGAATATACTATACACATTGTATAGAATAAGTACACTCCCTTTTTTATACACATATCACCACCCCCTCCCTTCTCTCTCTCCCCCTGTCCTTTGTTTAGCATCTCATGGCGCCGATAATAATCAAGATGATCTGATGATGAACCACCTATGCATGATGATTTAGGATTCATGGTAGAACCAGAAAACACCTTATCTTGCACCTCCAAGTATTTTATCAGAAGCCCCACCAAGTGTAATGCAAGTAAGTTAAAGGTTTCCAGAAACTTAAAAATTTCAAAACATTGCATACTGTTATATCTTGTGAATCTATGTGCCCTGTTTATTGTATAACGCAACGATACCGCCAATCAGAGTGCAGCGAATTATCGATTGGACCAGTGACGCATATACACGTGCGGGCAACCGAGGGTCCTGATTGTTCCCGCTTCCCTGTCTAGTCCAGCAGGCAGTTGAGTCCAGAACACCAATCTCAGCTTCTGAGATTATGAATCATGATATTTCAAACATACTGGGTTTATATACCAATCAACCCGACCACAACGTACCATAAAATATGAAAATAACATTTGTACAAAATATGGCTAAATGTGGCTGTGAATGTGAGAGATAGTAACTGATAGAAAAGCCATAACTCAAGAATGGTAAATCGTACAATAATAGTTCATAGGTCAAAATAAAACTCATAATAACTGGGACATGAATATGAACAGTTCAGTTACATAACAATTATACGATAAAAATATACTCATAATATTGGTCCATATATGGATCCCAAAAGATTACCATTCATTATTCTTATCGGGATATAACATACACTCATTACATGCAAAATACTACTGGTTTTTTTTATGTACATATAAATTTCTTCAGTAATCATCACTATGTTGCAATAACACAGTTATCAAAAGATAATCTGGGAATAGTTTCTAGAGATTTGTTCATTTTTGAATAGAATTTGTCATCATCATTATCGCTTGATATCACATCATATAAAGAAGGCTTGGCTAGAAAAGCTAATGTTCTCAAAGCTGAAATTTGTTCAGAAGTGAACGTGCATTGATAAGTAATAAGTTTAAAAAGGGAGTGTATGGAGTGTAAAAAAAACCGAGAGCTTCCCTATTGATGTTGTGTATTTTGGATTTGCATATATTCATACTCTCTCTCTCTCTCTCTCTCTCTCTCTCTCTCTCTCCTCTGAGTCTTCATTCGATTTATTATTTATTTATTTAAACACATAAACATTTGTACAAGAAGGCACCAAATAGATATGCGCCACATAGATCATTCGATTTGTGTGAGGGCGGGGATACTGCCCGGATGCCCAGACCGAAGCAGATGGTTTTCTTAGGGGGCCACCCCCGAGCCTTGGACCTGAAGGTCTGACCCACAAGGCAGTGGAGCATCGTGAGGAGATGCAGTCCCATGGTAGTCGGTGATCAACGATTGGTTCATGCGCCATTTGTTCCTTCAGGATACTGGAGCCCATGTGCACCATTGGTTTGGGATCCGGTTAAAGCGCCGGACATTCGGTTTTCGTCCTCTCACTTTCGTAAACAACAGTAATGCTGCGAGAAAGCAGTGAGTAGGACTTCCCTGGCAGAGGCTGTATACACGTGGCCGTGTGTGGACATTTCGAGAGGGAAGGCGGGCACACCCCACTCTCGGCCATCCCAGGGCATTTGGAGGCTGAGTCTCCATCCACTCGTACTCAATTAGTGTATAATAAAAAAATACTTTTTTCTCTCGTTTCATACAATTACAATTAAGCTAACAATGAAAAATCAACTATTGATTAAGAAAAGGTATCTTTTTTAAGAGGTGGTATACAAGTAAAAAGTTTCTACAAACCTACAAAATGAATATATTTTCAAAGTCAGTGACAACCTACATGGATAGAATGAAAGTAATAGATTATTAGCAAACTAATCATATCAATCTATCAATATGCTATTAGACAAGAATAAATTGTATTTGTTTTTAAGCTGTTAACTTGGTTGTCAATAACATACACACACACACAAACCCTTTAAAGTAGAAACACATTTATTTTATTCAGAATTTAAATACATAAACATTGGTACAAGGAGGCACCACATTAATCATTTGATTTGTATGAGAGCTGAGGTACTGCCTAGGTGCCCAAACTGAAGCAAGTGGTTTTGTTAGGGAGCCACACCCGGAACCTTTGGTCTAAAGGTCAGGTCGGGCGTCTAGGCACAAAAGAGAGTCGTTTAGGTGGCCGATGGGGACTCGTTGGTCGCAGGTCAGATAACGGGGACCGTCTACTGCAACTGTGCACAGACCACAACCTGTTTCTGGCTAGAACTAACTTTTGGCACAGTCATCGCCGATGTGCCACCTGGCGTCCTCCCTCTGCATCCCAAGCCTGGACCCAGATTGATCACATCGCGATCAGCTACCGCTGGCGTGGTTGTGTACAAGACTGCCGCTCCTTTTGGAGTACCTATCTGGACTCTGACCATGCCTTGGTCTGCGCCAATCTTACCTTACTTTTCAGTGGCCAACGAAGTGACCGCCATCAACGGATTGATGTTAGCAAGCTGGTTGCAACTTCTGTTGCTAGTAAGTATCGAACCGAGCTAGTTTCTAGGCTAGCTACCATTCCACCGAAAAGTATAGATGAGCATTGGTTGCAATTGCATGACGCCATGAAAATGGCGGGAACAGTCAGTTGTGGGTTTGCGAAACGTCCCGCTTATAAGCACTGGGTTTCTTCTGGTTCCTTACAACTCATTGAAGCCCGTCGGTCTACTCCGGGTGACCGTGAGTTTGACCATAAACGAAGGATGTTACGTAAGGAAATTGGGCAAAGCTTGCGTAAGGACCGAGAAGCCTGGTGGTCGAAGCGTGCTAATGAGCTGGAAGCAGCAGCTGCATCTGGTAACTACCGGAAGCTCTTCCAACTCATCCGAGCCACTGGCAGCAAGAAGTCTGGTGTGAGTGAAACAATCTGCGAGGATGATGGGATGCCAATCACTAACATCCATCGACGTCTTGGACGATGGGCAGAATTTTTCGAAGGGCAGTTCAACTGGCCTGCTGCTCCGGCAACATCGGTCAGACTGTCCTGCCCTCCATGGCCGGTGACGACTGATCCACCAAATGAGGAGGAAGTCCGCAAGGAACTCCAACTCTTGAAGCGTTACAAATCACCTGGCCCAGATGACTTACCTCCGGCTCTTTTTAAAGATGGTGGTGACTTTTTGACTAAGGAATTGACGACGTTGTTTACAAAGGTTTGGGAACTAGAGAGTGTACCAACGTCATGGAATGAGTCGATAGTTGTCCCTATCTTTAAAAAGGGTTCACGTCGTTCCTGTAACAACTATCGGGGGATAAGTCTACTTCCGATTGCGTCCAAGCTATTGGCTTCCGTCATACTTCGTAGGTTGTTCAAAACCCGAGAAAGATTGACTCGCGAGGAGCAGGCTGGGTTTCGTTCTGGTCGAGGATGTATTGATCATATCTTCACCCTCCGCCAAATGTTAGAACACCGCCATACTTATCAAAGGCCAACAATCGTAGTGTTTCTTGACATCAGGGCTGCCTTCGATTCGTTGGACAGGACTGTTCTCTGGGATTGTCTATTGAAGAAGGGTGTGCCTGAGAAGTTTATTAACATCCTAAAAGCCCTATATACAAACACCTCAGGCAGAGTGAGGGCATACAACCACCTCTCTCCATTGTTCCATTCGAGCAGTGGGGTTAGGCAGGGTTGCCCAATCTCACCATTCCTCTTCAACTTTGCCATCGATGACATTCTGGAAACAGCTCTGATGAATGTAAGTAATGGTGGTGTGGATCTGTTGCCTGGAGAAAGACTTCTCGACCTTGAGTATGCGGACGATATTGTCTTACTGTGCGATAATGCCCAAGGCATGCAATCCGCACTTAATCAGTTGGCAATCAGTGTCCGTAGGTATGGTATGTGCTTTGCACCTTCGAAGTGCAAAGTACTTCTACAAGACTGGCAGGATTCTAATCCTGTACCCACCCTGGATGGTGAGCAGATAGACGTAGTGAGAAGTTCGTGTATCTAGGTAGCTGCATAAGTGCTGGTGGGGTTGTGAGTGATGAGATCAATGCACGTCTAGTGAAAGCCAGAGCGGCTTATGCCAATCTGGGCCATCTTTGGCGCCTTCGTGATGTTAGTCTGGCTGTAAAAGGTCGGATCTACAACGCGTCGGTGAGAGCAGTTTTGCTCTATGCTTGTGAAACCTGGTCTCTCCGAGTTGAGGATGTTAGACGACTCTCTGTGTTCGATCATCGTTGTCTCCGAAGGATTGCTGACATTCAGTGGCAACACCATGTCAGTAATGCAGAGGGTCGGCATCGTGTGTTCGGGCACAGAGACGATAATGCAATTGGTGTCACCATCTTGAAACACCGACTTCGGTGGATTGGTCATGTTCTACGAATGTCGTCCCGGAGAATTCCACGTCGTGCATTATTTGCCGACTCTGGGACTGGTTGGAAGAAGCGGAGAGGTGGTCAGTGCATGACATGGTGTCGTGGTATGAAAGAAAGCTGCAAAGGACTGGCTTCTGTTGGTCGTTCACGACTCCCTGGTTGGGGTCCGAGAGATGGTTCTACACAGTGGCTAGTGACGTTATCAGATATGGCTCAGAATAGGATCCAGTGGCGATCCTGCTGTAACCTTCTTTTACTTTCTTCATAAAAAGTGGTTGCTTCTTCCTTAAATGGAAGATTCCTTCTGATTGTACCTTTCCGTTCCCCCATTATTACCACTATTATTATTACACTACCTTACACCAATCTCTTCGTTATTGTTCTCTTTTTTTACGCTCCTTACCTTTTTTTTCTCTTCGAGTTCTCATTGTTTTGTATGGCGCATATACATTGGCGCTCTCTTGTACCAGTATTTATGTGTTCAAGTAAATAAATAATAAAGGTCGGATCCACAAGGTAGTGGAGCAACGTTAGGAGATGCAATCCTACGGTAGTCGGTGACCAACGATTTTTTTCATACACCATTTGTTTCCTTAGGATGATGGAGCCCATGTATACTAGTGGTGTGGAATCAGGATTTTCCAACTCCCTTATGTGGATCCTTCATATCCACCAACCCAGTTGAGGCGCCAGACATTCGCTTTTCACCCTCTCAATTTCGTTCAGAAATATAAATACAAATAATTTTCTACACAAATCTCTTGATAAGTTTAATTTTTCATCATATACAAATAGCACTTACACTTAGTACACAACTTTATGTATTTGGCTTTCAGTTATACTTTAATTTTATTTGTGTGTTTCTGTGTGAGTGCTAATGATTCCACTACTACTATGATGTGTGTTACTCCCTTTGGCAGCCTGTCTGAATCTTTGAGCTACTTGTTCTTGGCATCAACACATCTCAACAAGTTACCTGTATTTTGTTTGTTTTGACATAACATCATTAACACCGTTGGATACCATCTCAGTGGTCTAGAGGTTAAGCATTCGCGCACGAATCCGGAGGTCCTTGGTTTGAATCCCTTGTGTGGGATTGTGGATATGCATTGTTGAAGAGTCCCATACTAGTACACATGAATTGAACTACTAAGATTACCAGTCTCCACAAACCCTCATCTGATAATATATTATATTCACATGGTGTTATTCTTATTATTTTTATTATATTATGTTCTTATTATAACTTGAAACTATTCAATCAGATTTCTTACTCTCTTTCAAATTTGTAGTTAACACATTTTAAATGTATTTGAACTGTAACGGACGTCCAAAATCCATTATTGTAACATTTAACATTGTCTAATTCATTTGTTTATGTGTATACTTTATCTTGACCGTTATAATACAATAATTATGGACTTATAGCTGTTAAGCCCTTGATGATAAGGCAGTTTATCATTCAAATATTACTTGTCCTTAAATACTCATTGGGTATTTCTCTTCTAAAATTTCACTCCAGGTTGATATGTTGGCATTAGAACGTGAATTAGCCGCAGCTGATAATGAAGTTGACAATGAATTAGAAAATGTATTTAAAAATGATGGTAGAACATGTGATGGTTTATTATCTGGAAGTGGTTTTCCTGGATCTGAAGCTCCTCTCTCAGCTGATGGTTTACCATTAGAAACAGCTGAGAACGTCGTTTAGAAAAACGTTCTAAAGTGTTATTACGTATGTTACGTGTACATCAACAACAATATGGTTGGGATGAACCGTTAACATTACAAGGTTTATGTCATGGTAATACAAAGAAACAAGTGAGTCAACTTGTTGTTTATTGATTTCTAAACATGTTTTCTGTACATACATAATGGTGTATTTAAAAGGAATTTGTGTTTCACCTGTAGAAGATACACAAAATACTGTTTCTATTTTATTATGTTTCGTTTAGGCAACCGGATATAGTGTATTATTGAGTTACTCAAAACATGGACCACACTATTCCTGCAGAGTGACTAAGTTGTAGGAAAAATTTGTACTGTTCAATAAGGAATGTATTTACGATATATATCTTGTGAATAACAAGGAATTCTCTATTATGATGACTGGAATCGATAATCAATATCTTCATGATCACTTGGATGTACAATATCTTCCTCTATGATTGATTGGTTTGTTTCTGAATATTTTTAGCTCAGAAGAAAGAACATTTTCGTGATTCTACATTACTAAATCTCAGTATAGTAGTTGTGGAGATTGTTAAGTTTTGATTGAGATCATTAACCGTGACCAGTGGAGCTAATCCGTGTCGGGTAGAAACAGGTGTCAGTAGTAGTATTTTCCAACTCTTTGTGCATTCAAATAAGAGTAGTTCAAAAGTTCTAGCCATTTTTCTGTAAAAAGAGTATGATATTGTTTATTCCGTCGCTTAACTTGTTTTTTTGTTCAAACGTCTTCATCTGCAATTTGTCAACATCTAGTTTAGTTTCTACAAATTGTTGTCTATTGACATGGCTCAGAATCGATCACAATGGTGTCGGTGTATACACTCTCTGTCTTCTCTTAAACTAAGAGATTAAAATCGCTTCATATCTTTCCTTCTACGAACTAGTTCTTTCTTCCTGTACTATATCCTTATATGCAATCTTTCTTTTATATATTACCACCATTGGCTTAACTACTCCTATGAATCCGGGGTTCATCTTGTTGTGTTAATGAGATATGGCAACTTGGACCGATGCATATATGTGCTTGGTCTTACGTTGTAGCTGACTGACTGTCTATTGATATATCAGTGTTTTTGACTGATCACTTTTTTGTCTGTTTTTTTTTCGCTTATTCAAATGTCTACATTCAAGGCTGCTTCGAAATTCTATACAGTTCTACTATTACGTAAACAAGGAGCTGTGGAATTAGCACAAGAAGTTGCCTACTCAGATATTTATATATCCCGTGGACCAAACTTTTTCCGTTTGGTGGAAACATAAGTTGTTTTTTTTGTTTTAAACTAACTTTCACATTCTCTTGCTTCTCTGTTTTTCGCTGTCTTATACATACATACATACATTGCCTTACTCTATTCAGACGATCAAAGCTTCACATTATCTTCACTATATTGTGTTTTCATTGATTGTACGTGTATCTTCTTTGTGGATCTATGTATATGTATCTCTCTGTCATTACTTATATCATTATTGCTTATTTTTAAATGCATTTCATAAAAGAGAATAACTTTTTCTGTTTATTTTTCGACTAATCATTACTCTTTAATCAGTGTATAAATATTTGATTTTTATTATTATTATTAGTATTATACATGTGTATGTACTTGTTAAGATAGTGTATATGTGACATTCTATTTTTTGTATTGAAAATATAAAGTTTCAAAAACAAAACTACAACTCCAGAAGTATCTTTGTTAGTTTGTTTGGAACTGTGAAATATAACGGGGCAGCATTTGACTCTGTAGACCGTGAGATTCTGTGGCAGTGTCTGTCATTGAAAGGCGTACCTCGGAAGTACATAAACTTTATGAAGGCTCTTTACTCGAACACTACCAGTCGAGTCAGAGTTTGTGACGAACTGTTATATGCTTTTGCAACCTCAAACGGTGTCCGTCAAGGCTGTCCACTTTCTCCATTTTTGTTTAACTTCATCATAGACCTACTGATGGAAATAACATTCGCGTTGACTGAATTCTCGGGTATTGATCTCCTTTGAGGAAGTCCACTTATCGACTTAGAATACGCAGTATACTCGTCCTTTTATTGATAGACGGATATCTCGCCTTCGCCATAGATGACGTAAGTTGGCAAAAACCAAGCGAGCTTTTCGAATCTGTGTTGAGATTACATCAGGCACCAACTTATTAGGGCTTATCAGACTTCCTAAGTTGTAGCTGACTGACTGACAAGTCAAATTTCGCCGTCTGATAAGTAACTTCTGAACTTATAGCGTTACTTAACTCAGAAAACAGTTTAATCACTTACCCCTGGTTACAACTATTGTAAATTGTAGTCTCAAGTGGTTTGCTTATTTTCACATTAGACAAGGGAAAACTTGTCTTCCGTCAAATTATGTAAGTGGTGTGTACATGGGATGTGTCAAATGCAGACCACGTGTCATTATATTCTATGCTACCCCGTTACTTGCTAACCAGACGTTACAGTGAAATATGTAGTTCATCTTTGGTTAAGTCACGTTGATTCTGTTTTGAATAACGTTTAACCGTTAATAAGTCACACCAGTATCAGCTTAAGCATTATTTAATTCGTACACCTAGTAATGTGACTCTGCTCCGGATTCAGTCATAAAATCTGCGTTCATGCAATCGAGACGCCAATGACTCGATGAATCAGGAGTAAGATTCGTATATTCTTACTACTTGAAGGACATCCTGAATCCGCTTGTTCTAGATTTTTCTGAAATCCGTATGTTACTTTGACTAATCCCTAGTGTAGTCGAATATACTTGACAAGGCGGTGCAAATGTCGAACCAGACGCTTTGGGAAAAGATGGCACCCTTAAGGTGTGAGAAGTATGTGTGTTGAACTGTGTGCTATATGGATGAGTGTATCGATTAATTTGGAATGTTGGTACAGCTAGTCCTTGCTTTCTTCTATTCGTTTCTATCTTTTCTCGCAGCAACTTTGCCAGCACAAATTATTCAAGGAAATCAAAGTCATTTATCAAGGTTTTAGACCGAACTGTCGAAACGTAGAGATTCCAGACATTTAGATGCTAAGATCATTCGAGATGTCTCAAAATTACTTAAAATCTGTAATTGGGAGAGGTGATATAATCCGTTGACAACGGTGATTTGGTTTACATACTGCAATGTCAAGAGTAAGCAAATAACTATATAGTGAAAGCTTTTTTTCATAAGTTTCACCTTCAAAGTAAAACAGTATTTCCTTGTTTTAATTAAAAACATTAAGTGAATGAAATACGTTGCTTGGGTTGTTTCACGCGATGGACTGAAGCAGTTACTGTCAAGGATATTATAAGTGAAAGTATTTTGTGCTATGAATATTGACCTAACACCTGAACTGTTTTTCGAGCGCCGCCTGTTCATATGATTTCGCCCGATTGAAGCATTTATCTGACTTGAATTACATTATATTCCACACCTACTTGTACCAACTCATCAAATCCGTTTATAAATTTCTCCAAGGTCCAGAAGTTTGAACAAAAGTACTATCCGAACGTTAAGCATGGATCAGACGATGTCATAATTGATCTGCTGCTGGTAGTAAATCTGAAAGGGTAGGACATTTGCACTGATTTTGTTTTGACACAAATAACTCTGACGAGGTAAGAGTCCTTTTGCAGCACCAAATATTAGGTTACCACAAGGAAAACAATCTTTAAAATGAAGGCAAAATCGAAAGGTTCTGACGAAATTGTACAGTCTACAGAGCACTTGGCAAGCCAATGCACTCAAAACATTTCTCATCTGCTTTCATTTGTCGATTGTCTTGTAACATCGGGACCTTATTTAAATATATAGCTATCTTCAATCAAACACTTGATTATTCTCCAAATTCCCTTTATTTATCCCTGTTTATTGACCCAGTAATCATAAAGCTTTAATCGAAAATCGGTACTATGTGATGCTGTAATGTTCGGTTTATTTTCACCCCTTATTATTCGTCACTGTGTTGGTGGCCAATGTCAAAATTTATTTGAGACTTGTTGAAGAATGTTCTCATGGCCGATGAATAATACCGTAGGACTTACCTCTGAACTACAAACAATCTAAGAATATCTGGTCTGAAAAAATAGAACCATCTAGAAAAAGTTCCTTATCACTTCATCTTCTCACATAATATTTCATACCTGCAGCGAGTTCCGTAATAGGAAAGCAGTTTTACAGAAGAACAGTTGCTTTTGTTATTGAGGACCATTTCTTCTGAGCAATATAAAACCGAAAAAAAATTAAGTCTCACAAATTTGGAGACGAAGTGTTACACATTACTGTCACTAACCTTGGAGGTTAACGAGATCTGTAAGATAATGAGAGGATGTATACCACATACGGCATGATTTTAAGCTAATTTCGATGCCGTAGTTCGTCCTAACTTCGGTTTAGTTTAGTTTCCAGTTTCATTGCAGTCGCCATCTTTTGAAACGTCTCCAAATTGCTTCTTTTTACTGCACTCATGTTTCCCGTCGTTGAGAGATGTGTGTGTTACCAGCGTTGTAAGTTAGATTTGTCCGAATGTCAAAAACGTTTTGTTCAATATAGTTCCACATAGCTATACGTTTTGCAAACGATCCCTTCAATAACCACGCGATGGAGTACTAATCTGTCATGAGTAAGTAGTGTGGCGTCGAGCCGCGGTTGAGTATGATCACCATTACAAGAGGACTATGTGCCAGTTAACCGATAAGATCCCCCGCAGGTCAAATATCAGAAGGCAGTTGATGGCTGTAGTCGAGATGTATTTGTCGGCAATCTCGTGGTATCGAAATAATACCGAGATCGTACCAAAGAAGTGCAAGTGGAATTATTGAGCAAAGGTAAGTTGGCGCAAGGTCACAATCAACGGAAGAAGGTCTGTATTTTGGTACAGTCAAACAAACAAATACGGTAAAACAATCCATGGTACAATTGATAATAATAATTGTTTCCATCAAACCAATCGCGCTCTCTTGATAAAAGTAGGTCACTACAGGAGCCCCCCACTGGAAAAGGTCTACTCTCTCGATACGTAGTGGTTACGTTCGTGAGACTGATCTGCAAACGTGTGGTTGTAGGACGAGAGGGTTGGCCGAACCAGAAGCGATCGTTCATCCTCAAGTTATCACCGAAGGCCTTTTACGTAGAATGGCACCAGGAGAAACTTGGTGTAATTGTTGTTCGAGTTAGCATGCTACACCAGAGTGGTTTGTATCCAAGATCTGGGGATCGCGTTCGTATGGGTCCTGACCAGAAGACGCTGCAGACGTAGGATGGGACCACGTTGAGCTAAGAAACCAGAAGCGACCATAACAACTAAGCGCGAGACCAAATATATGCCAGACATATTCGGAACCAGAACACCGACTGAGTGCGTTGAAAAGAGCGTGGGTGATCAGGCCAGCTTTCGACGAACCTGGCTGAAGTCGACGGTACTAAACGGATGATGGTCGGCGGCGTGGGCTCAGGGTACAAAAAAATCAAAGAAAAATAGAAAAGGTGTGGTATGTATGTTGTATAGGTATAGAGTTCTATACCGTGTCATCGGGGTAAACCAGTAGAAGTTAACAAGAGATGGTACTTGAGCTAGTAGCCAAGGGTACTCCCAGGCACTGAAGGGATGTGCATCGTGGTGCTTCTGTACAAAAGAGATCGTTTGCTTGGGCAGCAGCCATAGCAGGAAGATCGAGCACCGGCAAAGTAACTGCATTCATTTTAATACGTGATGGGGCATCGGTGACATAGTTCGACTCGCATTTGATGTGACGAAGGTCTATCGTGAACTGAGAGATATAGTCCAAATGTCTGCACTCTCGTGGTGAGCAGCGGTAAGAGCATACGTTAAAGACTCATGGTCGGTGAACAAGATGAAATCGCGGCCTTCTACTGCGTGTTGGAAATGTTTGATGGCACACTAGGCTGTTAGTAGTTCTCGATCAAAAGCAAGACATCTCGTCTCCGTAGGAAAAATTCGAGAGGTTGCCGACTTTCAGAGATGTTCTGTTGCGTAACGGCATAACAGCAAAATCCGATGCATTAACCGCTATACTAAGCGTGGTTGATGGGTCAGGATTATCGAGGAAAGTAACTTGAGCCATAGCCGTTTTGACCTCTGAGAATGCAGTACTCGTGGTATCATTCAATTCCAATTTGCGTGGATTACCGCGAAGTAAGTCGGTTCATGGTTGTAACGGAAAGAGAACGATGAAAATCCCTCCGCAGCTTTTTTGTTGGACAGTAACTCCCTAACGGTGTATTGATCAGAAGGTAAATACGAAGTGCTGATTACGTTCATTATTGCACCATGTACAGATAACCATGATCACAGGAATTCTAAGCAAGCATGTAGGAATAATGTCGAAGTGCTAGCAGACAAGCGAGTCCATGTACATGATTGAAATGTACATATATATACATAGAGAAATGAATGAATCATCAAATCAATTAAGTGACTAACAGTAAGGCTAGCAGAATGAATATACGAGTAGGCAGTAACCGATTCTCAAGAATACATACTCATAGTAGTACAACAATAATAAAGGTATAATGATATAAGATAAACTGTTAATGTCCAGATGAATCTACCCGTTAAATAGGTTAACAAAAGGGCTTTACAAAATGAAACGTGAATAAACTCAATTGCTCTTGAGATGCTATACCGATTATATCAATAAAATTGGGTGTAAGAGATATCGTACAACCACTACCGTGTGGGCCAGTTCATGGCCTACAGTTAACTGATATTTTTCGGTTGGCATTGATTTTTACGAGAATAAATTAACTATTCGAAAACCAGTGACTCGACTGTCAGATGGTTCGGTTAGGTTCCAGTGACATTTCAGATGATCTCTAGTTGAAGACAGACTTTGGAATTGGATGTGATAAAGGTGTGTCTGAATGAATTATAATCGACAATCGCAGCTCATCTTCATTCTTCCCCAGTTTGAGATTTTTTTGGTCGTATTTCGCGAAACTGCAGATCTACTATTAGAATTTGAAACTATCATAATTTATGAATTTATAACTTGAATAACTTAAGATGTTTGTTTTCAAAACATCGAATTCAGTATAATATGATCAAAATCATTATGGATTGATCGGTTTCTGCATCAAACTTATGAAGATTAGGATTCTCTTTCAAGTGCTGATAGACTTTGACAAAAAAATATTATCAGATGTAAAAGCTTTGAATTTTGTTCCTTCAACGTCAAAATGAAAACGTTGTTTAATGTTTTGGTTTGTTTAAATGATATAATTGAATGTATTTTTGTGACCTTGACTATTAGAAACATTTTTCAATCTCTCAAGGAAATGTGCAAATATTTTAACTAGATGTCACAAGACTTTGCATCGAATTCTCTTCCGACGTTTAAAGTGAGGTTTGCATATATAATTTATAATCATTCGTCTTCGTTCAATTTGTAATGCATTGATTAAAAATAAAGCAACTTTTTGACATTTAGAATTGTTCATTCACATCATGTAGACTGTTAGTACCAAGAACATTTTTGAGCTTAGTTATTCACAGCGTCACGAGATTACTTTTGCTCTGCTATCCTGCTGTCAGAATAGCAGTAATTACTGTATAAAAGAGTATTACAAGCAACTTTTTCGACGCGACATCGAAGGAATGTTTTAGTAGGTCTCTATTTGACAATAATTTAGTTCTTAAGAAAGCGGATTGTCAAAAATATGTAGATTTCACATATGTTTTTTCAGTGGGGTGTAATTAAAACATACTTGACTCCTTTTTCTGTGATTCACTTTTAGAAATAGTGCATTAAGTATTATAAAGAAATTGACAGTCACCTGCAATCATTAGTTCCGGTTCCAATTTTTATTATTGTGTTCTTATAAGACATGATTCGTTGAACCGAAATATTCACGGGTTTGGACGGACCTACGATGAATAGAAAACTAAGTTATGCATCACATACTATCATTTCAAGGAACTATATTACCTTTAGATTGAAATTCATTATTAAGCACGATTTTCAGGGCAGTTCACTTTATTTCTGAAGACATTAGCAAAAATTAAAGCCAAGGTTAGTCTGACTAATTTCATAAGCTTGGCAAATTTTTAAAGATATATTCGTTAGCATTTAATTGACATCTACAAATACACATAAAATTTAGCTACATGAATGAGTATGACGAGGGTTTCTAATTAAAGCGCCGCGGTGTCAAGAGAGGTTATTTTATCCCGAACCATCTTGAATTGTTAAAATCTTTAGTTTTGGGCATGTATAAGAAATAATGTTGTTTTTATTTAAGTCCTCATCAGGCTCTACTTTAATGTGCAGTAATATTCATAAGTATATCTGAAATTGTTATACCAATCAAATGAATTTATGAGTAAGTGCTAATATCAATAAATAAAATCTATAAAACTCCTTGATGTCACATTTGATAGGTAGTAGTCATGAAGTAGTTTAAACCAAGTAATTTAAAGTAGTTTGTCACATACATACCACTTTTCTCATCGGTTTTAATCTCGAGCCTTACATATAACAGGAGTTTGGTGGATTCGACCTATCAACTCAAAACTTTGTTTCCTTAAGAAATTCGTAACATCCTTTTCTCTACCTTGGCCAAATTAAGTCTAACAAACGATTTTGCTTACTACTATTCCCAAAATTGTTTATTTATTTTTCGACCCATCTTTAAATAAATTCTTTCGTGTTATATTATTTTTTGACCTTTTACTATGTAATCTCCATAGCTTCTTATGTATGCTATTTTAATGTATATTTTTTCAAGTTTCCGGTCTACTTCTTATCATAAGACATTCATTCAGGTCTTTATTGGTTTTACCATAATTAGTACACTCGTAATCACATCACTAATTTGTACCTTTTGCTTATTGCGTTTTTTCATGTAATCTATTTCCTCGTTGTAAGTGACTTAAATTACTTTGATTAGCTTGATATTATTTCATATATGTGTATATAAATATTACCGTATACTCGAGTGAAAATTGAAAGGGATGTAATTGAAGAGAGTATTATTTATTAAGATCTGTCGTTTGAATTGAATAGTGTTGCACGATGTTAGAGCATTGAAGTAAATTATATCGTTCTGCATTGTTGGATTTTAAAAACCATCGAGTTTGAAATTGAAATCAAAATGAAACACAAAGCAGATAAATATCTATCAGCTGGTAAGTCATTTAGAGTGTAGAAACACGGCACTTATATGGGTCAGTTCAAGTTATCACGCCACTTTAACACATCAAGATGAGACTAACACGGCATTTTCGAGAGTATTAGAATCAGTAACAGTATAAATAGTGGTAGTAGAGACTAGATATAGAAAAAAAGATTATAGGGGATATTTGAGACCGTGCACCAGATATAAAACAAATGGCATGTACACCTACACCATTACGACCGAATTTAGCCGTGGCATATAGTGTCTTTATTTTTCAGTTACTAAACTCGGGTTGAACTCAACCACATAATCTGAAACTACCTACATGGCAGTCAATAACTGATGTTTTGTCTCGAAGTTCGGCAAACGAACCTTTGTCATTATATACACCAATAATTATCGACTAAACGTTGTTCGGCAGACTCAAACTAGACAGTTGTCAGAAATACCAATCCTCAGTCAACCGTGTGGGCTTTAAGGACTCATACACTTAGATAAGCATAAGATGATCATAAAAATATAATTGACGTGTGATTTACTGACTAAAGTATTAAGTATTCGTTTGTTCGAGTTTTTTTTTTCAATTTCTCTTTATAGTTGTTCGACAATGAATTATACAGGAATGCAATTATTTGAAAGCTGTGAAAGAGGAGACTTTGTGTTTAATTCTAATCATAAGAGCTTTAGATTGTAAGTAATTAACGTAGTTAACACAAAACCTAAAGCGCTGTACCACATTTAAACTAAATAATAAAAATACTTTCATGTTTGATTAACTAAGTCAGTCCGTAAACGCAAAGTACACCATGGCACATAATTACATTGTTTCGAATTTCCATACCACATTAAATCACCTAACTAGATGATACTATTTTGAGATCGAAATTCTCTATCATTAGTAATACATATCATACTATCAATGTGGTTAAATTCAACCAGCTGCTAGAATGTAAGATTTCTTCTCTCAGTTCAATATGAATAAATAAACACGACATTGTTAGGCAGTGTATAGGATAATCAACTAATTTAGATGCAAAATTACATTACTGATTACTTTGTTTTTCGAAAAAGCATTCTTAGATCTTTACTTATCTTAATTCTAAAAGTTATGAATTTGTTCAATCGTTAAATCAAGAAGTTATTGGTTCAATCTTTGTTAGTAGTATAAAATTCTTAATTAAAGTTTACAAAAATCATGATTTACAAGATGAAAGTTTAAATGACTATCATTGACGAATAAATATAGTAGTAATATTAACATATTCATTTGATTTTCTCCCCTTAGAAATATTTGATTTTAATGTAATTTTATAGTTTTCATTCGCATATTCCATTTATAACCCTAGAACTGTTTTTGTTATTAATAACTTACTAACTACATACTTACGACTGTTACTCTCAATGGAGCATAAGCTACCCATCAACATTCTCCAACCCACTCTGCCCTCCGGCTTCCTTTCTAGTTCTATCTAGTTGTCGTTCATTCTTTTCATATCTGTCTCCATTTCTCAGTGTAATGTATTCTTCAGTCTTCCTCTTTTCGATTGGTTTTGAGGGTTCCAAGTGAGGGCTTGTGTTGTGACGCAGTTGGGAGCTTTCTTCAATATGTGCCCTATCCACTTCCAGTGCTTCTTCCTGATTTCTTTCTCTATTGGAACCTGGTTTGTTCTCTCCCACAATAGGTTGTTGTTGATAGTCTTTGTCCAACAAATCCGAAGTATTTTGCGTAGACAGCTGTTAATAAACACTTGTATCTTCTGGATGATGGCTTTCGTAGTTGTCCAAGTTTCCGCCCCATACATTAGAACTATCTTAACATTTGTATTGCAAAACCTGACTTCGGTGTTGATTGACGATTGTTTTGAGTTCCATTAATAATACTATTATTAAATCAAGTCATTTACTACTTATATTATCAATGGTTAGTTGGTGTAAGTTGGGGAATTGTGATCGGATACAAGTTTTATCTAAGTTTTCCTAAGTAACTGTTAATAAATTTTAAAAAAGCAACAGTCTATACAGGTATATAATACTTGTATTAACAAGAGTATAATGTGGTAAGCTTTAAAGATTTAATTTATGAAATAGATATCTAATTCATCTCTGTAAGAATTACATCATAGATCATGGTGAACATTAGAATTTAAGGCCAATGTTTCTTCTGTTTTAAGACTCATTAGATAAGTTTTCCTTTTATTCCATTATTCAATGAACATTAAGATGTCATTTCATTAATTATCACTTTAGAAGCTTAAAAAGTAATTCATTATGCTATCCAATTATTTGAATTATTTTTTGGTTAGCGTTTTTTAGCGAGTTAGTTTTCTATGGGATAGGGTCACTAACCTCATGTTCAACCCTCCTGCTTTATCCGGGCTTGAGACCGGCAGTAGCCCCAGAGGGGCTCCAAGCGGAGTTATAATCACCATTCATTTGTTTATTGAACATAATATTAATATGATTAGATCCTAATGCTAAATCAATGTATCTAATATTTAATATCTAATAATAGTATGATAAGATATTATATATTAGATACATTGATCTAGCATTGGAATCTAATCATATAAATATTATGTTCAATAAACAAATGAATGGTGCTTATTACTCCGCTTGAAGCACCTCTGGTGCTACTTCCGGTCCCAAGCTCGGATAAAGGAGGAGGGTTGAGCATGAGGTTAGTGACCCCATCCCATAGAAAACTAACTCGCTAAAAAACCACCGACTGCCTCGACATGCGATGTTTAATGGTATAGGAGTAGGTTGGAAGAAAGCTAGGGGCGGCCAGACCAAAACATGGCACAAATCCATGAAGTCACTGACAAGTGGATTGAGCCATATTGGTAGGTGTAGATTACCTTGTTGGGATCCGCAAGATGATAGAAACCGATGGTTAGAGACCCTGAATGACATGGCTCAAAATCGTTTGCGATGGCTCAAGTGCATCCATTCTTTGTGTTGTCCCAAATTCTAATCTTCTGAATTCTTCGTGTCCCTTTTTTTCTCTTTTCAAATTTATTTCACTGGATTATACTGATTGAATAACATCTTCAAACCCTAATGTTTCCGATTACCGCTCATACTTTTACTATCTCTATCATTATGGGATTTGGGTCGACAACTGCATCTCTGTGTTAATGTGGTGTGGCAACTCGAACTGATGTACTTACGTACGAAGTTCTACATTGTTACTGACTGACTGATCTTAACATACCTTGATCAAATTTAATCCTGGAAATCAATCAATAACAGAAATACCCAACATATACATATACAAGGTTCTATCAGGTTCCTATCATTTCTTTCCCTTTTTCAAATCATGAAGAAAGAAAACAAGCAAAACAAAATGAATTGAAAGGAAAGAGAACGTGAATTGTTTACAAGATTATTTTGCTTTCAAATTTTCAAATAAACTACATAAATATTCGGGAAAAAATATTCGTTGTATATAGACATACATTATTGACTACTAATATGAAAGATCTAATCACCTATCATTTGATGCTTTAGTGTTTTCAATCACTGGGATCATGAGTCAATGGGAAGCTAGACCATCATAGAAAACTTGGAAGCACTGAATGGCTGTTTCATCCTATTGTATGACTCTTTAGCAGTGCTTATCCACAATCCCACGTAGCGAGATTTCAACCCAGGACCTATCAGTCTGACGAGTGAGACAGTTATCTAGTTCTTCAAGTTAGATCACTCTGTGACGAAGACAACCTACAAATTAAACTAACCCATATAAAATCCTTGTAGAAAGAGACGTAATTTACTAAATTTCATTTTATTAAATACAGAAATAAGGAATGTGAAATAAAGATTTAAGGAGATAATTTAAACCTTAATAAAACATTTAAAACACACTTCCAAAATGTATGCACAAATTATAATAGTTAATGTAATATAATCTAGTATTTTTATTTAGATTCACTAGGTAGCTATCAGGACTCAGTAACTAGGTGGCCAGTGCGATAGCGTTTAACGTGATCGTTACTGGGTTCGAGTTCTAGAGTGAACATCAACTTAAGATACAGGCACATCCAGCTGACGAGTCTTAAATAGGGCGAATTGCGTGTTCTGGATTCTACTGCTAGCAACTATCTACCTTTGCCTATAATCTGTTTATTGTTTATCAGCCCGAATGTCACGCAATTTCGTGGACTGGTTGCGATTAAACATTAACACCGTTAGATTCCGGCTTAGTGGTCTAGAGGTTAAGCGTTCACGCGCGAGACTGGCGGCTGTGGGTTTGAATTTCGCGAGCGGGATTCTGGATGCACACTACTGAGGAATTCCATAATGGAACGAAACGGCCGTCCAGTCTTCCAGGTAGGCAATGGTGGTCTAACATCAATCGTTCATGATCTCAATAAAAAAACTTGATAATCTCCATAATCCCTATATTGATAATCTGTTTATTCTTTATCAGTCAGATATCTTCTCATAAGCTATTACTTATCAATAAATTAGATTAAATAAATAATCAGTTAGTCAGTAACAACGTATAACTTCTAGCCATGTCACTTAGGGTTTCTAACCATCGGTTGCTATCATCTCGTGGATCTCAACCAGGTAATCTACACATACCAATATGGCTCAGTCATTGTCAGTGACTTCATGGACATTTACTATATTTTGGTCCGGCCGCCCCTAGCTTTCTTCCAACCTACTCCTATACCACTGAGCATCGCACGTCGAGGCAGTCGGTGATTGATCATGTGATAGAGATTTATAATGAAATCATATACTTTACTTGAATGAATCTAAAAATAGTAATATTTTTAGCTTATCCTGGTCAATATCACATTTCATACCATACTTTTTTAATCCTTTAAAATTTAATCATCTTTACATTCTTAGAAATAATAATAACTAAATACAACAAAAGATAACATTTGATATAATGCAAACTGTACTGAGTCTAGCAAAGTGTTTACTAACAATGCCTACTTATTAAGAAGTAGGGATGATAATGAAATGGAATGATACATAAAGGTTTAAATATGAATAAGCAAATGATTAAGTTGTTTAATATCACTACTAGTATTAGTTTTAAATCAATACTATTTGAATTATGATATTTTTAATAATTGAATTCATCAGTCGAATAAAGCTGGACTACCATAGAAAACGTGGAAGCACTAGACAGCCGTTTCGTCCTAGTTTGGGACTAGAACTCCTCAGTAATGCTTATCCACGATTCTGCACCAAAGTAACTCGAACCTAAGACCTTTAGTCTCATGGGTGAACGCTTAAACCCCAAACCACTGAGCCGGTATCCAACGGTGTTGATGTCTGACTTCAACCAATCCACGATATTGGGTGACCATCCACCATTGTCTTCAGTGAGTAATTGCCTCTACATCAGCAACGGTTGATCTCTATTGATAATGGCTTGTCACTAGAATTCCAGGAAGCCTCTTATGAAGTCAATCACTAGTGAACAGTAATTTAATGGTTGAATTCATGAATCCTAGGTTCAAGTCCTGCATGAAGGATCGTGGAGTCCTATCCTAGGAAAAAACGGTCATTCAGAGTTTCCAGGTTTTCCATGATGGTCTACCTTTAATCGACTCATGATCTCAACTATTAAAAATTACTACAATATCCACAAAACCCCCATATGTTATTAACTATCATATTTTATCAAGTATTGTTTTTATTTTTAGTATCATAAAGATCTGTATAGACAGTTTAATGAAAAGTGAATGCCAAGTTAATAAGATACATGAATAAAAAGTAAAGATATGATACGTGTCTGTTAAGATGAAGTAGATCCGGTTTTTTAATCTTCTGTATATACATGGTATCAAACAATAATAGGCATTTTTCCATTCATTTAATAGATGATTACTTGATATGGAAGTATAAATTTCATTGATGATTTTATTTCCAGCTATAACTTTTATTTACTTTTTCCTTTTTTACTTTTTCGCTCAGTAAATAGGAATATTTTACAGTTAGATATTTATAAAAAAAAGTAGATAAGTAGTTTTAGATGACTGAAATGAAATCCTCCCCCCCTTTTAGTGATTTTTTTCTTGTTTTTTTATCACCCCTACAACTAAATGAATAAAATAATCTTTGAAAATGTTAAATATTGAACTTTCATTCAACAATAAAATTCTACGGAGGTTCACGTATCGATTTAGAATACGCAGATGACATAGTCCTGTTTGGTGAAGACTCTGATAAAATGCAGAGTCTTCTGGTAGCACTAAGCAACAATGCTAGAATGTTTGGAATGCAATTCTCCCCCCTCTCGAAATGCAAGTCGTTGCTTCAGGACTGGTCTGCATCAACACCTGAACTTAGGATAGGGAGTGAAGTAGTCGAACGCGTCGACAACTTCACTTATCTTGGAAGTCTGATCAGCCATAATGGGTTGATGTCTGACGAAATCTCAGCACGGATTCGTAAAGCTCGTTTGGCTTTTGCCAACTTATGTCATCTATCGCGAAGGCGAGATATCCGTTTATCAATAAAAGGACGAGTATACTGCGCGGCAGTCCGTTCTGTTTTAATTTACGGCAGCGAAACATGGCCATTAAGAGTAGAAGACACTCGTAAGCTACTAGTATTTGGCCACAGATACCTTAGAAATATTGCTGGCATCTGCTGGGATCACCGGGTAAGTAATAGTGAGGTTAGACTCAGGGTATTAGGGAATGATGGTAAATCAGTTGATGAGGTTGTTAATCTTCATCGACTGAGATGGTTGGGCCACGTTCTACGTATGCCTGAACACCGATTACCACGACGTGCAATGCTAACCGGTGTTGGAGATGGTTGGAAGAAAGTTAGAGGCAGCCAAACCTAAACGTGGCATCAGTGTTTGAAATCACTAACTTCTAGTCTGAGCCATGTTGGTAGATGCAGACTACTTGATTGGGATCCGCGTGACTATCGTGACCAATGGTTGGAGACTCTTGGTGACATGGCTCAGAATCGATCACAATGGCGTCGGTGTATACACTCTTTGTCTTCCCTTAAACTATGAGATTAAAATCACTTTATATCTTTCTTTCTACGAACTAATTCTTTCTTCCTGTACTATATTCCTTATATAAAATCTTTCTTCTATATATTACCACCTCTGAATTAACTACTTCTATGAATTCGGTGTTCATCTTGTTGTGTTAATGAGGTATGGAAACTTGAACCGATGCATATATGTGCCTGGTCTTACGTTGTAGCTGACTAGATGACTGACAACATTGAAATAGGATGAATAACTTCACAAAATAAAAAGTAATCGAATTAAGTTAATTCAACATTTCCCTGAGTAATCTGTTCAAAACTTATTCAGGGAAATAATGAAAATATTAAAGATAAACTAGATAAATCTGTAAGAAAAATAGTCATTTAATTTAATTTATAATGAATGAAAGTATAACATTTCCATTTTGAAATCGAATTTAAACTGTATTGAAATTCAATGATTATGGAAGGACAGCTCATGAGTAGCGATTTTGCGTAAGTTCTAAGAAGTTCAGCAAAAGTCAAAGATATTCCATTCAATCATCTTCTTAAAGAATATTCCAAAATCCCTACGTGTAACTTCCTTATTGAACAAATGCTAAACCCTCTCCCCGTAAGTGAGGGTTTTACTAAGAACTACAAATACCTAACAGTTTTGTACTAAAAATGATACTGTTTTTTTGGAATAGCATTCCTTTCATTTATCTTCTATCTTCTCATTTGCAACTTGTTCGTCTCTAGCGTTCTAGTGCTCAAGTTTTTACGCGATAATATTAAGAATCTAAGCGCCCCCGAATGTCCTGGTACGGCCGAGATTGGGTAGAGCCCACTCTCCCTCTCGAAATGCTCTCACATGGCCACGCGTATATAGCCTCTGCCAGGGAATTCCTACTCACTGCCTTCTCGTGGCGGGGGTGTTGTTTACGAAAATGAGAGGACGAAAAGCGACTGTCCAGCGCTTTAACCGGATTCCAAACCAATGGTGCACATAGGCTCCAGTATCCTGAGGGAACAAATGGCGTATGAACCAATTGTCGGTCACTGGGTTCCATGGGACTGTATCTCCTTACGATGCTCCACTGCCTTGTGGATCAGACCTTCAGGTCGAAGGCTCGGGGAGTGGCCCCCTAAGAAAACCAGCTGCTTCGGTTTGGGCACCCGGGCAGTATCACAGCCCTCACACACATCGAATGAGATTTGTGTGGTGCATATGTATTTGGTGCCTCCTTGTACCAATATCTATGTGTTAAAATAAAAATAAAATAAATAAGAATCTAAGCTCTAGATATAACAGATTGTTTAAGTCTTTAGCTATAAATTATAACTTAAAGTGTAATTAAGTATGATTGTCATTTTTTAACTTGATTATTTTCAATAAATTCATTATTGAATAAATTTTGAGATGATGAAGATGATGATTAACGATGGAGTTTTTATTTCCTAAGATGGATAAACAATACCATCCAGCTAAAAGAAGAAACATTGGACGTTCAATTCATCACTTATTTGGATATTAAAAATATATCATCATTTTATTATTATTATTATTATTATCAGAAAGGGACTAGTGGATATTATAGTAATTGTAATAGTTGAGATCATAAGTCACTATGGAAAACCTGACAGCATACTAGTGACTGGCTTAAAGTGGTATTTCTTGGAGTTCTAGTAAGAGGCAGTGACCAGTGGAATTCAACTGGGTCTATTATGAGATAGTGACTCATTGAAGACGATGGTGGATGTGTCGCTCAATTTCGTGGATTAGTTAAAATTAGACATTAACACCATTGGATCCCGGTTGGCTTAGTGACCTAGAGGTTAAGCGTTCGCGTGCGAGACTGATAAATCCTGGGTTGTAATCTCAAGAGGTGGGAGCGTGGATGCGCATTGATGAGGAGTTCCTCAGTAAGATGAAACGACCGTCCAGTACTTCCAGGTTTTCCATGGTGGTCTAGCTTCAATTGACTTATGATTTCAATCAGTGAAATTTCTAAAATCTCCACAAAACCCCTTCTGTTGATAACGAAAATGTTTAAAATATAAATATATGCATTATTGATTCATGATTGAATAATAATCCTAATATAATTAGCTTCATTTATTCCTATTTACCCATAGTGTTTAATTTCAGTCATATTCATATAGAATTTTGATTATCAATCATTCATTTTTGTATTGGTTGTTTAATGTTTAAGACTGTAATTGATCATTCTTTTATCCATATATGTGCATCCTATTCAGTTTTAAATATCAATGTGAAGATTCAAATAACCAGTACACCCTATTGTACAAGTTAGTGGCTACCTAGACTCAATAGCTAAATGGATAACACAAGGCATTTGAAACGAATAGTGCTGGGTTCGAGTCCCTGAGTAATCATTAAGTCTAGGATGCAGGTGTATCCAACTGAAGAGTCCTAAATAAGATTAAACGGTTGTTCTGAATTCCATTACTGGCCATCAGCTATTTTTGTTTATAAAACATTGTTTTTTTAAACATTCTCATCTCGTCAAAACATAAAAGGATAATGGTTTTGTGCATAACTACTTTCATGTGATCATACTTATCTTTCACAATTTCGACTAGCTATCTGGGCGAGACTCTAATTTATGAACGAGCCAATCAGGAGCGTTTTAGAGATTTCAAGGTTACGGCGCCAACTTCAGTGCTTATTGTTAACGTACGATGGGTTCACAACGAATTTTGTACAAAACGTGATAATTGGGCGGCTATAACAAATAAAACGGCGAGACTATAATTTGTGAACGATTCAATCCATTATAAGATAAAAGAACTCGGATTTTAACACGAAAGCCTTTCATGCATTCGCCTAAATAATTTTCTGGTATTATAGCTCATGTCAGTTCGTGATGGAAACCCTATATATAATTCCTAACTAAGGCAAATTATCACAACAATCGCGAACTGGATAATAAAGCACCAGTAACACTGACTGGAGCCAGGTACTACAATATATTCGGATGTTTGGAGAGTGTACAGACTCGTACATAGACTTGGTTATGTGCATCATGTCGTTATCCACATGTAGCATTTTGTGCACTCAACAACCGAAGTGCACATAAACAATATTGAAACTATGTGGTCGAGGCTGAAAGAGTTTTTGAGACTTTATCATGACTCCAGAGACCGACTATTCTGTAGCCATATGGATGATCTCCTCTACTGTATGCATTACGGTTATAGAACCTCTAAACCTCTTTCTAATTATGACAAGTTTTTGAACCACGTTAAAGAAGTGTATCCACTTTATTTCTTTGGTTTTGTATTATATATTTTTACTCTATACTGACTGCTTGCTGATTGATTAATATTTCTCAAGGTGACTTAAGATTCGTTCAAAGGTCGTCCATAAATTAGAGTCTCGTCTCTATCTGAAAAGGAAATTAAGTTCAGATATCTAGGTGAAAAACTGGAAATATATGTAGTCGGAATCACTAGCTTCAACCCATATGGATCCTTGGGTTCGCAATATTTATGTGTCCCACATCAGTATGAAACAGTTACCGTAATGAGATTCATTCTAATAACTGTAATATATGTATTACAAATCAGGAAATATTGTAACTTCCTTTGTTCAAAATCATATTACACTAATATTTAAAAGAAAATGATAATAATTTCCTTTTCATTAGTTTTTCTCATTTTTAACATTCAACGATAGTTTAGATTCATTTGCATAATTCTATAGTATTTCATTTTATTCCATGTTTTAATGTATTCATCTCTTTGATTGAATAGTTCCATAGTATTTAGGCGCCAAGTTGATGTGAAACATCAAAAAGAGGCAAGAATATGTATTTGTGAAAATTACAGTGAATCAATTTGAAGTAAATTCAACGTTTTCATCTAGTAATCTGGTTCAATCTTTTTCAAGGAAATACAGAATCAGACCTCGACATCTAAAGGAAAACACGGAATACAATGGATAGCTCAGAACCAATTAGACGATTTGGACTTTGTAGCCCTCCTATCGCATACACACGAACAAATGCAGATAAAGACAGCCAGTGTAGCAGCAGTCTCTGCATCAGTAGGTCTCAACATACACAAGGGGAAAACCAAGGTCCTCAAATACAACATGGAGAACAACAATCCAATCACACTTGATGGCGAAACTCTGGAAGATGTAGAGTCCTTCACATACCTAGGAAGCATCATCGATGAACAAGGAGGTTCAGATGCAGACGTAAAGGCAAGGATTGGTAAAGCAAGAGCCGCATTCCTACATTTGAAGAACATATGGAACTCAAAACAACTTTCAAACAATATCAAAGTGAGAATCTTCAATACGAATGTCAAGGCAGTTCTACTGTACGGAGCTGAAACTGGGAGAACTACAACAACCATCATCAAGAAGGTGCAAGTATTTATAAATAGTTGTCTATGCAAGATACTCAACATCCATTGGCCGGATACTATCAGCAACAGCCTACTGTGAGAGAGAACAAACCAACTTCCAGCTGAAGAGGAAATTAGGAAAAGACGATGGAAATGGATAGGATTTACACTACGTAAATCGTCAAACTGCATTACGAGGCAAGCCCTAACTCGGAATCCTGAAGGAAGGCGGAAAAGTGGAAGGTCAAGGAATATATTACGTCGGAAAATAAAAGCAGATATGGAAAGGATGAATAACAACTGGAAGGAGCTGGAAAGGATTGCCCAGAACAGGGTTGGATGGAGAATGCTGGTGGTCGGCCTATGTTCCTTCACGAGAAGTAACAGGCATAATCTATCTACCTGTAGAATCAAACATCAAAATGATCGAATATAAATAAGGCACATGGTTCTCTGGTTCACTGTGTACTGAATAGATCATCCAATCAACGTTAACAATGTTTAAGGTGAGTATTTGCATTAGTGTGTATAAGACATGTGGTGTGCAACAAAAAATGTTAAGATAACAGAATGTATGTATACGTAAACATAGTTAACATTGATTGGATGATCTATTTAGTATACAATGAACCGAAGAACCATGTACCTTATTTATATTCGATAATTTTGATGTTTGATTCTATATTTCCTTGAAAAAGATTGGATCAGATTACTAGACGAAAACGTTGAATTTACTTCAAATGGATTCACTGTGATTTTCACTAATGCTTATTCTTCCTGTTTAATGTCATATATATATAGTATCTGAGAAGTGAATTATGTGTTGCATAAGAGCTTATGGAGTCTTCAAGAAAGTTGATATGATCGATATTCTATTTTTGACAATCAATATCGTACAGAATATTGATTATTGATAGTCATTATTGAAAGTGTTTTACATTTATTGTGATTATATGTATAAATATATGACATAGATACAAATCATTTGATATAACTGTGTTCAAAATGTTCCATATGTGTAGGTATACCTCTGTTTGTTATGGTATGTTATGTTAACAAAGTTCAGTGAAACTGTAAAATCTTGAACTAAGGCTACGATCATAATAAATGAAACTAAAGTCTAAATGTAAGCACTGATGAATAGTGGCTAGCAGTGGAATCCAGGACGCGCGTTTCATCCTAGAGTGAACTCTCTGAGATTCAGGTACATCCAGCTGACGAGTCCCAAATAGGACGAAACGCGCGTCCTGGATTCCACTACTAGCCACTATTCATCATTGCTTACAAATAGCTTGTGAATTACGGTAATATCGAGACATAAGCACATTATGCACATATGCCAATAACAGACTGATCAATTGCAGTCTTAAACCTCAATGGGAAGATACAAGCCAAACAATACCAAGTGAATTTAAAGTTTAAATGATTAGTAGTTTTTAGGTTGAATGCGGGTTACCAGAACTAAAGGTCGTGTCTTTGATCCCATGTGGGATTGTAGTGACTCATACTATAGCGAATCAGTAGTTTGTTACTTCCTGGTTCCCATTGGTTATCCCAGTGTGTGATATTAACTATAAAATTCAACTATCTTCACATACCCTTATATAAACTAATAAGTAAACTGATCTTGTCAAAGTACATGTATAATGAATATCATCTAATTGTGTGTGCGTTCTATGATCATGAAAAGAAATTGGAGATAAGTGCAAACTTATCAGTTCATTAAATAAAGTAAATGTCCTTTATTGATCTCTTTGTTGTCAGGGCTAAAATTAAGAGTACATGCTATGAATAATTTTTTTACATAGTAAACAACAAATATCATAGTGCCAATAACCATACAACAACCGATCTGTTACATTTTCCACATTACTCACCACTTTGGCTGTTCATCTTCTGTTGTATGCGACGAAATAGTTTATTTCTTGTAAATTATGACTGTTTTTTCAAGTACTTCTGTGGTGAATACTACTTATGCTGATAGACATAAGTAATAATGTAGATGACTCAGCGACTATTTGTCGAGCTGGCGTTGGACGTCCAGGGTACTGGGTTGACATCAGATTTAGATAGCCCAATAGATCAACAGAGCTACGGTTACCAGAGCTCCAGAATACTCGACATTTCGACGGGGAGCGTGGCACAAACTACGAAAAACAAGAAAGTGGCATGGCAAGCAACACAACTTCAGGAGAGACCGTTCAAAAGGAGGACGAGTTTGGTGTATGCTACTTATACTGACAGCTATAAGTATTATGTACCAGCAATCGGAAGTGAAACGCCTGCAAGCAGGAGATTGTATTGAACATAACAGGAAGAGAAATAGAGAACAATCATAATAACAACAAAATTGGAAGAATCATGAAGCATGTACAAGACAACTGGACGAAATTGTACAAATACTGTATTTAATGTATGATTTTCACTTTTTAGTAAGTCACTCGGTAATTTTTTATTAAACAATATCTATTGGTTAAATTCACGTGGTGTTGTTTACTTGTATCTTTCTATTGTTACTTAGGACTCCAATTGATCAGTCTCTTGTTGGGATATGTGCATACTGTGAGGACTGCCTCGATATTACCTTACGTCACATGCTATAGAAGCAAAGATGGGTAGTGGGTAGCAGTGGAATCCAGGACGCGTGTTTCGTCCTATTTAAGACTCGTCAACTAGACGTGCCTTCACTCCGGGACTCGAACTTAATATCGTTTGCCTTAAGAAAACAATACCAAGTGGAATTCAAACTTCACCACATTGCAGAAGAAGGTGGCTATCACGACTCAGTAGCTAATGGATAACGTGATGTTTTTTGATGTTAATGGTATTGGGATTGAGTTCCAAAGTGAACATCAACTCTGAGATGCAGGTACCTCCAGCTGACGAGTCCCAAATAGGACGAAACACTCACACTTTATTCCACTGCTAGCCACTATCCATCTTTTCTTATAATATCCATTGGTTTTCCTTACTTTGGCTTTAATTGTTCATTGGTAGTGTAGAATAATCAAACATATATCAGCTATACATTTTCTACTGTTATTTCAGTTGACTATGTTGACGAGTATTGACTTCTATAAAACATTTTGTTTAGGTATTTTATGGTGATGTGTTTCTTTTTTAATGGTAACTCATTCATTGAATACAAATTTATCTATTGAACTTTGAGAAATACTGTGTATTTATGTATTCGTAAATCAGGTTCCACGTCTATTGAAACCGAACTAAATGGAAAAATTTTAGAATAAATAACTTACTAGTGAGAAGTTAAAGGTGCTGATAGAGGTAGTTTTCTAAGCGGGTCACACGCTAACCCTTCGACCGAAAGGTCTTATCCATAAGGCAGTGGAGCAATGTAAGGAGAAACAGTCCCATGGTAGCCGGTGAGCAACAAATGATTCATATACCATTTGTTTCCTTAGGATCGTAGAGCCCATGTTCATCATTGGTTTGGAATCAGGATTTTCTAACTACCCTATGTGGATCCTCTGTATCCACCAACCCGGTTCATTCGCTCTTCATCCTCTCAGTTTCACAAACGACAACCCTTACGCTGGAAGGCAATTAGTAGGACTTCCCTAGTAGTGGTTGTATAGGCGTGGTCATGTGAAAGCATTTTGAGAGGGAGGACGAACTCTCTCCACTCTTGGCCGTACCAGGGCATGTATGGTGTTGTGATTGAAGCACTTGGCTTACAAACATCAAGTTGTAAGTTCTAACCTTACATACATCCACTTTTAGTGGAATACCAAAATATTAACACCAGCCCACACATATATAAATATATGAATAGTATGGCTTAAAGTTGCACTTAATGAATAGGAGTTATGTTTTGGTACATTACGGTTATTGGTTGCAAAATGAAAAAAAAACAACATAATTTACTACTGAAAGATTTAATTATTAAGAAATGTAATAAAATGTCAATATCGATACATATTACTATGTTATTATTCATAATGTAGATGAAATGAAATCATTTATTTGCTGTCTGAAAGCAATCTACAAAGTACCTATATTATGTATTTGTTGTATTACTGTTTATATTTGGTTAATTTAGCAAAACAAAAACGTTTTTGAGATAATTTTACTCATTGATATTGATACATAAAATCACTGGCTACTTCTCAATGGATTCTGATAACAACTCCAAATATTCTGCCCCCAAATCCCTTGGTACGTCTGAGAGTGGGGGAGACAGCTCTCCCTCTCCAAATGCTCTCACACGGCCACGCGTATATAGTCTCTGCCAGGGAAGTCCTACTCACTGCCTTCTCGCAGAATTACTGTTGTTCACGAAATTGAGAAGACGAAAAGCAAATGTCCGGGGTTTTAACCGGGTTGGTGGACATAGAGAGTCCACCTAGGGGAGTTGGAAAACCCTGATTCCGAATCACTAGTGCACATGGGCTCTAGTATCCTGAAGGAACAAATGGCGTATGAACCAATCGTTGATCACCGGCTGCCATGGGACTGCATCTCCTAACGTTGCTCCACTGCCTTGTGGATCAGACCTTCAGGTCAAAGGCTCTAGGTGTGGTCCCCTAAGAAGACCACCTGCTTCGGTTTGGGCACCCATGCGGTATCACAGCCCTCACACATATCAAATGAGATTTGTGTGGAGCATATGTACTTGGTGCCTCCTTGTACCAATATCTATGTGTTAAAATAAATAAATAATTAAATCAAAATATTCCAGGTAAATTATATGAGATACTTACTTATCTACTTACGTCTATTACTCCCAATCGAGCATAGGATGCCGATCAGCATTCTCCGACCCATTCTGTCCTGGGTATTTCTTTCTAGTTCTATCCAACTGTTGTTCATTCTTCTCATGTCTGTCTTCATTTCTCGGTGTAATGTGTATTTTGGTCTTCCTCTTTTCCTTTGGCCTTGATGATTCCATGTGACGGCTTGACTTGTGATACAGGTGGGTGGTTTCCTCAATGTGTGTCCTATTACATGAGATAGATGAGATGCAAATCTTTGCATATTGATCATAGTAATAATTAGTTGTTTGTATGTTAAATCTAAGTAAGTTCACTTACTTATTAAATTAATTATATTGAAACTGTAATGAAGGAAAAGTTTTGATTATTATCAGTAAAAGGGTTTTTTGGATATTGTGGTAATTTAATAGTTGAATTCATAAGTCGATTAAAGTTACACTACCATGGAAAACCTAGAAACTCTGAATGACCGTTTTGTTCTAGTATAGGATTCCTCAGCAGTGCGCATCCACAATCTGTTATGTGGGACTCAAATCCAGGACCTTTGGTCTCGCGCGCGAACGATTAACGTATAGACCACTAAATCGATATCCAACAGTTTTAATGTCTATGTTTAATTAATCCATGAAATTGCGCCACTCTTCACCATTGTCTTCACTGAGTTACTATCTATACACCAGACACGGTTGAACTCCACTAGAACTCACTGAAGACAATGGTGAATGGTGGCGCAATTTCGTGTATTGTTAAAACAATAAATAGACTGTTAATTGACAAATAATACATAATGATATGATGAGGATAAATACTAACTAATCACTACTCTAAATTATCGACTTATGCCCCGTACGTACTGATTTCATAAGATAAAACAACTTATCAATAGATTACATTTCACTCTTTCATAACGATGTGTTTATCATATTGAGCACTAAACATTAAAGCAAACATAAATCACAGTTATCTGAATAAAGGCAATTGAATAATATGTGCTTTTTATCTAGTTAACATATCAATGAATTTATAACCTGACTACTGAGCCTCTATGTTAACGTTATCATTATTCGTCGAACATAGTACTAAATGATGTAAACACTGTAGTCATATTAATTAGGCATCAGTATTTCAACATTAATGTATCATTAGTTTAGGGGTTGTAGAGATTGTTAAGTTTTTGATTGAGATCATGAACCGATTGATGGTAGACCACCCTTGAAAACCTAAAAGCACTGGACGGCCGTTTCGTCCTATTGTGGGACTCCTCAGCAGTGCGCATCCATGATCCCGCTCACGGGATTCGAACCCAGGGCCTTCGGTCTCGCGCGCGAACGCTTAACCTATTGTTAATGTATCAGACTGTCGTAACAATAAGAAAATTAGAAATGATTTACAATTAAGATTACTTACTTACTTATGCCTATTACTCCTCATGGAGTATCATAGGCCATCTACTGGACAATTAAAATGAAGCTATTCAATTCATTTGTATATTTTTTCATTATCTAACTTTATAAATCAATTACCGTGAAATTTTATCACGAAAACTAGGTAATTGTCTTTTTCGTTTTTTTCAGAAACCTATTCAAATGTAACTCAGTCAACTTGTTCTGTTTTTGTTTTTTTCTTTTCAATCAAGAGATTTTCAAAATCTATTATTTTTACAATTTTTGGATTGAGTTCACGAGTTGATTGATGTTAGACCACTACTAAATACTTGGAAGCACTGGACAGATGTTTCATCCTAGTGTGGGACTCCTCAACAGTGTGCATCCACGATACCGTACGTGGGATTCGAACATGGGACCTCTGGTTTCGCGCGCGAATGCTTAGCCTCTGGAATACTGAGTTGGCATCCAATGGCGTAAATATCGAACTTAAACCAATCCTCTATATGCTCACTAATGACTAGTTTCGTGACGAAATTCTCATAGTTCTAGAGAGAGACCGTGACCAGTAGAGTTAATCCGCGTCAGGTAGAGACAGATATCTACTTCACACAATGGAAGATGGTGGATTAGTTGAAGTTAGACATCATTAACACTGTTGGATATCAGCTCAGTGGTCTACTTGTTAAGCGTTCGTGCGCCAGATCGAATGTCCTGTGTTTAAATACCTCGTACGGGATTGTGTATGCGCACTGTTGAGGAGTCTGATACTAGGACCAAAAGAATGTCCAGTGCTTCCAGGTTTTCAGTGCTGGTCCAACATCAATCGGTTCATAATCTCAATCAAAAACATATGCTTCCTTTCTAAATTTTTATATACATTACTGCCTCGTGTTGTTCCTGTCAGAATAATGATAAAGATTTATAGCTAATGACGAACAATTCAAAGGTATTATGTTTTTTAATCTAGAAGGTTCAATCCTGAAACCTTTCATCATCTTTTTAGAGAATATCATCTGATTATATCTGAAAAAGGTGATCTACTAGTATTACTCTACATGTAATTAATAGCTTATTGTACTGAATTAGAAGTTGACTAGTTATTATTCATTATAGCGTTACAATTTATTTTATTTTAACACATAGATATTGGTACAAGGAGGCATCAGATACATATGCGCCACACAAATCTCATTTGATATGTGTGAGGGCTGTGATACTGACCAGGTGCCCAAACCGAAGCAGGTGGTCTTCTTAGGGGACCACACCTAGAGCCTTCGACCTAAAGGTCTGACCCACAAGGCAGTGAAGCGCCGTGAGGAGATGCATTCCCATGGTAGCCGGTGATCAACGATTGGTTCATACACCATTCGTTCCCTCAGGATACTAGAGCCTATGTGCACCTTTGGTTTGGGGTTCGGTTAAGGCGCCAGGCATTAGCTTTTCGTCCTCTCAATTTCGTAAACAACACCCGTGCCACGAGAAGGCAGTGAGTAGAACTTCCATGGCAGAGGCCATATACACGTGGCCATGTGAGAGCATTTCGATAGGGTGAGCGGACTCTCCTCACTCTCGGTCGTACCAGGGCATTTGTGGGCGCGTTTTAATTACTGACATATTTGTCCCAAACCTTATTCCCCTGTTGTTGTTGTCGTCGTCTGCAGGTAGATAATAGTTATAAATCTTTCAATTAAAAGGATATGATAAAGGAAGGATACTAATTTATTCATTTAATTATTATTGTAGTCTTTCATTATTTTTCGAATAATCAGTTTATTCATTTTTCTGCCTATACCCTTCTTTAATAATATAAGTTTTATTTGTTGTAAATAATTGGATATAATATATTGCTTTTTAGCCTTATTACCCGCCTAATCCAGATCTGTTTATATCTTTGAATCATTATTATTATAACTTCTGGCCTTGTGCCCTATTAATATATGACGTAATGACACTGTCATTTAGAGAGCAGTGACTTATCGACCGACCAATGACGAGCAGTTTGAAGTTGTTATCGGTCCTGCTTCCTGCCTAATCCAAACATACTGGATTTATTAAGCAAAATGAATAGTGGCCAGTAGTAGAATCCTTGACGCGCGTTTCATCCTATTTGGGACTCGTCAGCTGGACATGCCTACATCTCAGAGTTGATGTTCACTGTGGCACTCAAATTAAGTATCATTCACTTCAAATGTAATCACGTGACGTGTCCCAAATAGGATGAAGCAAGCATCAAACTGTATTGTACTGCTAACCACTACCCATCTTTACTTAAAAAAACCTTTTGACTTAAAGCTATATCGAGGCAATCCGCACAGGATGTATATATACCAACATGAGACTGATCAATTACAGTCCTAATTATCAATGGGAAGATAAGAGCAACAAAAAAAACGCCAAGTGAATTTATACTGAGTTTATATGCAAACCAAACAAACCACATTATACCATAAAATACAAAATAGTATTTGTACAAGATCTAGCCAAAAGTAGCTATGTATATTAGAGAATGTAATTAATAAACTGGACATAACTCAATAACGGTAAATCGTATCATAATAGTTCATAGGCCAAAATAAAGCTTATGATAAAAAGAACATGAATATACATAGTTTAGCTACTTAACAATTATACAATACAAATATATTATCAGAATGAGTTTTGTGGAGATTCTAGGAAATTTCACAGGTTGAAATCATGAGTCAATTGAAGCTAAACCACCATGGAAAACTTGGAAGCACTGGACGGCCGTTTCGTCCTAGTATAGGACTTCTCAGCAGTGCGCATCCACGAACCCGCCCCCCGCGGGTATATGTATATATGTAAAGTATTCGTTCATAAATGGATCCCGACAGTTACCATACATTACTCTCATTGGGAATATAACAATTATTATTGTTATTGTTATTATGATAAGCTTGAACTTTATGAAATTTGAGAAATTCCAATGTTGAAATTGTTATTTTGTTTTAAAATTTTCTCTATTCTATTTTCCTTTTCATATCTATTTATCTTTCTTGTTTTGTTGATAATCCAATTGCTTAAATAATAAATTTACTCATATTTCCTTTGTGAATACTAAAGGCAAAACTATACATACTGATAAGTCTTGTAAATTGAATTCTATATTCGTTTCCTAAACTATTCTGTAACCCCTAAGCTAGAACTATACAGCAACCTGAACAACGAGAGAGAAGACTCAATGTATGCGAGAAGTACTTTACTCCAAGGTTCATTTCAATATAGAAAATATAGGGTTTTTATAATATTTTAAATGTCCTTCATGGGTTGCTAGAAGATTCTGGAATGCTACTAAACATAGTAGTAGTATAGCAATCAACCATTCAGAACCTCTACATATGACGTTTTTCCCCCTTGATATTTCTGGTTAAAACTTCAAGTGAACGCTGATTGGATGAAACGCTTCTTAGTGTTTGTGATGGAGTTTTGTTCTCTGAGAACGATGAAAGCTCCACGACCAAACCATCCAGCTCAGAGAACAAAACTCCATCAAAATCATCCACCTGAGTTACAAATCTTCTCCACCAGCTTCTTAGTGTTTTTCTGATCCTTGCTTGACCTTTTCGAGAAATCTTCTGGGTCACCCCAACACATACATGATAAGTATATAATGTGTGAATAGTAACTATAAAATGTGAAAACTACTTATATGTGCTGTTTAACACTTACAAACTGATCGATAGAATTTGATAAACACTAACAGATCCATGTAAACCGATCACTGTTTATTATGCTGTAATTAATTCATTGTAAATATCTTAGCGTGTTTCGTCCTATTTGGGACTTGTCAGCTGGATGTATCTGCATCTCAGAGTTAATGTTCACTCTTGGAGTCGAACCCAGTAGTTGAGTGGATAGTGAGGTGGTGTTTGAAGCAAATGGTACTTAGTTCAAGTCCTAGATTGAACATCAAATCTGAGATACAGGCATACAACATTACTATATATATTGATAGGCTAAAAGTAATTCACTAAAATCAACATGAATTTAGTAGAAAATATGATTTGATATATAAACGGTTTAATTTTTCACGTTGTTGACATCATGAGATGCAAACTATACTTTAAAATCCTGGTGATTTAAAGAGACAATATTGACGTTATCTGTTCAGAAGGTAGATATGTTTAAAAAGAAAGACTAGTCAGCTGTGATGTATAACATCTATAATAAGAAGATTGGAACTTTTGCAATGAGGAATTAAATTTTATCCATATTATGCAAACTGATGTTTTTTTGGCGGACTTTTGTTCTCTGAGCTGGATGGTTTGGTCGTGGAACTTTCATCGTTCTGTTGAACGACATCATCAGCACAAGCTTCAGGTAGAAGCCAACCATAGAAGAAAAAACACAAATAACTTCGTGGTCAACTTGTCAAAACAACCACTAAAAAACATAGAAGAACACTTAATTCGTAAGGGATTCAACTACAATACAAGCGACACCTCAAAAGTGGTATTCTTTGCAGCATTATAGTCATCACTCAAAACTAATATCTATCTGAACTCAATATCTAAGTTGATAAGCCTTGGGTGTTTGAAATGAAAGGCATTAAGTTTAAGTTTTCCTATGAATATCACTACTAAAGTGTAGGTATATTCCAATGATGAATCTTAGGTGGAAAAAGCATACATTCTTGATTCATTGTACCATTAATAATCATTAGTAGATAATTGAAAATGTTCCACAGAAACTAACCCAACAAAGCTGCATAGATCAAAATGAAGTATGTTAACAAACATGAACTTCGATGATGAATAGATAAATAAACTGAATTTGTCTAGTTTTTTTCCTAGTAATGACAGCAATGAATTATTAAGTTCTTGATTGAGATCATGAAACGATGAATGTAAAACCACAATCGATAACCTGGATACACTGAATGGACGTTTCGTCCTGGTATGGGACTCCTCAATAGTGCGCGCTCACGATCCTGCACTCAGGATTCAAACACAGGACATTCGGTCTTGTTTGTGAACGTTGATGCAGATACCTATCTCTACTTGACACGGATTAGTCTAATTTAACAATCTCCACAAACTCATACTGATCATTACCATGTACTCACTAGTGACTAGCTTCTATAGAGACTTCTCAGAGTTCTAATGAAAAGCCATGACCAGTGAAGTTAATCCATCACAATTGATTGATCATTTGGTGGTGATCACTGTCATGCATGTCTAGTCCTTATTAGTGCAGGTCGAATGCTATCGACCATGTTGCAGTGTGGCAACCAGTTTAGGTGACTCGACACTGCGTACACTATATATTGAGATTTAGATGGTGGTTGGAGGTAGTCGACAGGAAACCCAATGATCAATCAATTGTGATTACATCTCAGTTTTACAAGAGGTCAGTCGCGGCTCGGATAGCTCAGTGGTAACGTCTATGACTGTGAAGCTGGGTGACACGTGATCGAATCCGCCAGGGAGCACCAGTTCCCTCAAGATTACAGGTACATCTTGCTGATGACGAGTGCTAAGTAGCACGAAACCCGGGTCCAGGGTTTCCGGAGTTAATCCATGTCAGATAGAGACAAATATCTACATCAAACAATGGAAGATAGTTGGGCAATTTCATGGATTAATTCAAGTTAAACATTAACACTGTTATATGTTTATTTAGTTTTACATCATTCACAAACATTCATTCATATTTCCCTTTTTTCAAAAAAATCGAAATACATATTACCTCATTTCTTTTCCTTTTTGTTTTGTTAACTTTTTTATCTATATTCTCATGCAATTTACTTTATTTTTTCTGGCTAGCGTTTTTTTTTTAGTGAGTTAGTTTTCTATGAGATGGGATTGTTAACCCTATGTCCAACCTTCCTTCTTTACCCAGGCTTGGAACCGGCAGTAATTCTAATAGAGCTACAGGCAAAGTTTCGCATGCAATAAATGAATAAATGCACCTATATCTATATGTTCAAAATAATTAAACCAGTAGTAGTCAATTGTTCAGATGATATATAATTTCAAGAAAATAAATTGGCTTAACTATACACACGATTATCGATATATCTATCTATCTACCTATCTATCCATATATATATATATATATATATTTATATATATAGAATAGAGTTTTAACATTAGTATTCTCAATATGAAAGTTGATTAATGAATAAAATAGATAACAACAACAGCAACAACGAAACAAGTACTAAACTAGATGACTCTATCATAATAGCTCATAGTAGTTCAGGATATGAACTATTATATAAACTATATTTAAAATTAATATTATTATTATTGTTACTAAGCATATTTAGAGGGGGGAGAGGGTTTAATTCATAATGTGGTGGTGAACTATTGAAATAACTTAAGTAGTTATTGATTTTGGGATAATAGAAATGATTTATAGAATAAATGAATGATTTTGATAAAGTTTCATTCATTGAACTAGATGACTTATGCTGATGATGTTGTTTAGAATAGTGATGAAACCTTTAGGGTTTCACTAAAAGTTATCGATTTTATTTATACTTTCATGAAAATAATGAGTTTTTTTGTTGTTGATACGACGTGTTAATAACAATATAACTAAGTGAATTGTGATTGAGATGTCTAAGAACAATTCATTCATGTGTTCGATCCTTTACTGAGATCATAGGTATGTTTATTTTTAAGCAGTCTTATAATTGGATATAATAGCAATTAGGTACTACCTAGTTTTCTATGGTATTTTAAGTGTCATCAGTTCATGATTGAGATATCAAATTCATTGATATTATTAATCAATTGATGAAGTAGTGAAACTTCATCAGTTGAGATGGGTGGGACACGTGTTACGTATGCCCAATCACCGATTGCCCCAACTTGCGATGTTCAATAGTATAGGAGTAGATTGGAAGGAAGCTAGGAGCGACCATATCAAAACATGACACAAATCCATAAAGTCACTGACAAGTCGATTGAGCCATGTTGATAGGTGTTGACTACCTGGTTGGGATCCGCGAGATGATAGCAACCGATGGTTAGCGACCCTGAATGACATGGCTCAAAACCGTTTGCAATGGCGCAGGTTCATCCACTCTTTATGTTCTTCCAAATTCTAATCTTCTCTTTCCAAATTCCTTTCACTGGATTATACTCATTGAATAACATCTTCAAACCCTAATCTTTCCGATTACTGCTTATACTCTTACTACCTCTATCATCATGGTATTTGAATTGACAATCGTGTCTCTGTGTTAATGTGGTATGACAACTTTAACTGATGTACATACGTAAGAAGTTCTACGTTGTTACTGACTGACTAACGATTTTTCACTATCAAACAATATGATTGAGAATCTGTAGGAACGTGTAATTTCAGTAATAATACACATGATATAAATCTTTGTTTATTACTTGTAATACATTCATTCCTATAACTGATAAACTGAATTTAGAAAACTTGATTGTACGTATGATTCCAGTAAGATTTGAAATACTGATAATATTCTCAGGACATCTAAGGGCTGTTTCAAACGATAAATGATAACTGAGTTATGATGTAAATGTATTATTAGAACTTTCGTGATATTTTAAAGTAAGGTAACTTTTATACACACTGAAAATTGTAAACGTAAAACTTTGATTAAACTAAGTATTATTATTGTTATTATTTAAACACATAAACATTGGTACAAGGAGGCACAAAATAGATATGCGCTGCATAAATCATTCGATTTGTTTGATGGTTGTGATACTTCCCAGGTGACCAAAGTGTAGCAGGTAGTTCTTTTAGAGGGGCCACATCCGGAACATTCAACCTAAATGTCTGATCCACAAAGCAATGATAACCAGTGACAAATAATTGGTTCATACGCCATTTTTTCCTTCAGAATACTGGAGCCTATGTGCACCATTGATTTGGAATCAATGTTTTCCAAATCCCTTAGATAAACTCTTTGTGTCCATTAACTTCCTCGCCGCGAGAAGGCAGTGTTCACATAAATTCCCTGTCTATGAAAAAATAACTACTCCTTACCATTTAGCTTATTATTTTCAAGTTACACTGAATCTCAATTCAATAATTTATTAGATGAATGATAGATTGACTAGAAGAAAAGGATATTCTTTAATAATAAAATATAAGATGTGTTTAGTGGATATTATAGAAATTTCAATGGTTAAGATCATGGGTCAGTTGAAGCTAGACCAATATGGGTCACCTGGAAGCACTTGATAGCCTTTGCGTCCTACTGTTGGACTCCTCAGCAGTTCTCATCAACGACCTCGCCACCTGCGAGATTCGAACCCAGGATCTACCAGTCTCGCGCGCGAGCAGTTAACCACTAGAACACTGAGCCGGCCGGCATCCAACGGTGTTAATGTCTAACTTCAACTAATCCACAAAATTGAGCGACACGCCCACCATTGCCTTCAATGAGTTACTATCTTGCAACAGACCTGGTTGAAGTCCACTGATCACTACTTCTCAATAGAACTCCAGGTTATACTTCTTGAAGCTAGTTGATAAGTCTTGTCGATTGAACGCTATATTCGTTTCCTAAGCTATTCTGGCAACCCACAAGCCAGAACTACTTAGCAACCTGAACACCAGAGAGAAGACGCAAGGTATGAGAGAAACACTTTATTCCAAGGTTCGTTCTTGTACAGAAAATCATAGGTATTTATAGATGTTAGAGTTTGTTAAATCAACATCATATTTCGGCCAATCCGTTAACGACAGAATATGCTACCGACCAATAGTAACACGCCACGTTGGAATTCTAGAATGCTCCATCATGCTAGGACTCTTCGGCTCCTTTTGGGCCTCTGGAGGCTCCGTTGAAGTTCTCCAAAAGCCGACTCAACACTAGTCACTTGTGAGCACATGTTTCTAGCTTCAACTGACTTAATACAACAACAACAACAAAATTAAAAAAAATTTTCTTCAATTAAGTAGTTTGTTTGTTTTCGTTTTCAATTTTTTTTTCATTTTTTTAGGTGAATGTTGATTGAATTTGACAAGTTGAAATGATAATTAATATCCTTTAATACTTTATTATTAGTGACTAAACTGAGTTATATATATGCATATATACAAACAATATAGGTCAAGTTATAAATTACTCTGAATTATCAGTAGTTTAGTTTGTTTTTTTCGAAAAGAGATTTTCTAGAGATTCATTCAATTTGTAGGTTATTTAATAAGATTATAATTTATGGACGACATTTGAGAGAGAGGCTAAAATAACTTTGAGAGGGTCCATCTAATATAACTAAGATTGAATGAGGGTTATAAACCAGTGTGTGAGGAATTAATATTATGATTTACAGTTGATGATTCAGGTTACTTACTTACTTACTTACGCCTGTTACTCCCAATGGAGCATAGGCCGCTGACCAGCATTCTCCAACCCACTCTGTCCTGGGCCTTCTTTTCTAGTTCCATCCAATTCTTGTTCATTTTTCTCATGTCTATTTCCATTTCTCGGAGTAATGTGTTCTTTGGTCTTCCCCTTTTCCTTTGACCTTGAGGATTCCATGTAAGGGCTTGTCTTGTGACGCAGTTGGGTGCTTTCCTCAATGTGTGTCCTATCCACTTCCAGCGCTTCTTCCTGATTTCTTCCTCCGCTGGGATCTGGTTTGTTCTCTCCCACAGTACGTTGTTGCTAATAGTGTCCGGCCAATGGATCTGAGGTATTTTGCGTAGACAATTGTTGATAAACACCTGTATTTTCTGGATGATGGCTTTTGTAGTTCTCCAGGTTTCTGCCCCATACAGTAGAACTGTCTTGACATTTGTATTGAAAATCCTGACCTTGGTGTTGGTTGACAGTTGCTTTGAGTTTCAGATGTTTCTCAGTTGTAAATATGCTGCTCTTGCTTTGCCGATCCGCGCCTTCACATCTGCATCAGATCCACCTTGTTCATCAATGATGCTGCCCAAATATGTAAAGGTTTTTACATCTTCCAAATCTTCTCCGTCAATTGTGATTGGATTGGTGCATTCTGTGTTGTATCGGAGAATCCTGCTTTTCCCTTTGTGTATATTGAGACCTACTGCTGCTGAGGCTGCTGCCACACTGGTCGTCTTCTCCTGCATCTGTTGTTGCGTTTGGGATAGAAGGGCCAGATCATTTGCGAAGTCCAGATCGTCCAACTGCATCCTAGATGTCCATTGTATCCCGTGCTTCCCTTCAGACGTTGATGTCTTCATGATCCAGTCGATCACCAGGAGAAAGAGAAAGGGTGAGAGTAAGCAACCTTGCCTGACACCGGTCTTTACCTCGAACGAGTTTGTCAACTGTCCTCCATGCACAATTTTGCAGTTTAATCCATCATAGGAATTTTGTATGATATTGACTATTTTCTGAGGCACGCCGTAGTGTCGAAGAAGTTTCCATAGTGTTGTTCTGTCCACGCTATCAAATGCCTTTTCGTAGTCAATGAAGTTGATGTAGAGTGATGAATTCCATTCAATTGATTGTTCCACAATGATCCGTAGAGTTGCGATTTGGTCTGTACACGATCTATCCTTACGGAATCCTGCCTGTTGGTCACGAAGTTGGGCGTCTACGCAGTCCTTCATCCTGTTTAACAATACCCTGTTGAAGACTTTTCCCGGTATTGAGAGAAGAGTGATGCCCCTGTAGTTATCACAGTTGCTGAGATCGCCTTTCTTCGGTATTTTGACCAGAAGTCCTTCTTTCCAGTCTGTTGGTACTTCTTCCTTATCCCAAATCTTATTGAAGAGGTTAGCAATTAGATTTAGGGGGTTTTCATCCCGAACTGACATAAGCTATAATGCCAAAACTCTATTTATCTAAATGGATAAGTGAATTTCGTGCCATTATTATCTTACATCTGATTGGTTCGTTTATAAATTATAGTCTCGCCGGTTGTTTTAGTCAAATACTGATCCAACTTGAGGTATTATTGAAAGTCATGAAGTACTGGACAGTTATTCATTCTAGTATATAACTCTTGGTCAATACTTATGCAACAAATCTGTCAAGGGTTTGACTCAGGAACTTCAGGTACCATAGAGGAAGTTTAATCAGTAAAACAGTTTGACCGTTTTCTATTTGATCGATTTGTGACTCCTAATGCTACTGTTACTACTACTCCTACTACTGCCACGAAGGAATTTCGTGCTTATCATTAAGCAAACACAATATTCTTTATTTGAGGTGGTTTGTTTGATGAATATTAATTTGATTTGTATGTGATCTTTCTCATGAACAGACATCATTTGGGTTTACTAATGGAAAGCCATGGAAATATAAACAGAACAGAAGAGTATCATTCAGCACTTTGTATTTTTTTTTTGTATTTCCCATAGTAACATAAATTCATATTCACAGATGAATGATAATATTTGTTTTGATGACAAAAGCAGATAATCAAATAATCCAGTTTATAAACAGAATTAGTTGATTAAAACAAACTTGAAATAAATAGAAAACTTGTTATAATATTCACATATTTTAAAGATTAAGTATCCTAGATGGCGTAGTTAATCTATGAAAATCTTAATTTAAAATGTCGGTTAAAAACAATGATGGATAGTGGATAGCAGTGGAATCCAGGATGCTCGTATCGTCTTATTTGCGACTCGTTAGCTTGTGACTTAAAGTAATATTGAGGCAGTCCCCACAGGATGCACATATGCTAACAAATGACAATGGAACGATATAAGTAAATAATACCAAGTGAATTTAAACTTCACCACATTGCCACAAGTGAGTAGCTATGAGGACTCATTCGTCAAGTGGATAATGCAATGGCGTTTGAAACGAACAGTATTGAGTTCGAATCTCGTAATGAACATCAACTCTGAGATGCAAGTACATTACTTTCTGGATTCCCCTACTAGTTAATATCCATCTTTGCTTATAAAGCTTGTGATTAACGACAATATCGAGGCAGTCCGCACAGGATACACACATACAAATAAGAGATTGATCAATTGTAGTGTTAAACCTCAATAGTAAGATCCAAGTAAACAATAATACCAAGTGAGTTTGATTTGATAATTGACTAACTTTGATCCAAACAATTATATTCTTTGTTTGTTTTTTCTTTCCATTATTTTGTTGACATTTTAGTTACTTCTTATCGGTGATTCATGTGTTGGCAAAACTTCATTATTAATCCGTTTTAAAGATGGTATATTCATAAAAGGTAGTTATATTTCAACTGTTGGAATTGATTATAAGGTAAAGAAGTTCAATTTATTTTATTGTCATGATTACTGTTTTAAAATGGGTCTATATGTGTTAAAGAAGTAAATATTCAACAGTTGTCATGAAATGTCATGTGTGTTGTGATTGACTCCATCAATATTCATAACTGTAAAGTAGAACTTCAAAAACTCTCCTTCTCTTCGCCCACAACGAAAGTCCATAATGAACATACAATTATTAATAAACTATGTGCTTTCATAAACATTTATCATTATTACTTACTTACTTGTTTACTCATGTTACTCCCAATCGAACATTCTATAACCCACTCTATCCTGGGCCTTTCTTTTTAGTTCTATTCAACTGTTGTTCATTCTTTTCATGTCTGTCTCCATTTCTCGACGTCATATATTCTTTGGTCTTCCTCTCTTTCTTTGCTTTTGAGAATTTCAAATGAGAGCTTCACTTGTGACACAGTTGACTGTTTTTCTCAATGTATGTTCTATCCACTTCCAGTGCTTCTTCCTAATTACTTCCTCTGTTGGAATCTGGTTTGTTCTCTCCTACAGTAGGTTGTTGCTAATAATGTCTGACCAATGGATCCGAAATATTTCGCGTAGACAACTGTTTCCACCTCATACATTAGGACTGCCTTGACATTATTATTATCTAGATACAATTACATTTAATGCTGTATGCATACATTGTACTATATAGAAGTAATAATCAATTTCAATTTATAACAGACTTATATTGAGCAACATAATCTCATGAGAATAAACATAACCAGTTGATCAATGTATCATCATTTAATCTGATCCATTAATATCTGATCATAAAAAACTCTCAGTTGACTAAATACAACCCTTCTCCACCACCATCCCCCCCTTCTGCAAAAAAAAACAAACGAACAGGCAAACTAGGCGAAATTCATAGAAATCTCATCATCACCATCATAAAAAGAAGTCAGTAAACAGTAGAAAATGATAGTCCATTAAGTTGTCACATTGATTGTTACATGTTAATTTATAATTGTTTATCCTATCAATACAACACACATGTGAAATCATATATATATATTTTTTTCTTCAAATTGTTGACACAAAACAATTTTGTGACCCGGTATCTAATTCTAGTTTGATTATATGAATGGTTACTATGACAATATATATGTTGCCAATGCTTGTACATTATCATCGACTAAAATCGCATTAGCCACTGACATATGGATTGAGCCATGTTGGCAGCTGTAGACTACCTGATTGGGATCCGTGAGATGATAGCAACCGATGGTTAGAGATATTGAATGACATGGCTTAAAATTGTTTTCAGTGGCACAGGTGCATCCACTCTTTGTGTTCTCCCAAATTCTAATCTTCTGAATTCTTTGTGTCCATTCTTTTCTCTTTCGAAATTTATTTCACTGTATTATACTCCTTGAATAACATCTTCAAACCATAATCTTTCCGATTACTGCTTATATTTTTACTACCTCTACCACTATGGGATTTGAATCGACAATTGTATCTCTATGGTAATGTGGTATGGCAACTTGAACTAATGTACGTACGTACGAAGTTCTACGTTGTTGCTGACTGAGTGTATAACGGAATTAAATTAGTCGTGAAAATACGAGAATGGATATTTAAAGATATATATTTTGTACAATCGTTGATCGGAACAATACAATCAAAGAGACATAGCGAAGGAAGCGAAGACAAGAGAACGAAACAATATAGTGCGTAATGGAGAAAGCACGTAAACGTAGGGTAAGATGTACACATATATATATATACACTCAGTCAAGATTAACAAGGTCAGAACGTGATTCAAGAAGAATCGATAAATTGGCCGATCCAAAAGCGAGAATAAGTTGTGTAGGCTTAATATAGTAACCAACACTATAAATATCCTTTGATATCATAATTATTACAATTTTCTTTTATAGCATAAGCCAATTGAAATCAGCCAGACATTGAATCATAAAATTTCAAAGTTAGATTCACGAGTTCATCGAAGTTAAGATAACTATTGAAAACTTAGAAGCATTGAGAAGTTCCATACTAAGACGAAACATTTATTCACTGCTTCAAACTTTTTAATAATAGTCTAGATTAGATTAACTTGTGAATTCAACTTTGTGGTTCACCCCTTGATTGATCCTCTTTGAGCGGATATCTATATTGATAAGTTAACTCTATTTTTTTTATAAAAACTAATTACTAACATTGAATTCAAGAAACAACGTTACAGATCGATAAGCAGATGCTTCATCCTGGTATATGACTCCTTCATGGTGGGCATTCACAACCTCTTTATTAACAGAACCCTTAAAATTCAACTTACATAGCGAATACTTAGATATTAGAATTATTGAGTCAGCGTTCAGTGGTAAAATTCTAACTTCAAATGATTTACAGCATAACTTAAAGATTATCTAATTGTTATTGGTAATAACTGTTTTCATTGGTTGAAATCATGAGTTAATTGAAGCTAGACCACCATGGAAAACCTGGGAGAACTGGACGGCTATTTCGTCCTGCTATGGGACTCCTCAGCAGTGCGTGTCCACGACTGCTGAGGAGTCCCATAGCAGGACGAAATAGCCGTCCAGTTCTTCCAGGTTTTCCATAATAACTGTTTTATTTCTAGCACGACTAAAATCCACTACTCATAACTTGCTATTATAATTTTAGGAACTTATTTCAAATTGAGCCCCTCTAGAGCTACTGCATAATTCAAGCCTGGATAAAGGAGGAGGGTTGGGCATGGGGTTAGCGACCCCATCCTGTAGAAAACTAACTCGCTAAAAAACGCTAACCAGAAAAAAATAATTCAAGCCATTTAAATTCCGCACTGGTAGTTAGAAGATTTCATTTTGAAGAGTTATGATGCCTCATGGTGAAAGCCAAGTTCCTTCAGAAGTCACGAGGCTGATGTCCCTTCTGACAACTAGAGCAACCATTAATTTAGGTACATGTAATGCTCGCAGAATAGGGAGACCGGAAATGTCTTCCGAATTGCCGCAGAAATGAGGAGATACAACCTGGAGGTGCTTGGAATCAGAATGAGTTGAATAATTAATTTAAATGATTTGGTTTTGTGGAAATTATTTTATGCTGTACACCCCTTAATCAGTGAAAATCAAGGAGCACTAACACAGGTGTTATTTAATATACCACTGAGCAGCAGAAACTCTCCAATGAGGTGGACAGTCTGGTACATCCATCCTCTTTCATTGTTTCTCGTCATCTCATAACCGATCATTCTTTATAAAGCAATCACATGTTTCACGTTAGTTTATTTACATCACTAATGATTCCAAGAAGATTTTTACATGTCTACCAAAGAAGGAGATAAGACATAGTTACTCAAAATAGTTTCATTCTTCACATTTACATAAAATCTATAATTGGATGTATTCAGTTGCTATATGCAATAGGTGCTAAGTACCATTCATATGTTTTATACAATAACAACATTTGTAATACATATATATTAGAGGGGTGGTTTCAAGCGAAAAAATCGCATTATTCGATACATGTTTAGCTTGTTATGGTTTGCATTGAATCTATCTCCATGGAAGGCGGGCCCTCAAATGCCCTGGTACGGCCGAGAGTGAGGAGAGTCAGCTCTCCCTCTCCAAATGCTCTCAAATGGCTACGCGTATATAGCCTCTGCCAAGGAATTCCTACTCACTGTGGGGGTGTTGTTTACGAAATTGAGAGGACGAAAAGCGAATGTCTGGCAGTTTAACCGGGTCAGTGGAGAGTCTATCTAGGGGAGTTGGATAACCTAGATTCAAAACCAGCGGTGCACATGGGCACCAGTATCCTAAAGGAACAAATGGCGTATGAACCGATCGTTGGTCACCGGCTACCTTGGGAATGCATCTCCTTACGTTGCTCCACTGCCTTGTGGATCAGACCTTTAGGTCAAAGGCTCGGAGTGTGGCTCCCTAAGTAAACCACCTGGTTCGGTTTGGGCACCCGGTCAGTATCACAGCCCTCATACATATCAAATGAGATTTGTGTGGCGCATATGTATTTGATGCCTCCTTGTACCAATATCTATGTGTTAAAATCAATAAATAATACATATCTCCATGGACATATATACATTCTGAATAGATTACTTGTATAGTACCATTCAATCACAAGTTTTTTAAAAAATGAAAATGAAATAGCTACTAATCAACTTTAATATAACCTAAACTTCTTATCACTTATATTAAATAGTTTATTTCTATGTTTTATAGACAAAAACAGTAAAAGCTAATGATCAATTAGTTCGTTTACAAATATGGGATACAGCTGGACAAGAGAAATTTCGTAGTTTAACAAAATCATATTATCGTGATACTAATGGTAAGTAATAATTTAATGGCAAGATTATAATTTATAGATGAATATAAATCAGGTATAAGAGAATAGGTCTCGAATTTTGGCGCGAAATTCATTCATCCATTTGAATAAATAGAGTTTTGGCATTATAAGTGATGTCAGTTCAGAATGAAAACCCATCGAATCTAATTTCTAAGACACTAACCATCAACTGTAAATGATAATTATAATTCCTCACACAGGTTTACAACCCCCATTCGGTCTTGGTTATTAAGTGGGCACTATCAAGATCAGTCTAGCGTCGCTGAAAGGTCGTCCATAAAGTATAGTCTCATCGACAGTACTTTTGAATAGTTGGTTGTTCATTTATCGACTGAATGGAACAATAAAGATTCCATTTTTAGCATTTTCATTCATCAATAATTGTGCTCGCGCGCGAAGCCAGTAGGTCCTGAGTTCGAGCCCCGTGTGGTGCGGGATCGTGGATGCGCACTGCTGAGGAGTCCCATACCAGGACGAAACGGCCGTCCAGTGCTTCCAGGTTTTCAATGGTGGTCTAGCTTCAACTGACTCATGATTTCAACCTGTGAAATTTCTAAAACTCTCCACAAAACCCATTCTGATACTATACATGTATTGGTGATTTAGTGAAATTTTGGATTTAAAATATCATCTTCAATGAAGGTTACATTCTAATACGCAGTAATAGAATATTGACAGAGTGGAAAAGTAAGTTTAAAATATTAGGTACATTATACTTTAATTATTGAATTGATTAGTCAATTGAACCTACACTACTACTATGGAAAACCTGGAAGCACTTGACAACCGTTTCATTCTGAGTTCGAATCTCTCGAGGCGGAATCGTTGATGCATACTGCTGAGGAGTTCCATACTACAATGAAACGGTCATCCAGTGCTTCCAGGTTTCAATGGTGGTCTAGCTTCAACTGATCATGATTTCACCTGTGAAATTTCTAAAACTCCACAAAACCCATTCTGATACATACATGTATTGGTGATTAGTGAAATTTGGATTTAAAATATCATCTTCAATGAAGGTTACATTCTAATCGCAGTAATAGATATTGACAGAGTGGAAAAGTAAGTTTAAAATAGGTACATTATACTTTAATTTGAATTGATTAGTCAATTGAACCTACACTACTACTAGGAAAACCTGGAAGCACTTGACAACCGTTTCATTCTGAGTTCGAATCTCTCGAGGCGGAATCGTTGATGCATACTGCTGAGGAGTTCCATACTACAATGAAACGGTCATCCAGTGCTTCCAGGTTTTTCATGATGGTCTAACTTCAATTGACTCATAAATTCAATCACATTAAATTACTATAATTTCCACAAAACTCTTGTCGGATTACATTATCTTTACTCCTTTTTCTTCTAAGTAATGATCATTCACATAGTACAAACTAATTTATTGTTATTTTTTCAATATTATTCAGCTGTACTACTTGTATATGATATATGCAAAATGGATTCATTTAGTAATATAAAAGTAAGTCACTACTGTTATTTATAGTAATGAGTTTATTAAAGTTTTAATGAGAGGAATCATTTAATGGTTTATAAGATGAATGAATTGTAGATAACAATAGGTTTATTAAATGAAGTAATTTATTTGGTGAAGACTTTGACAAAATCTAACAGTAGAATCCAGGACTCCGGTTTCGTCCTATTTGGGACTCGTCAGCTGGATGTACCTACATCTCAGAGTTGATCTTCACTCAGGTTAGGAACTTGAATCCATTAACGTTCGCTTTAAACGCCATAGCGTTATCTTCTCTAAGCTACCGAGTCTTTTGATAAAATCTAGTATCATTTAATTTCTTTGAGTTTCAGATATGTTATTCTTCTTCAAGGTACACAATTTTGCTTTAAGACAGTCTTAGCTACTGATAAGGAGTGAATTAGTTAAGCTCATCGACCAATTCACTTTTATTGGAAATCTAATCAACGATGGTTGGTTGGTGTCCGACAAAATCTCAGCACGAATTTGGTTAGATGTTGCCAAATTATGTCATTTACGGAATAGATAAAAGGTTCTTATTCTAAGTGGAAGAAGAATTACACTGCTAATGAGCTCGTTCAGTCTCACGTTATGATTGAAAAATGGCCTTCAGCAGTTGAGGATATTCGTAAGTTACTATTACTTGGCCTTAGGTGTTTTAGAAGGTTTGTCTGTATGTGTTGGGTTCACTGAGTGATTGCTTGTGGGATAAGTTATAATATATGACAACTAGGTTAAGAAAATAAATCTTCATTTACTGAATTGGCTAAGATATTTATTACTTATCCTTAACCCTGACCTAATTTCGAAGAGAGATGTTCACTGAAGCACTTAAGAACAAAGCTAAGGGCTATCAAACCAAAGTATAGCATTAGTTCAGGAAGTTGTTGGCTTTTGGATTGAGTAATATTGGTAGATGAAAAATCCTAATTTTCGTATGGTTGATTATCGTGATGAATCCTTAGAAACATTGGGTGACATATTTCAAAATCAATCACAATGATGCTGATGTATTCACTTTTTGTCTTTACGAAGTTCTTTTTACATCTTTTATATATGAAATAACATACTAATCCTGATAAGTATTAATTGTAGCAGTTGAATTCATGAGTCAATCTAAATTGGACCACTATTGGATGGTCATTTCATCCTAATATGGTATTCGTCAGTAGTGAGCTTAATGGTCTGGAGCTTAAGTATTCGCGCGCGAGATCGAAGGTCGTTTGTTCGGGTCCAGTGTGTGGGATTGACCTAGTTTAGATCAGTTCATGTATTCAACTATTAAACTTATTACAATCTACACAAATCCTTATTCTGATATTAATTCCCAGTATGGGACTCCTCAGTAGTGCGCATTCACGATCCCGACCCCTGCGAGTTTCGAACGCAGGACCTATCAGTCTTGCGCGCGAGCGCTTAAACATTAGACCAATGAGTCGGCATTCAACGGTGTTAATGTCTAACCTTATTGTTCGAAAATTTCCCAGAAATTCTCAGATATCATGCTTTTCTATGAAATATCATTTTAAAATTTTATGATTTATACATCGTTCAAGTGTTAATCTCACTTGATTGATCATTCTAGGAACAAGAAGAATTTACAATTGACTAAGTTTGATGTGTACGAATGATAACCTAGTGTAATGATTGTAGTTAAAAACTGTGCAGCTTTAGTTAATCATCAGCAGCATATAGGCATCCAACTACGGTCAAATTAATCGAACTTTGATCGTTCAGTTCACGTATTCGTTAAATTGACACTGTAAGTTCTTCTTCTTCTTCACAAGATGAATAACAGTTAATCCACACTGAATTCCTTAACAACTCCAATGAGACTGAGTCCATGTTCCCCAAGCACCTCACTTCTTCCAAACATATATATATATATATATGCATTTATTAGTATAGAGAATTTGTGGAGGTTGTAGTATTTTGCACTTCAGAATCACGGACTGATCATAGCCAAACCAACATTGAAAACCTCGTTTCAGTGTGGGAATTCTCAGCAGTGTGCGCACATGACTACACAAGCGAGAACCTTCTTCTGACTTCAACTATGAAAATACTATAATCTCCACAAGTTCCTTATACTAATAACAACCATGTGCTCACTAGTGAGAAACCGTAACTAGTGGAGTTCAATACATGTTTGGTGTGAAATAGTTGTTCACTGCAAGGAATCTTTGAAGGGTTGAATAAGATAATGAATTGATTGAATTTAGATATTAACACCAATGAATGCCAGCTTACTGGTCTAGAGATTAAACTTTGGCGCACAAAATTGAAATTTCTGTGTCCGATTCCCGATTTCATGGTTGTCCATACGCATTTCTGATAAGTCTCATACTAGAACAAAATGGCCATCATTGATTTCAGATTTCAATTTAGTCTAGCTATGATCAGTTATTGATTTCAACTGTGACAATTCATATTTATCTATTATTAAGCAATTGAATACAATCAGTGAAAAAACACTTTATTGACTTCAATTTTACTTTAGTTTCCAGTCATCAGAAAAATATACCTATATTCTTGTATAAACTGATGTCGACAAGAATATAATTTATAGAAGAACCAAACACGTATAAGATAACAAATCTTAGATTTCGGTGCGAAATCTGATTTCTGACCTTAACCATCAACTATAAATCATAATTTAGATTCTTCACCCTGGTTTGTAACATTCATTTGATCCTTGTTACTAAGTATACAATCTCAAGGTTAATCTAGCGTTTCTCAATGGTCGTCTCACCCTGATGTCTTCGATAAGATTTAAATCGACCTCATGTAGAATTGAATCCACAGACATTCTCATCGATCCATATAGTTACCAAGCTTATGAAATTAAAGGTCCCAATTTGGATAAGTTCACTTCAAAGCCTATAAATTTATTCATATACCTCGAAAGAAATAATTTATTACTTTTTAAAATTGTTAAATGTCACGTTTTATTCTTTGAAATTAGTTTCTTTCTTCTGTTGTTGTTTTTTTTCTGCAAAAGAACAAAAAGTGTAAACCGTTATGGAGAAAAATATTTTTTTATTCTTTGTCTCTGTGTGTGTGTGTCTCCTACTCTCACCCCCCCACTCTCTCTCTCTCTTTCATTGTTTTTCCCTATAAAATGGGTTATTCCATAAATAATACAGTGGAATTGTCAAATGAGTTATGAAGACATGGCGGGAAGACTAGAATTGATGAATGAACCAATCAGATTTAAGATAATGGGTTTTTTTTTATTTTGGCGCAAAATTCATTTATTCACTTAGATAAATAGAGTTTTAGCATTATAGTTTATGTCAGTTGATGATAAAAATTCTGAATCTAATTTCTTACATTGATTTCTAACCCTTATTTGATCGTAGTCATTAGGTGAAGACTCTCATGGTTAGCCTGGCATTGCTCAAAAAATCATCCATAAATTATAGTCTTACAGAAATAGCACTTTAGCAATTAAATTAATCTTTAGAATATATACTCAAATAAGTGATTTTAGTTTCATTCGAATAATTAATAGAAAGGGAGAGAAAGATATTGATGACTATGAGTTTGAGTGTGAACATTAACACTAATGGGCATGTATATTTATTGACTTACTTAATGTTATATTCGGTGGTCGCTGATTGCTGTGCCGGAAAAGCGCTGATCACTTATACTTGGAATAAGGGACCTCTGCAATTCCCATGATGCGAAAGTAAGAACACAAAGACTAGTATACTTAATTATTTACATAAACCTGTTACTCCTAATGGAACATAGGCCGCCGACCAGTATTCTCCAACCCACTCTGTCCTGGGCCTTCCTTTCTAATTCCATCCAATTCTTGTTCATTTTTCTCATGTCTATTTCCATTTCCCAGCGTAATGTGTTCTTTGGTCTTCCTCTTTTCTTTTGGCCTTGAGGATTCCATGTAAGGGCTTGTCTTATGATGCAGTTGGGTGCTTTCCTCAATGTGTGTCCTATCCACTTCAAGTGCTTCTTCCTGATTTCTTCCTCCGCCGGGATCAAAGACTGGTATAAGTGATGATTTATTAGCCCCGAAACACTATGACGACAACGAATCAAAATAGCCTAAAATACAATCATTTATATATTGATTGTACATCCATTTTGATTAATTATTAGGATTACATCACATACTCAGTTATAACAAATCACTTACTGAGTATAGTTCATGTCAACTGAATACGAGAATATCGTTTATTATACAGAAGAAAGTATCGTACTGGGAAAACAAATCAAATACTACACTGAATGATCATCACATTGAATTAGAAGGGAAGTAGTGTTGAATAAAACTCATAATGAGTAAATCATCATATCATTTAATTACCCGTGTCTGTAACCCGTCATTGAGGAGCATAGGCCAACCACTAATGTTCTCTATTCCACTCTCTCCTAGACAATCTTTTCCAGTTACTAATCATTCTTTTAATGTCTACTTTCGATTCCTGACATAATGTGTTCTTCTTGTTCTTCCTTTATTTTTTCCGTTACCTTTCAGAATTCCAAGTTAAATCTTACCTTATGATGTAGTTTCATGATTTCCACAATGTATGTCTTATCCATTTCTAAAGTTTTTCCCTAAATTTCCTCTTCAACTGGAAGATTTATTATTCATGTAACAATTTCTAAATAGAATGAAAAACATATCTGTTTAAATGTCACTACTACTTACTATCCAACTTCAATAGAAAAAAAAACACACGTCACAATTCCATTTGAGAACTAGTGTTACAATTAGATTAGATACTTTTTAATGACTAACTTTAAATCCGTTGACATTAACATATTAAAACATAGAAATTTAGATGAAATACTTGCTTACTCTTAATCTCATAGTTTCATGGATGAATTCTTTCCATAAATGTTCACCAGAAAGAAGTTCTCTTTGAATACTCTGCCTAGCTAGCAACTGATTATCAACTCATGCTGTTGCATACAACAACAAGAAGTGATATAAATGAAGAAAAAAAAACTGGGCTAATCGAATTATACTGTAGTTACTAATTGAACTATCTTCACATTACAATTTGATCAAAGAAAGTACCATTAACACCAGATAATCGATAAATATGAAATTAGTAACTAGAAGGTTAGTCTTTGAATAATAGGTCAGTGATAAAACGATATGATATCTGGTTGAGTTAAAAAAAGATTATCGATGTCATCAAGATTTTACAAATGCTTTGTTATCTAGAATAACTTTAATTACAGTAGTTTCCTGTCCTTCTTTCATCTACTTTATATTTAGTCATAGTATTAATTTCAGAAGGTGATTTGTGGACATTATAGTAATTTTAATAATTAAGATCATGATTTAGTTGAAGCTAGATCACCATGAAAATACTGAAAACATTGGACGGCCACTTCGTCCTATTTTGGGACTCCTTAGCAGTGCGAATCCACAATCCGACACGGTGAGACTCGAAACCAAGGCCTATCAGTCTTGCGCGCGAACGCTTACTCTCTAGACAATTGAGCTGGCCGGTATCCAACTGTGTTAATCTATATCTTCAACTAATCCACAAAATTGAACAGCACATCCACCATTGTCTTCAGTGAGTTACTATCTCATAACAGACTCGGTTGAACTTCACTGATCACTGCTTCTCACTAGAACTCCCGGAACTACCTCTTGGAGGCCGTCACTATTGCGATTATATTGATTAATAATAGAAGAAGTTTTATGGATATTATAATAATTTTAATAGTTGAAATCATGAGAACATATTAATCATCTAACGTTTATTTGTAAAGTAAATACTTTATTGGATTTGTATAGCTCTTAATTACTTTACTATGAACAGTTAGTTCACAATGTTAAAACTATATTGATTAATGACCATATATATTGAACAATATTATGTTTGGCTAATGCTTATTGTTGATTGAATCCTATTGATCAAACTGCGATGTCACCACTAGTTCAATTGACTCAACATCGTGTGCATTATATTGTGATATGATAGTCAACAGTAAACTCTACATGACTTAGCCTTCATGCTCTTTGGTAGCCATGAACAAAGTGATACCTATAATCTTGAAACTACTGATGTTCCATGATGGATTTGATCTCGTGTTACTCAGCTTCATTATCAGAGATAGTTTACAAGATACGCCAGTTGACCTTGGTTTTTTTGTCTTAGTTATTATTTCTCAACAAAGTTTATTTGTAACTTGAAAGAAACCAATACTCCTTGTTTACTCTGAACCTACTTATACAACGAAATTACATTTTTCATCAATATAGAATCATATTCAAGTTAGGATAACAATTCAAGTATACTGTATGATGTAGCGAATATTCCAATAGAGTTAATAAGGTCATAAAAAAAAGCTTTTGTTTCGGATAAACAAAGTTTAGGCGAGAACGTTCCAGACCATTGAACGAGTGATTAGAACTCCTAGAGTTAGTGAACATTAGATGAATATGTAATGAAGTGATTGGATATACATAAATGGTTGGGCCACGTGTTACGTATGCCTGAACACCGATTACCACGACGTGCAATGTTAACCGGTGTTCGGGATGGTTGGAAGAAAGTTAGGGGTGGTCAAACCAAAACGTGGCATCAGTGCTTGATGACATTAACTTCTAGTCTGAGCCATGTTGGTAGATGCAGACTACTTGGTTGGGGTCCGCGTAACTTTTGTAACCAATGGTTGGAGACTCTTGGTGACATGGCTCAGAATCGATCACAATGGCGTCGGTGTATACACTCTCTATCTTCCCTTAAACTAAGAGATTAAAGTTCCTTCATATCTTTCTTTCTACTAACTAATTCTTTCTTCCTGTACTATATTCTTATTGAAATCTTTCTTTTATATATTACCACAACTGAATTAACTACTTCTATGAATTCGGTGTTCATCTTGTTGTGCTATTGAGTTATGGCAACTTGGACCGATGCATATATGTGCCTGGTCCTACGTTGTAGTTGACTGCATATATACATAAATGATATTGAATTGAATTCAGTCAGCTATGAATTGAAAAAAAAAAATTACAATGATGTAATATGAACTTTAGGAAAAGTTTAAAGTATCAATGACGTAATAAATAAAAAGAGGGATGTATTGTAACCAGAGCAAAGAAAGATTTATTACTGCCTTTTTTGTGGACATATAAATGGGGTTTTAGATATTTAATCGCTATCGCTTTGGCAAATTTCAAAATATTGAAGTTTGATTGTTTATTAATCACCTTGAAAGACTTTAGTTTATCAACTTTATATCCTGTATCAAGGAGATGTCTTGAGATGGTACTGCTGAATGATTTTAATCTGTTAAGCCTTAAACGTTTTAGAATATATTCTTTAAATAGAACGTAGGCTCTCCTTTTTGTTCTACCAATGTAACTGTTTTGGCAGATACATATAAATTTTTTATGCACAGTTGGCGATAATATGAAAGGGATACCTATCGAGCTTTGATTGTGTTAAAGAACATATTATTTTGAACAAGATAATCAGTCTAACTGCAAGAAAAGTTCTTTTCAATAAAGCTTTTATTCTTATATTGATTGACCCTGGCCGATGGTGCACATGGGCTCCAGGATCCTGAGGGAACAAATAGCGAATGAACCAATCGTTGGTCACCAGCTACCATGGGACTGCATCTCCTCACGTCGCTCTACTGCCTTTTGGGTCAGACCTTTAAGTCAAAGGCTCGGGATGTGGTCCACTAAGAAAACCACCTACTTCGGTCTGGGAACCCAGTCAATATCACAACCTACACACAAATATAATGATAATGAATATTGATTGACCCTGAGACATCATCGCCTTTGAATTTAATTTGAATAAAAATAGGTGTTTTGACGAGACTAAAATTTATAGAAGAATCAATCATATGTAAGATAAAAGGTCTCGAATTTTGACGCGAAATTCACTCATTCATTAGGATAAACATTATATCTGATATCAGTTCGTGATGAAAACCCTAAATCTAATTTGTAACCTTAGTTATCAATTGTAAATCATAATTCTAATTTCTCACACACTGGTTTATAACCCTCATTTGGTACCGATTATTAGGTAGACACTCTCAAGATCAGTCTGTCGCTAACCAGCATCCTCCGATTCACTCTGTCCTGGGCCTTCCTTTCTAGTTCTATCCAACTGTTGCTCATTCTTCTCATTTCTTTCTCCATTTCTTGGCGTAATAAGTTTTTTTGATCTTGAGGATTCCAAATAAAGGCTTGCCTGAAGCCCTTCATGAGCTAATGCCAGTCCCAAGTTTGGATAAAGAAAGAGAGTTGAGCCACGGGGGTTTAGTGATCCTATCCTGTAGAAATCTAACACGCTAAAACAAAAACGCTAACCAGAAAACAATCATTCTAACCAATATTTCTTTCATATCCACTCTACATACTGTGGATTATTATTATTATTATTACCATTTGTTCTCTTCTCTTGTCTTCTCTCTTTTTTTTAATGTTTATTTACATTCTATAAAAATTTGTTTACTTATCTTTTTTTTTTCTCTAAGAATAACGTAAACAAATTTATTTATTTGATAATAATTTCATTTCATTAATTTCATTTAGACTTTTATCTTAAATAAATAAAGAATTATTACTATTATTATTAGTAGTAGTGTTATTATTACCATGACTACTATTGCCATTACTGTTGCTATTACTATTATTATTATTATTGTCATTATTATTACTATTATTTCTATTACTATTATTATCATTAGTATTACTATTATTGGTAGTACTGTTATTATTACTGCTAGTATTACTATTACTATTACCATTATTACTATTATTATCACTATTAGTACTATTATTATTAGTACTGTTATTATTACGATTATTATTATTATCATCGCTACTATTACTATTATTATTACTATTAATATTATCACCATGACTACTATTGCCATTACTGTTGCTATACTATTATTATTATCATTATTATTATTATTATTATAGTTGATGTCGTTCGATGACAATAAACTGTTTCGATTCGCACCTCATATATGAGATGAAAAAAACCTAGTATGAATATATCATTATCAATTAGTAATTTAAATTTGTGTTAACTGGGATTCTGTTTACTACTTTTACACATACACATGCACACACACACATACTGTTTCCATTAGTACGTGTATATATATATATATATGTTATGTAATCTTTTTTATTTTTGTTCACTTTAATGCATCTAACTAATTGTCAGAAGGGGTTTTGTGGAGATTTTAGAAATTTCACTGATTGAAATCATGAGTCAATTGAAGCTAGACCACCATGGAAAACCTGAAAGCACTGGACGGCCGTTTCGCGAACGCTTAACCTCTAGACTGTTGAATCGGCATCCAACGCTGAAAAGTCCTATACTAGGACGAAACGGCCGTCCAGTGCTTCTGGCTTTTCCATGGTAGTCTAGCTTCAGTTGACTTATGGATTCAACTAAAATCCCACAAAATCTTTTCTGATTATAATTTTAGTATGATGACCAATGGCTGAATTCAAGAGGCATTTCCTGGAGTTCCAGTGAGAAGCCGTTACCAGTAGAGTTCAACCAGGTCTGTTGTGACATAACAGCTCACTAAAGACAATGATGTACGGTGAGCAATTTGGTGGATTGGTTGAATTAAGACAATAACATCGTTGGATGCCGACTAAGTGGTCTAGTTGGTTAGGCGCCTGGCACGAGACTGCTAGGTCCTGTGTTCGAATCTCGCAGGGTGCCGGGTCGTGGATGCGCACTGCTAAGGAGTCCCATACTATGACGAAACAGCCATACAGTGCTTTCAGGTTTCCCATGGTGGTCTAGCTTCAATTGACTCATGATTTCAATCAGTAAAATCTAAATAATTGTTAGTTTATTCTGTTGTGGCGTAAAGAGTTAAAATTTAACTTTAAAAAATATCATATGTTTTCATTATTTATTTACTTATTTTTTTTTGATAATTTATTTTTAAAGAAAGTTAAATGAGACTATAATTTATGGACGACCTTCGAGCGATGCTAGACTGAACTTGAAACTGTCTACCTAATAACTAGGACCAAATGAAGGTTATAAACCAGTGTTTGACGAATTAGACTAATCATTTACAGTTGATGGTTAGTGTGTTAGAAATTAGATTTAAGGGGTTTTCATCACGAACTGATATCAGATATAATGCCAAAACTTTATTTAGCCAAATGAATGAGTGAAGATTTGAACCTCATTTCATCTAATGTGGTTTTTTGTAACTGGGTTGTTTCACTAGAGTTTATAAATATAGTTTGACTAGAAGCCAAATATATTAATCGATAACTGAAATGGCTAAACGAGGTTGTTATTTAGCGTTATTTGACATAGATTTCATGTTCGCTGATAGTTATCAACGAAGAACATTTGTATATTTTAGCGGAATGATTCATGCACCAACCGACGGCATGACTAAAGATATTATTGCGCTCTTCAAGCCTCACTTATTCTATCATTACTTACTTACACCTATTACCCTCATCGAGGAGGATAGACCACCCATCAGCAGTCTGCATCCAAGTCTGTCCTAGACAGTTCTTTCCAGTTGTTTCCAGTTACTATTCATCCTTTTCATGTTTGATTCTGATCCTCAACGTAGTGTGCTCTTTGGCCTTCCCATCTTCCGTTTCACTTCAGGATTCCAAGTTAGTGCTTGCCTTGTAAGGTAGTTTGATGATTTCCTCAATGCGTATCCTATCCAATTCCTAATTTTTTTTCATCTGAAAGTTAGTTTATTTTCTCTCGCAGTGGGCTGTTGTTGATGATATCCGTTCAACAGATATTGAGTATCTTGAGTAGACAATTGTTTATAAATACTCGTACGTTTTTGATGATGGTTGTGGTACTTCTGCAAGTTTTAGTTCCATACAATAGAACTCTCTTGACATTCGTATTGAAGATTGTGATTTTGACAGTTGTTTTGAGTTCCACATGTTCTATAACTGTAGGAATGCTCTCCTATCATAAGAGTAATATATTCACAATGATTGATAACTGCATAATAACTAATCTCATGTTTACTTAATTCCTAATGCTGAATAAATTCTATTGATCAAGCTTAAATGTGGTCATATTCCGTACATTATCCGTAAATTATGTTTGAGTGTTAGGTGTTTTAAGGAATCTGGAAAGAAATCTTCATTAACTTCGATTTGAAAATAATCACGACATCAAAGCACTGGTAATATCTGTGACTGTGATATACGTTTAAATCATTTGAAGAGAATCAGTTCCTTTAAGACTGAGGATAAACCTTAGTAACACATGCCATAATGTGGTGGTTGGTAATGACTTGTAAATATATTATTGATGGAAGTTCTACATCATGACAACAGAGTATAACAGATTTAAATCGATAATGCTGTTCATGAAACCTAATTGTCCTTAATTAAATTAAATATTCTCTTAGGTATATAATACATGTAATTGAAGATTGTCTTGTAACTATGCCCAATCTTACCCACCCCCCCCCCATCATACACAAATACATAGAAAACATTTTGTTAAATTATTAATTTTAATTTCATGTATTTGACCTTATTTCAATTTATTTTGTAAAAATGTATAACATACTGTTACATAACTTGATCTAATACAAAATGAACACAATTTAATGCCTATCAATCATTTATATCAAATTGAATATATCATAACTAAGGAATCTCTCATACCAGGACTAAATGGTCGCCCCCAAATGCCCTGGTACGGCTGAGAGTGGAGAGAGTCCACTCGCCCTCTCCGAATGCTCTCACGTGGCCACGCGTATATGACCACTGTCACGGAAGTCCCACTCACTGCTTCCTCGTGCAGAGGGTGTTTTACGAAAATGAGAGGACGGAAAGCGAATGTCCATCACTTTAACCGGATCCCAAACCAAAGTTGCACATGGGCTCCAGTATCCTGATACAATAAATGCTATATGAACCAATTTTTGGTCACCGGCTACCATGGGAATGCATCTCCTTATTTTGCTCCACTGCCTTGTGGATCAGACTTTTAGGTCAGGGGCTCGAGGTGTGGTCCCCTAAGATAACCACCTGCTTCGACCTGCGCACCCGGACAGTATCACAGCCCTCACACGTATCAAATGAGATTTGTGTGACGCATATGTATTTGGTGCCTCCTTGTACCAATATCTATGTGTTAAAATAAATGAATAAATACAATGGCCGTTCAATGTTTCCAAGTTTTCCATAGTAGTCTAGCTTTAATTGAATTATGAATTCAACTATTAAATATCGTAACTTGTTCTCATTCCACTGTATTGCTATGAAATAACATGAATTCTAAATTAATCAAAAATCATTAATGATATTTAGATATTTTCATTTTGATGGAGTTTTGTTCTCTTAGCTGGATGATTTAGTCATTGAGTTATCATCGTTCTTTTGAATAATATCATCAACACAAACTTCAGGTAGAAGTTACATAACCAAACCATCCAACTCAGAGAACATATTCAGAATCAAGGAGTCCTATACTAGGATGAAACGGCTGTCCAGTGCTACCAGGTTTTCCATGATTGTCTAGCTCATTTGACTCATGATTTCAACAAGTGAATGCTAAAAATCTCCACAAAACCCATTCTGATAATTAAGAAAGTGTTTAATAATAAATATCTAAACGTTGTTTACATAAGAATCAAATGATGAATGAATTTTTTTTGTTTGAATACAAATAAACTGGTTCAGACTTACGGTTGTAGCCCCCCTTTTTTTAGGATAATACAAAGGGTTGATTATTTGAACAAATATTCAAGTAAAACCATCCTTTCTCTTTTCCCTTTATAGACTAACATACATACACACTTATATATATATCGAAGCATTACTTTGTAAACATCAAAATCATCTATTTTTACGGTTTTATCTTTCTTGTGGAACTTTGTCAACTCATTCTCTGTTTATCATTTAATATGTAACTAGAATTCATTATGGATCCAAAAAACAAACTTAATATTTACCTTGTTTCATGCACTGATAACAAAAGCTTCTTCATTATTCCCCAGGTAACTATCTAATAAAACTCAAAAGATATGGTATACGTTTGAAGCATACATGCCACTATGAATTGATATCACCTGAAACCTACTAACCATTGAATATCTGTTCCTTCTCTAATTTGCAAAACTTCAAAAATGATCACTTATCATTCTATAGACAGGACCGAAAGGTTCTGATCCCATGTGTTTCCGTAGGGAGATTTCAACATTTCATATTTCACTAAAAATAAATAGATCAGCTACGAATCTTTTATTCTTGCTAATTGAAGCATTTTTGATAGATATTCTCAGATAATTATTTCAATAATTGAATTCACAAATCGATCTAAACTAGACCACCATTAAAAACTTAGAAGCACTATCGATCGTTTCGTCCTAGTACGGAACTCCTAAACCATGACCAGTGAAATCCAATCCATCCCTGGTGTTAAACAGTTATCCACGCACATAATGGATTAAAAGCTGCTCAAGATCATGGGTCGATTGAAGTTTGACATTAAAATCGGTGAATGCCAACTCAGTGGTCAACAGTTTAAGCGTTACGCGCGGGACTGAAGGTCTTAGGTCTGACTCCCACATGCGGGATCGTGGATGCGCACACTATGAAGAGACGGCGTCCAGTGCTTCAGGTTTTCAATGGTAGATTAACTTAAGTCGACTAATGAATTCAATTGTTAAAATTACTAATAATCTCCACAATTCCTGATTCTGATAATTATTGAAGTTGAGAAAAAGGTAAAGATAATATATAACGCTACGTGAATCATGATTCAGCAGAGCAATATTTTTATTTGTGTATCACGAATTGACCGAAGTGTAAATGCGGTCTATTGGATGCCGAACTATAGACCTGAAGATAATGTTCTTGATAAGAAGCCTATAATTCCCAGGTTCGATTCATAATAGGATCGTGGATGTACATTGTATAGGAGTTTATTCTAAGACATAACAGCTATCCACTGTTCTCTGTTTATCAATGGTTATCTAGCTAAAGTTTTTTCGTAATATAGAAACTGAGCTATATCATTTTAACGCTAGCTAGATGTAATCAAAAGACAGTAAGTCTTCCAATTGACCACGATTTCATTCTACCAGATATATTTCAGATAGATATAACTAGAATCTTATAAAAATGACTTTGCTCGTAATATTCTAACCCATTTTGATTATAGAAGTGTATACTAAACTATTCATAGTTAAAACTGAGCTTCCATGGAACAATAATACTTATAACAATTGATGAGTATTTGGTATTTCCCACATTTTTCATCGAATACTATCTGTAATATTGCAATGTATATTCTTCATTTGTTACTCATCGGTGTACATTGAATCACAAAGTCAAATATGCACGACAATATCCACATTCCAAATTTAGTTTCTAACCAATGTGGTATACAAAACACTCACAATTGATTGATCACTGGTGTTGATCAACGTCATGTATGCCAAGTCCTTCTTAGTATAGATCGAATGCAATCGACTAAGTTACGATGTGGCCAGTTCCCTTAAGATTACAGGTACACCATGCAGACAATTGTCAAGTAGTACGAAACTCGGGTCTAGGGTTTCTTGTTGACTACCTCCAATCACCATCTAATAAAAAAAACACTGTATATATCTATATATGTAGGTAGTAAATTAGTATTTATCCAGTTACCACATATACACATAAAGACTGATCAAATTCTTTCTTGAATATCAACATAAACCTTCTATGAATAATAATTAGTTACTTCCTGATCTTTTTATTTTGAATTCACAAGGAATTAATTAAATCTGATTACATTTTCGTTTCTTTTCTTATATCCTTATGAATAGAAAAATTGTATTTCTAATGTTTCATGATCAAATTCAATTAACACAATTGTAAATAGTATAAAGGAAACAATTTTGATTTAATTCAATTAGTTATTTACTCTGAAGAAATGGCTTATATTAAGTCACGAAACATTGTCCAGAAATACAGTTTTTATCAGAATTGAGTTGTAGAGATTTTAGTAAATTTATGATTGAGATTATGAACTATTTACTAACTAGTGACTAACGTCATGAGGGAATTCTTAGAGTTCTTGTGAGAAGCCGTGACCAGTAGAACTAATCCGTGTCGGGTAGAGATAGGTATCCATCAAAATACAATAGAAGATGGTTGTGTAATTTCATGGATTGGTTGGAGTTACACATTGGATCTCGAGAGGCTCAGTGGTCTAGAGATTAGGCGTTTGCGTGCGAGACTAGAGGTTCAAGTCTCGCGTACGGGATCGTGGATGCGCACTGCTGAGGAGTCCAACAATAGGACGAAATGGCCGTCCAATGCTTCCAGGTTCTTCACGGTGGTCTAGCTTCATTTGACTCGTGATCTCAACTGTTGAAATTACTACAATCTCCACAAAACCCTTTCTGATACCAAAAAATATAATGTAATATCATACACAGAAATATGACTTATAACAGAGTACACAATTGAGTTTAAAAGTTTTGTTAGGTACTCATAGTAACATTTATTGAGAAAAGAAAAAAACAAGTCTCTTGATCCAATCAAGAGGACAATACGAGTATTAAGATTAACAGGTCAAATTCAATGTGTCATATTTTGATATGAGATCTAGTTGTAATACCTGTTTAGAGGTTGAAAAATAATATGAATAAGTTTCAAATCTGCCCTATCCCAGTCATTGATAATCTACTAGTCTAATAATAATATTGTCACTCTGAATAACACAATCTATAAGATAGATTCTTTAGATATAGCAGTCCTGTAATAGTTCCGGTGAGATTTCAACAATTCACTGATAAAGACCATAGGGAGGATCAATTTACTCAAGTTTCTTGGAACAATATCATGGTAGTAACTATGGAAAAAAAACAGGTAACACTAATCAATAATCCTCAAACCGACTACTTTCAATCACGTTAAAATACATATTACATAATTCAAGTATATTTTGTGTATTATAAATTGGAATTCTTTGTGCTTATTAGTTTCTGGTCTATGCACAAAATACTACGTATAAGACGAAATGGCCGTTCAGTGCTTCCAAGTTATCAATGGTAGTCTAATATGGATTAGTTCATGATCAGTATATATTGACTACCTGTTTATAGGTCAATCAGTTTGTGTTAAAAAGTATTTTCAATTAGGATTAATCTCTCCAAATTACTGAAGCAAATACTACAATATTCAATAGTGACTTTTCTATTAAAGATGATCCTACCACTGAATGCCCTATTACGGCCGAGGGTGAAGAGAGTCACCTTTTTCTTTTGAAATGGTCTCACATGGCCACGTCAATACAAACACTGACAGTAAAGTCCTACTAACTGCCTTCTCGTGACATTACTGTTGTTTACGAAATTGAGAAGACGGAAAGTGAATGTTCGGCACTTTATCTGGTTGCTGAATACGGAGGATTCACCTAGGGGAGTCGATAAACCCTGGTTCCAAACTAATGGTGTACATGGGCTCCAGGAACCTGAAACAAACTACAACTACTGCTACACTACTAGTACTGTAGTGAACAGAACACGAGTTGGGACAATCGAATGTATTTGACACAACATTACAGGACTTGTTAATAAAATCTAACAATCAAACAGTAAATACGTTCGTGCATTTTCATACAAATTGTATCCCGTTTCCATTCTTTACTGTTCCATCCTCTTGCCTGTTTGCTGACAGACATTCTGTTCACGACTAACATCATCTACTACTTATGTCAATATAAGTAGCACACAACGCACTACTACTACTACTAATAATAATAATAATATGTGTACACTTGTCATCCATTCACTTGGAAAATACAAGTACTTTATGTATGTGTAAGACCAATTTTTTGTGCCTTTATATTGCCATTTTCATTAGTTTTCTGTATTAAATGGTTTCTCACTGTTATACATACATACATACCAGTAACCCCCTCTTTCTCTCTCTTCCTCATATTTTTTATTACAGTTACCAGTATTATAATAATTTCAATGATGCAAAGAATATGTCAATAAAACTTTTGTATTTAAATTCCTATAGTTACTATAAGTGGTTATATAAGAAAGGAAGTACTTTCATCAAATGAGTACTTTAACAAAAGTTAGACATGAACACTATTGGATGGCCATTTAGAAATTTACAGATTAAGTGTTCGCCAGTGAGACCGAAGGTCCTGAGTCCAAATCTTGCGAGGTGAGATCATAGATGTTCACTTCTGAAAAGTCCTATACTAGGACGAAACATCCATTTAGTACTTCTAGACTTTTTATGGTAGTCTAGCTTTAATCGATTCATGAAATTCAACTGTTATATTACGATCAAAAGGGGGTTTTGTGGAGATTTTATTAGACGTTTTCTTAATGGTAATATTCGAGAGTGAATTGATGTGTTAATGATTGAAATTATGGATCGATCTAAGTTATACAATCATAGAATATCTGGAAACACTAGATGATCATTACATCATATTGGAGAGTTTCAAGAGGAAATATCTGGAATTTTAGTACGAAGCTATGATCAGTAAAGCTCAATCATGTTAGGTGTGTAAATGGTACCCATAGAAACAATCGAAGATAGTCACTCAATATCATGGTTTGATTAAATTTGATTTGTATAGGATTGAACGTTAATTCAGTGGTGTAGGGGTTAAACGAGACAGAAGCTTCTAGGTTTGATTATCGGTTGAAGGGTCATAGATATTCAGTTCTATACTAAAATGAAACGCGTGTCCGGTGTTTCCAAATTTTTAAAGGTTAGTTAACTCAGATCGGTTCATGATATCAATAAACTTCAACAATCTTCATAATCCCATACTAATGGCATGTTTATGTTGAATAATTGACTAATTTGTTTGTGTGACTAACAATTACAGTCAAAACGCTTCATTCTATCCTATTTGAGACTTATCAGGATCTACCTTTATAGTAATGTTGATATTCTAATTATATAAACTAATATTTCACTCATTATTATAGATAACACTATAGAGTTTGCGTTACTGGCTATTACAAATGACTTTATTGATGATCATTTCATCGCTGGCTGTTATCTATCCAAACTATAACCAGGATGTTATTGTGAACAATACCAACGGCTGTTGTTTAATGAACTTAAATTCTAAAAGAGATTTATGAATCCATCTTTGAACGCTAATACAGGGAAAATGGAATACCTTCATAGCTAATTGCATAAACCATCTTATTGGTACTTATCTATAATTACTTATTTATCAGATAAAGGTTTTGTGGAAATTACAGTAATTTAATAGCTGAATTCATGAGTCAATTAAGGCTAGACCAGCATGGAAAACCTGAAAGCACTGGACGGCTGTTTCGTCCCAGTGCGGGACTCCTCATCAACGTGCATCCACGATCCCGCACTAAAGGGACTCAAACCCACCACCAACAGTCTCGCACTGGAATGCTTAACTTATAGACTACTGAGCCAGAATTCAACGGTGTTAATGTCTAACTTCAATCAGTCCACGAAATTGTGCCACCATCCGCGAGACCGATAGGTCCTAATTTTGAATCAAGGAGTGGTGGACAAATATTTTACCAACTCTGTATTCAATAGCTTGAATACTTACCAAAGACTTTGAAAATTTCAGATTTGATCCATGTTGACATTATGATGCTTATCCTCGATGAAGTTTCACATTGAAATGAACCAGTTGTTCAGTACTCTCTCACATTCAATGACTATTATTATTATTATTGAGTTAAAATAAATAGGCATGTTGTTTAAAGTTGTTTTCTGATAAGACTTTCATGAATAGTTGCTAAGCAGTTTATATTTACACTAAATATACTGATTACTGTATAATCTTAGCAAATAAAACACAATGAATTTTTCCTGCTCTGTCATTCAGCAATTCGAAAAACTTTCCAGGTATCTCACATTGTACAAGCATTTCACATACCTAATTAATGATTACTCTGGTTGTCAGAAGGAGCATCAGCCTCGTGACTTCCGAAGGAACTCGGCTTTCATCATAAGGTATCATAGCTCTTCTAAATGAAGATCTTCTAACTGCCAGGGCAGAGTTTAAATGGTTTGAATTGTTTTTTCTGGTTAGCGTTTTTTAGCGAGTTCGTTTTCTACTGGAGGGGTCGCTAACCCCATGCTTAACCCTCCTCCTTTATCTGGGCTTAGACGGGCAGTAGCCCCGATTGGGCTCCAGGCGGAGACATCTTATAATGTTAAAGGAATTTTGTATTGTTTCGTTGAAATTAAGAAAGAAATAACGATTCAACAATTTATAGCCTACAACTATTTTCTATTCAATTTCAATCTTTCTTTTTTCTTTTTACTTTGATGTCATTTCTTCTTTCCGTTATCATCTCCTTATCTACCTCCCTCCCCCTCCCTACCATACCTCCCTCTCTCTCTCACTCTCTCTGTATATATTTCTCTTTTGTTTTGTAGTCATGGATGAGTGAAATCAATGCAAATATACAATCGAATAGTAATAATAATAATAATATACTTATTATATTAGTTGGGAATAAATTAGATGAAGAAAAAAATCGTATGGTGACTAAAAAAGAAGGTGAACGTTTAGCTCAAGTAAATGAATATTATTTTATTGATAATTATATATTGTTTTCTTTAATCAAATTTGATTATTTATAGAATATAACTATAAATTTTTACAATTCATGTACTTACGCATGTTACCCCCTAATCGAGTAGAGGTTGCCGATCAACATTCTCCAACCCATTCTATTTTGGGCCTTTCTTTCTAGTTCTATTCAATTGTCATTCATTCTTCTCATGTCTATCTCCATTTTAAGGCGTAATTTGTTCTTTGGTCTTCCTCTTCTCCTTTGGATTTGAGGATTTCAAGTAAGGGCTTGTGTTGTGACACAATTGGGTGCTTTCATCAATACGTGTCCTATCCACTTACAGTGCTTCTTCTTGATTTCTTCCTCTGTTAAAATCTGGTTTGTCTTCTCCCATAGTAGATTGCTGCTAATAGTATCTGGCCGACGAACCCAAAGTATTTTGCGTAGACAGCTGGAGCCTATCTGGGGCAACTGTCGGCCCCAATCTCGGGTAAAGGAGGGGGGGTTGGGCATGGGTTTAGCGACCCCGCCCCGTAGTGAACTAACTCGCTAAAAAACGCTAACCAGAAAAAGTAATTCAAAGCATCAACATCAATGGGAGGTTGAAAAAAAACAATACAAATATGACATAAACCTCACGCTATTACACAAGCTAGTGGCTGTCTGGACTCAGTAGTTACGTGGATAACTTGATAGCATTTGGAGAGAACGGTACTGAGTTCAACTCCCAGTGAGCACATTAACTCTGGAATGTAGGTACATCGAGCTGACATGTCCTAAACAAGACGGAACATAAATCCTGGATTTCTCTACTACCCACTATTCATCTCTGATTATGGAAGTTGTACTATTGAAGAGTTCCATAATGTGACATAATAATTATTCCTTACTCTTTGATTCTCTAGCTAAAGTCAATCTTTGAATGCAAATCAAATTTAAAACATGAATAATAGAAAACTTACCTAGTTGTTCAATGGATTACCTTTAGTTATATGACCATTAAAAATCGGAAAGCATTGGACTTTTCTTTCATTCTATTATGAACCTCTATAATAGTGTTCATCAACAAACTCATCACAGATGGAACCTAGCACCATCATGTCTCATTATGAGAATTTATTCTTTAGACCATCGAGCCGACACTTAATTGTTCATATGTTTAACTTCAACATATTGAGTGAATTGAGTTTGATTCTTATGAGAACCGTTAGTTTCTTTGCTGACATTTATCAAAGCTCAAATCATTTCAAATTTATTACTCAATCTATTTATTCATGAAATACTTCATAAAATGTATTGCTGTCCCAAGTTATTCAGTAGGATGATTACATTTTGACTAGACTGATAGAATTTAATTAACATTGTGGTCTAGACACCGTCAAATATTGGTATATATTAATATCAGACATTGTTTTTGTTGATAGTATATTAATTTCAATACTTGACATTATGGATTAATTGAAGCTAGATCACCATAGGAAATCTGGAAGTACTGGATGGTCGTTTCGTCCCATTGCAGGACTCTTCAGTAGTGCGCGCCCATGATCCTGCCTCACGAGATTCGAACCTAGGACCTATCAGTCTTGCGCGTGAGCGCTTAACCACTAGACCACTGAGCCAGTATCCAATGGTGTTTATATATTAACCTGTTATAAAGTAAAGAACTCAATACCACTATATAACTGCGGTAAATTGAATAGCTTTATAAAAATGTCATTGATCTATATTCTATGGTTAGCATACATTTTATCAAAATTTCAAAGACATATCACTTGAAGGTATTAACTATCAACCAACATATATCAACCTGTCTGTATCTATGGTTAGTATATTCGACTTTCATCCACTAGATTATGGGTTCGAAACCCGCTTCATCTACTTCAATTTCAGTAACCTTGTAGTATCACTCGTCCGAATACTTAGAATGTGATTCAAAGCCAAGTATACACACATTTATACATGGTTAACAACTGGTCATAATCATTCATTTCATTAAACTCAATTTCTCTCTTTTGTTGTTGATTTATTCATAACTACCAATTTATAAAATAAATGAGAAAGGTTTCACGTGTTGATTGTTTTTTTTTTCTCTCCTTCTACACTGTTTCTTTTTTTCATAAATCAATCAATCAATCTTTCTCTTGTCTACCAGGGATAATAATTATTGCTATAGGTGGATATTTTATTGAATTGGTTTGTTTGTTTGTTTGGTTGGTTGTTTTTCTTTAGGCTATACAGAAATTTATCACCAACAATAATAAACTATAATCAGAGAGGCATTTGGGGATATTATAGTAATTTAATTACTGAAGATTTGGGTCGATTGGAGTTAAACCATTATGAAAAACGTGGATTGGTTGAAGTAAGACATTAACACCAATGGATACCGGCCGTTTTTAATGGTATAGAGGTCAAACACTTGCTCGCCAGACCGATAGTTCATGGGTTCTAATCTCACGAGGCGGTATCGTAGATGCGCAATACTAAGGAGTCCCATACTAGGACGAAACAGCCGTCCAGTGCTTCTGGGTTTCCCATAGTGGTCTAGCTTCAATTGACTCATGATTTCAACTATTGAAATCTCCACAAACTCCTTCTGATAATAATAAAATGCTCACTGGTGACCGACTTCAAGAGGCATTTCCTGGAGTTCTAGTAAGAATCCGTTACTAGTGGAGTTCAACCATGTCTTTTGTGAGATATCAACTCACTGAAGACAATGGTGCACGTTGGGGCGACTGCGTGGATTGGTTGAAGTCAGACATTAACACCGTTGGATACCGGCTCAATGGTCTGATGTTCAAGCGCTCGCGCGCGAGACTGATAGGTCCTGGGTTCGAATCTCGCGGGATTCGGGATCGTGGATGCGCAGTGCTGAGGAGTCCCATACTAGGACGTAACGGCCGTCCAGTGCTTTTAGGTTTTCCATAATGGCCTAGCTTCAATCAACTCATGATCTCCACCAAAAACCATTCTGATATTCATGACAAATTAACTGAAATGAATTCGGTTTCAATAGATTATAATAAATGGCTATTTTATTAAGTAGTATGATAATAACCAATTATAATATTGATAAACACTATGACAACAATGATATATCCTAAAGAAGAATATACATTTCTCCCTTTTTTTTAAAATTTATCAAATATTTTCGTTTTAAATTTGTCTCCCTATTGATTATTAGGAAAAAAATTGTTGTTGAACAGTCGATTAGACAGAGAGAAATCGGTTCGATTTTTGTAATTCCATATGACAAATGACAATAAATTACCTCTTTTTTGTTTGTTTGTTGTTTCGATTAACTTTGATGGCTTATATATCATTAAGGTAGGTTTAATAAGAAATTTTGAAAACTTTGGGGGTGTTATGAAGTTATGCAAAATTGTGCATGAAGGACAGTTGACAAACTCGTTTGAAGTAAAGACCGATGTTAGGTAAGGTTGCTTATTTCACCCTTTCTCTTTCTCCTGGTGATCAACTGGATCATGAAGACGTCAACATCTGAAGGGAAGAACGGGATACAATAGACATGTAAGATGCAGTTGGACGATCTAGACTTCGCAGATGATCTGGCTTTTCTATCCCAAACGCAACAACAGATGCAGGAGAAGACGACCAGTGTGGCAGCAGCCTCAGCAGCAATAGGTCTCATTATACACAAAGGGAAATGCAAGATCTTCCAATACAACACAACATGCAACAACCGAATCACATTTGACGGATAAGATTTGGAAGATTAAAAACCTTTACATATTTGGGCAGCATCATTGACGAACATGGTGAATCTGATGCAGATATGATGGCGCGGATCTGTAAAGCAAGAGCAGTATATTTACAAATGAAGGACATCTGGAACTCAAAACAACTTTCTGTCAACCAACACCAAAGTCAGCATTTTCCATAGAAATGTGAAGACAATTCTACTGTATTGGGCGGAAACCTGGAGAACTACGAAAGCCATTATTTAGAAGATACAGGTATTTACTAACAGTTGTCTACGCAAAATACTTTGGATTCGTTGGCCAGATACTATTAGCAGCAACCTATTGTGAGAGAGGACAAACCCGATTCCAGTGGAGGAGTAAATCATGAAGAAGTTCTGGAAGTGGATAGGACACACATTGAGGAAGCACCCAACTGTGTCACAAGTCAAGCCCCCACTTAAAATCTTCAAATCCAAAGGAAGAGAAGAAGACCAAAGAACAAATTACGCCTTAAAATGGAGATAGACATGAGAAGAATGAACAAGAATAGGATGGAACTAGAAAAGAAGGCCGAGTAAAGAGTGGGTTGGAGAATGCTGATCGGCGTCCTATGCTCCTTTAGGAGTAACAGGCGTAAGTTAGTAAGTAAACGATAGTTGAGTTCAACCATGTCGTGAGCATATCAGCTACTCGTGAGGGGAGTTAGGTGGATAGTTGAACATTATCACAAATTCAGTCCAGTTAGGCATATAAACCAGTGAAATTCGACTCAGTATTTTAAATCGAAATGCTATAAACGATATCAAAAGGTTTTAGGTTCGTTATCTGATAAGGTCGTTGATGCGTATCTCTGTGAAGTCGTAAACTAAGACAAACAACTGTCCAATACTTCCTGGTTTTCAACGGTTGTCTAACCAAGTTTAATTCACAATATGAACCATAAAATTGTTCTTCCAAGTTAGAGATTCTCTGGTGTTGTGGCTCTATAATTCTATGAGTAGATTGAATGCAGAATATAATCAGATCTTGTAATAAGTTACAAATTTGTAAGTCAGTAATTTATAACCACGAAAAAGTAAGTGAATATCTTCAAACTAGAATGAAACAACTATTTTGTTTCCATAGTTATAACTGATTCTTTGGTTAAATTAAAATAGTCTAATATTAAAACTACCTATCATAAGAACACTTGATGTAACATCTACTTCATTTAGCACTGATCATAAAAATGTCATAATAATCAAGTGTATTCTTTATAGGTAAATAGTATTGATCACATTATGGAGGACTGAGTAGCTCTTTGATTTTAATATATGGATTCCTCATCAGCATGCACCGAATAATTCTTTAGAGTATAAGTATGGTACCTTTGTATTTCATGACAAACACATCCAACAGTACAAATATCTAACTTCAATCATCTTCCCAATTGATACGACTATGATCCAATCAATTTTCTAAAGACCAGTTCATTCCTTATATGGTTGGACTTTGAATAATTTCAATGACTAAATAATGCAATAATACGTAATGGCGTTTGATAAAATGAGAACTTGTACACACAATACTATGTCATTCGTACGTTTTGCTCGTTAAAATTTGTGTAGCAGCTTTCGATGCGACAGTAATTATCATTAATCAAATGATTAAACTAAGGCAACTAGCTTAGAGATTCAAGAAATGAATATAATAGAAATTAATTCATTGTTCAATTTACAAAACTTTCCATGATTCATCACAATGATGAATTAGAGTTACTGTTTTGATTGACTGAGGAGTCCTAACAATTGTAGTTTAACCGTGTTTGTTGTGAGGCAATTACTCAATGAAAGCGATGGCGGACGGTCACTTAATATCGTAGATTAGTTGAAGTTAGATATTAACACTATTGGATGTCACTTCAGTGGTCTAAGGGTTAAGCTTCCGCGCGCGAGATCGAAGGTCCTGGATTTCAGTCCTGCATACGAGGTCGTGGGCGAGAACTTTCAATAAATCCCAGACTATGACGATATTTTCATCCAATGCTTCTAGTTTCTCAATGGCGGACTAGCTTAGATTGTCTCATGAATTCAACTATTAAAGTATAGGGTTGTAGAGATTATGTAAGTTTTTGATTGAGATCATGAAGCGATTGATGTTAGGCCACCATTGAAATTCTGGAAGCACTGGACAACCGTTTCGTCCCATTGTGGAACTACTCAGCAGTGCGCATCCACGATCCCGCTCGCGGGATTCGTACCCATGGCATTCAGTCTTGCGCACGAACTTAGCTGTTTGTTTTTATGCTCCCACTAGTGGGGTATATGTTATGATCATGTAATTCAGCATAATAATCATTTGTCAATGTATGTTTAACGTCATTAATAATTCCAACTTGTCACTGAGAAGTTTTAAAGACGTTCATTATATATCCAGTCACACCTTCAATAATTGTGATTTACAACATTAGGTGTCTTAACATTAAAGATAATGTTTATTAAATAATCATTACACAAATACATTACTAACAACTGTGTGGAACGGTACAAATTGAAAATATTAAAAGTTAAACACATGGGACTTGTACAGTTTATTCAGTATGAACATATTTTACACCATAGATCCGTTTCAGGTAGTTATTCATTAAAATCTAGATAGTACTGTACAATTCTTTTATTTATTATTTATCTATTTAAACATATAAACATAGGTCCAAGGAGGCATCAGCTAGATATGCGCCACATAACTCATTCGATTTGTGTGAGGGTTGTGATACTGACAGGGTGCCCAGACCGAAGTAGGTGGTTTTCTTAGTGGGACACACTCGGAGCCTTTGACCTAAAGGTCTAATCCACAAGGTAATGAAGCATCGTAAGGAGATGCGGTCCCATGGTAGTCGGTGGCCAACGATTAGTTCATACGCCATTTGTTCCTTGAGGATACTGGAGCCCATGTGCACCAATGGTTTGGAATCAAGGTTTTCCAACTCTCTGTATCCACCAACCCAGTTGAAACGTCGGCATTCGCTTTTCGTTCTCTCGATTTCGTAATCAACAGTAATGTCGCGAAAAGGAAGTGCGTAGGACCTTCATGGTAGTCGTTGTATGCTCATGGCCATGTGAGAGCATTTGGAGGAGGAGGAGGACGGACTCTTCCCACTCTCGGCAGTACCAGGGCATATGGGGGCAATTCTTTTAATGTAACATGAAACATTTTTTTGTAATGTTTATCTTTGTACGTGATAATTATTCAACGCAAAAAATTCACGTCTAGAATTCAATCGTTTAACAAAATGTGATAAATTCTTTTCAGATTTCTTAAAAAAATGAATTCCCCTCTCCTCCTTCTCCTCCCAATCCACTCTTCGGGGGAAATGAAACCAGTAATCCTTTGAGAAATCTCACTATAATGCAAAACAAATAACATCTAGAAAAATAGGTCATTTATTAACTGTCAACATTTGTGAACATTTTTTATTTGCCCCCCCCTCCCAAAAAACAATTAGTTTATATTATATTCATTAATTAAAGGTCATTGTTAGTTAGGATACTATTTTAAACTTTTATTTTTTGTATTTGTTACTTATCATCACAGAAAACTGTATCTGTTTCTATGTATCATTTCGAGTTATATTGATTATTATATTAGTCATTATCATTTATTGATCATGGTCAATTACCTTAGTTTTGATAGAGATTTGTTTTATTTAGTTGAATACATAAATATTGGAACAAGGGGGCATCAGGTATATATGCGCCACACTATAACAATGAGAATGGGAAGAGATGAAGAATGTAAAATGTGTATGAGAAAAAAAAAGGAGAGAACAATAACGACCACAGTTTAGTGTAAGGTAGTGTAGTGATATTAATAATAATGGGGGGAAACGGAAAGGTGCAACCAGGAAGAATTCTTTCAATTAAGGAAGATACAACCACTTTTTATGAAGAAAGTAAAAGAAGGGCACAGCACGATCGCCACTGGCTTCTATTCTCAGCCATATCTGATAACGTCTCTAGCCACTGTGTTGCACCATCTCTTGATTCTAGCAAGAGAGTCGTGAAAGACCAACACAAGCCAGTCCTTTGCAGCTTTCTTTCATGCCACGACACCATGTCATGCACTGACCACCTCTCCGCTTCTTCCACCAGTCCCAGAGTCGGCAAATAATGCACGACGTGGAATTCTCTGGGACGACATTCGGAGAACATGTCCAAGCCACCGAAGTCGGTGTTTCAAGATGGTGACACCTATTGGATTATCGCTCTGTGCCCGAACACACGATGCCGAACCTCTGCATTACTAACATGGTGTTGCCACTGGATGTCAGCAATCCTTCAGAGACAACGATGATCAAACACAGAGTCGTCTGACATCCTCACTCAGAGAGACCAGGTTTCACAAGCATGGGGCAAAACTGCTCTCACCGACGCGTTGTAGATCCGACCTTTTACAGCCAGACTAACATCACGAAGGCGCCAAAGGTGGCCCAGATTGGCATAAGCTGCTCTGGCTTTCACTATTCGTGGATTGATCTCATCACTCACGCCACCACCAGCACTTATGCAGCTACCCAGATACACGAACTTCTCCACTACTTCTATCTGCTCACCATCCAGGGTGAGTACAGGGTTACAATCCTGCCAGTCTTGTAGAAGTACTTTGCACTTCGAAGGTGCAAAGCACATACCCATACTTACGGACACTGATTGCCAACTGATTAAGTGCGGATTGCATGCCTTGGGCATTATCGCACAGTAGGACAATATCGTCCGCATACTCAAGGTCGAGAAGTCTTTCTCCACATCGCCATTACTTACATCCATCAGAGATGTTTCCAAAATGTCATCGATGGCAAAGTTGAAGAGGAATGTTGAGATTTGGCAACTCTGTCTAACCCCACTGCTTGAATGGAACAATGGAGAAAGATGGTTGTATGCCCTCACTCTACCTGATGTGTTTGTATATAGTCCTCTAAGATGTTAATAAACTTCTTAGGCACACCCTTCTTCAATAGACAACCCCAGATAACAGTCCTGTCCAACGAATCGAAGGCAGCCGTGATGTCAAGAGATTAAACATTGATTGATGACTAAACTTTAAACTGATCGATAGAAATTCTTTATTTTCATGATTGATGATTTAATTACGTAATTATGTGTTTTACTATTATCATAGTTGGAATATTCTTAATTCTACATATAAATTCTTTCACCTTACTTACTTACTTACGCCTGTTACTCCCAATGGAGGACACGCCTCTGGGGCTACTGCCGGTCCCCAGCCTGGATGAGGGCGGAGGGTTGATCATGGGGTTAGCGACCCCATCCCGTAGAAAACTAACTCGCTAAAAACGCTAACCTGAAAATTATTCTTTCACTTACATACATCGAAAATAATCACAATGAACATTATCGATCCACAACAAATACGTCTCTTAATATACAGGAAACTTGACATATGAATTCCCCTAAAGTGCATTTCTTTACATACATGTTGAACCTAACGTGAAATGAAACGAAAATGATTAGTACAATCAAAGAATAAACTGTTCAATGAAATTTTGTCTTGATAACTTCTCAGAGAAAGTTTAAAGATACGCTTGTCATATTATGGAGATTTGAACCCAGGACCTATCGGTCTCGAGCGCGAGCGCTTAACCACTAGCTTCGATTAACTTATGATCTCAACTATTGACATGACTATAATCTCCTCAAAACACCTTCCGATAATATTTTTTTACGTTTGCCCATAATGAGTTCTTTATAATGAGCTTTACTTCATCCTAACTGGTTACCACCGATCTTTAAAATATGCTACTTTCTATGCTTTTCTATATTATGAACAGGCTCTGTATACAAACAAATTGCACCTACTTACTTACGCCTCTTAACCCTCATGTGGGAGCGTAGGCCGCTCACTAGCATTGTCCATTCAAATCTGTCCTGGGCAATCCTTTCCATTAGTTTCCAGTTGCTTATTATTCCTTTCATGTCTACTTCTAATTCCCTGTGCAGTGTATTCTTTGGTCTTTCCGTTTCGCCTCAGGACTCTAAGCTAGTTCTTGCCTCGTGGTACAAATTAATGATTTCCATAATGTATGTCCTATCCAATTTCAGAGTATTTTCCTGATTTCCTCATCAACTAGAATCTGATTTGTTTTCTCTCACAGTAGGCTGTTACTGATGATATCCGAAAACCGCGGTAGATGATTTCATTTGTTGAATTAACTAGTGAAAGCTATATTACAAACAAATTGCCTTCGTTCTAATCTATTATAGTATATATTACATCAAATATGGTTATGAAGGCTCCCAATTAAGTCATATAAGAATTGATAATAATGTAAGCGTTCACCTCTCCTTCTTATGTAACCAGGTTATGACAAGATTATTCACATGATTAATCTATTACTAACTTTGATTTATTGATTTAATTAGATACAAAGATTTTTTAATCAAATCTGTTTTCTTATTAAATTGCTTTTCAGCAAACGGATGCATTATTCTGGGAGACAAGTGCTAAAACTGGGGCTAATGTCGATTCAATGTTTCATTGTATAGCTGAGTAAGATAATTCAAAAAACTTTTTGTTGTAATATTTTAATTACGTCTGTTACTCCCCCCCCACTGGAGCATAGATCACTTTACCGGCATTCTCCAACTCAATCTATCCTGAGCCTTACTTAATATTAGAGTGTAATTTTTACTGGAAAAACTTATTTAAAACGTTTAAAGTTATTGTACTGAATGAGAACATACGTGGAAATAATTTGAACACAAAATTACAGAACATCTTAGTAAAATTTGAGAATCATACAGTAATCATCTGCTCACTAATGACTGTCTCCATGAGGCATTTCCTGGAGTTCTAGTGAGAAGCCGTGACCAGTGGAGTTCAATCAGGTCTTTTGTAAGACATCAACTCACTGAGTACAATGGTGTACGGCGGTGCAATTTGGTGGATTGGTTGAAGTTAGACATTAACACCATTAGGTGCCGGCTCAGTGGTCTAGAGTTCAAGCGTTCACCCACGAGACTGAATGTCTTGGGTCCGAGTGTAGGATCGTGGATGAGCACTGCTGAGGAGTCCTAGTCCCATACTAGGCCGAAATTGCCGTCTAATGCTTCCAGTTTTTCCATGGTGGTTTAGCTTTAATTAACTTATGATTTCAACTATTGAAATACTTTATTAGCGAAATGTCAATTCAGATTAGATAGTAATCACTTGTATACTCTATCATTTTTAGACTCATCACATTCATCGCTATGTCAGTAGACTACATAACTATAAACACTAAAATTTACGAAGTTCAACTAGAAAATGATTGATACAAACTGGATAGTACATTTATAGTTATTAGACTGTAGTTCTTATAATCCCCGTTGCTACTGTTATAATTCTCTCAAATTACAATTCAGCTATTCCTATTGCTAGTATTCTCAGACACCAGTTCACTCGATAAGTCCCCAAATCAGAACACAGTTGAACAGGAAAGAGATTATATTCCAAATAACAAAGTTAGGTGGAAGTAAGAAGTACAATAAGAGAAACGTTAGTATATTTATATTTTTTACATGAGAAGATTCTAGAATGTTCTCCAAGTATTGACTAGCGCGCTGATTGGCTAATTCTTAGCTACTAATTGTTGATCGAATACTTAGCTAGACCACCATTGAAACCTGGAAGCCTGGACGGCCGTTTCGTCCTAGTATGGGACTCCTCAACAGTGCGCATCCACGATCCCGCACCACCGGGGCTCGAACCCAGGAACTACTGGCTTCGCGCGCGAGCACTTAACCACAAGACCACTGAGCCGGCATCCAACGGTGTTAATGTTAACTTCACCAATCACGAAGTTGCGCCACCATATACCATTGTATTCAGTGAGCTGATATCTCACAACAGACCTGGTTGTACTCCACTGGTAACGGCTTCCCACTAGAACTCCAGGAGTATCTCTTGAAGTCAGTCACTAGTGAGCAGATGATTATTATCAGAAGGGGTTTTGGGATTTTTAGAAATTTTCACAGATTGAATCATGAGTCAGTTGAAGCGGGATCGTGATGCGCACTGCTGAGGATCCATACTAGGACGAACGGCCGTCCAGTGTTCCAGGTTTTCAATGGTGGTCTAGCTTCAACTGACTCATGATTTCAATCTGTGAAAATTTCTAAAATCTCCACAAACCCTTCTGATCGAATATTTGTTAAAAAGGTATAAAACGAGTCATCAGGGAACTAATATAACTAAGTTTTCATTTCAAAGCATTTTTCTTTTTCCCGATAACATTGATAATAACCTATTTTACTATAATTTATTTTGAGAATTATGAATATTATATACTCACTAGTAACTAGTTTCAAAAAGAAATTCTTAGAATTCTAGTGAGAAGCCGTGACCAGTGAAGACCAATCTATATCAGGTGTGAGATAGTTAACCATCCTAGACAATGGAAGTAGAGCAGTGCAGTATCATGTATCGATTAAAGTTAAACATTAACACTGTTGGATACTGGCTCAGTGATCTTCAAGTTAAAGCATTCATATGCGAAACCGAAGATCTAGAGATCGGATCCTGAGTATAGGGTCGTGAATCAGCATTTCTGACGAGTCTCATACTAGAATGAAACAATCATACATTGCTTCCGAATTTTTCAATGATTATCTAGCTTAGATCCACTTGTGAATTAGTTCAATCGTATAGTATTAAGCTTTTGTTTTTCAATTTTATTTTTAACCTATTAATCAGTGGTCTTGATTGCTGTTAAAGGTATAAGGGCGGTTATCACTTTCCGGTTGCCCACACTGTAGAGACTCTTGATGACATGACTCAAAAGCGATCACAGTGGCGTCGGTGTATACTTTCACTGTCCTTTCTTAAACTATGAGATTTAAATCGCTTCATATCTTTCTTTCTACGTACTTAATCTTTCTTCCTGTACTATATCCTTATACACAATCTTATTTTTATCCGATATCAGACAGTGGGTTTTAAGCGTTATTTAATCCCTAACGCTTCAGGCTGGGCTATTTTGCTTATTACCCTATACATGTGTTGTATGCAGTATGAGCTAATATGGCTATATAGAGCTGAAAGTCTCATATGAGGCTGGAGGTTTGTCATTGTTATTGTGGATGGTTCGGAATTGCTTTGGCAAGTTTTGCTGACTCTTCATGCATAAAATTGGTTTGCTGGTTAACTGACTTCATTCATACTGGTGGTTGCTTTTCAGTGTTCCCAAGGGCCATTGTCATTGGGACATTGTAAGGCATGCTGCCATTGCTAACATTAACGAGTTTGACTGTCGTGTAAGCGGAATAGGTCAACTTTAGCCTGTTCGTGCTGTGCATAATTGATTCACGCGATCATTGATCGGAATAACTATACATGTGATGTGAATGTGTATATGAATGGTGTGAATGGTCCACCAAGCTGCTTGGTACCTGTTTGGTTGCGCCACAGGATTGAGCTGTACTATTCAGATTGTAGCGTTAAAGCCTGTACGGTGTCTGTTCCCCCTGCTAAACGGGGTTGAGCTGTACTGCTTGGGTTGTCACGTGAAAGTCCGGATGGTGTCTGGTTCTCCTGAAAACCAATGTACAATTACCCTGGCCCACAAGGGTATGTTATATAACTATATTATATAACTTATTTATATATATTACTACCACCATTGAATTAACTACTTCTATGAATTCGTATTCATCTTATTGTGCTAATGAGATATGACAACTTGGATTGATATATATGTAGTGACCTACTTTTATCCACAGAACGCGATTGGTTTAGTGGGAACAACTATTATTATAACCAATTGCACCGCAGTGAACAGAACACGAGTGGGGCAATCGAATGTAGTAGGCACAAAATTACAGAGCATCTCAATAAAATCTGAGAACTATATATTAAATCGTTAATTCGCAAAATGTTCACCAATTGTCTCAAAATTCCTCAGACTTCATTGTTCTTACATTTTCATACAAATTGCATTCTATTCCCGCTCTTGCTTTCTTGATCTTCCCTCATCTTCTACTGTCAGACATTACATTCCTGACTCACATAATGTACTATTTATATCAATATAAGTAGCACGCACCACAGTACCAGTGATTGTGTTACTGGACTTGTTTTGTTTAACTGTATTAAAGACATCTATTATTCTTCTATTCTTCCTTCCGCTGATTGTGATCTTGTACGACTTTACGTTTGCTCAGTAAATCCGCTTGTACTCCCTTGATACGATCTCGGTAATCTTTCGATACCACGAGATCACTAACAAATATACTTCGGTACAACCTTCAATTGCCTTCTGATATTTGGTACGTAACCTTTCTGTACTGGTGATCATAGTCAACCGCGACTCGACGCCACACTACATATATATGTGCCTGATCTGTTGTAATCTCTTTTTTCTTTTTTTCCAATCCAGCTCAGAGAACAAAACTCCACCAAAATCATCCACCTGAGCTACAAATCTTCTCCACTATCTGATGATACATTGTAACTGATTGACTAACTGAACCTACTATTCATCACTTTATTTATTCTTCTTTACAGACGTTTACTAGAAATTCAAACACCAATGTGTACCATTTCACCAACGAATTCAATTCAACAATCAAATGGTTATTCAACAACTATCAATGAAATTCATAATTCAATATCATCAAATCAATCATCGAAATCACAATCATTTAAATTAAACCATTCAACCAAACCATTACGTAATTGTTGTTCTAGTTAAATAGAAGAAGAAGAAGAACAACAACAACAACAACAAGAACAACAATGTAGATTGAATCGAATTTCCTTAGTTTCATCTATACTGAATGTAAATGTAAATGATTATTATCATTATCATCATTATTATTATGACTCTTATTACAATAAATTAAGTATAATTCAGGATGTTTCATTGAATAAGAGACTCCTATTTCTTTTTCACGGTTTATACAAAACAAAAACAAAAAAAAAGAAAAGAAAAAAAGAAAATAAACAAACAAACAAACAAATAGAAATTGTACGTGGTGGATTAATTCAAAATTACCGGAAGTTTGTATTCAATGTATTCAATGTTTTATTCTTATTGTTGTTGTTATCGTTGCTGTTGCTATTATTATTCAATGTTTATTGTAATTTAATATTCATTATTACGTTACTATCACACACATAGGGGGAGAGACATACACACAGGGGGGGGCTAGAGACACACACAAACAAGCTATATATATATATATCTGTTTGCATTCCATAAGGAAATACATTCATTGAATGAAATTAGAGTTGATTATTACTCAAACTAAAGAGATGACATAATTATTTTTGTTTTTTTTCTTTTCTTTTCTTTCTTTTCTTTTCTTTTCTTTTTTTAGGAAAAGTAACTTATAATACACTTTCTTATTTGTATATGTATAATTCATAGAAATACATAGCTGTGTGCTTAATGTATATTTTACATAAATGTAACTACTAATATACAATCATATTGTACTTTACAAAGTTTATCAACTTTTAGTTTAGTTTGAAATGAATGGTACTGGGTTCGAGTTTCAGAGTGAACATCAACTCTCTGAGATGTAAGTACATCCAACTGACGAGTCTTAAATAGGATGAAACACGCGTCAAACTGGATTCCACTACTAGCCACTATTCATCATTACTTACAAATAGCTTGTGAATTAAGGTAATATCGAGGCATACGCACAGTATACACATATGCCAATAACAGACTGATCAATTGCAGTGTTAAACCTCAATAGGAAGATACAAGTCAAACAATACAAAGTGAATTTTTATTTTAGTGTTTCTCATCCAGAAAGATTGTATCATAATCTCCATAGGGTAGGATCGTGGATACATATTATTGAGGAGTTTAATATTAGGACGAAAGAGCTGTTTAGTACTTTCAGGTTATCCACAATTGATTGATTACTGAGTGGTGGTGATCAACGTCATGTGTGTCAAGTCCTTATTTAGTACAGAACGAATGTTATCCACCATGTTGCAATGTGGCCGTCAGTCTAGGTGACTCGACACTGTGTGCATTATATATTGAGATTAAATGGTGGTTGGAGGTAGTCGACAGGAAACCCTGAACATCCTTGACTGTGAAGTTGGGTGACATGAAATCGAATCCGCCAGGGAGCAACAGTTCCCTCAAGATTACAGGTACACCTTGCTGATGACGAGTGCCTAGTAGCACGAAACCTGTGTCTAGGATTTCCTGTAGACTACCTCAAACCACCATCTACTTTCAGGTTTGTCATAATGATCTAGCTTGAATTAGTTCATGAAATCAACCATTACAATTACTATAGTCTTCACAAAACCATTTTTCTGATCACTAACATAAGTTATTAATAAATCAAATAACTGATGAATAACAAATGATGCTATGAGTAGCACACTGTTGATCAGATTTTGTTTTGTCGATACTTTTCAATTAGATCGATTTATTTTATAAGCGATATTTTTAATGTCGTTATTGAGTTACTGTCTTATTTACATTTACTTAAATCCTTACCCTTCATGCAGGAGGAGGAGGTTAGACCACAAACCAACATTCTTCATCCAACTCTGTCCTGGTCAATTCTTTCCAGTTGTTATTCATCTTCTTAATATCTGATTCTATTTCCGAGGTAATTTGTTCCTTGGCCTTCCTTTTTTCCCGTTTCCCTTCACGATTCCAAGTTAGAGCTTGTCTCGTGATACAGTTTGATGATTTCCTCAATGTTTGTCCTATCCACTTCCAACGTCTTTTCCTCCCTTCCTCTTCATTTGGAAGCTGGTTTGTACTCTTCTACAGAAAGTTGTTGCTGATGGTATCCGGTCGACGGACATTGAGCTTCTTGTTTTGACAACTGTTTATAAATACTTGCATTTTTTGATGATGGTTGTAGTAGTTCTCTACGTTTCAGCTTCCTATAGTAGAACTGTCTTGATGTTCGTATTGGAGATTCCGACTTTGATGTTGACTTGCAGACAGTTGTTTTGAGTTCCATATGTTCTTCCACTGTAGGAATGTGGCCCATGCTTTGCCAATCCTGGCCTATACGTCTATATCGGATCCTCCACTCTCATCGATGATGCTATCGAAGTACATGAAGCTTTTCACATCTTCAAGAGCTCCGCCAAGTGTGATTGGGTTGGTGTTCTCCGTGCTGTATTTGAGGACCTTGCTTTCTCCTTTATGTATGTTGAGGCTTACTGATATAGAGGCTGCTGCTACACTAGTTGGCTTCATCTGCATTTGTTCATGTGTGTGTATGGGATAGAGGGACCAGGTCATCTGCGAAGTCCGAATCTTCTAACTGATTCCGAGCTGTCCATTGTATTTCCTACTTTCTCTCTGCTGTCAAAGTCTTAATAATCCAGTCGACAACTAGAAGAAAGAGGAAGGGAGAAATTAAGTAGCCTT